>SNVD02013965.1:0-600000 GCA_013180625.2 Boswellia sacra | reverse complement strand
TTACGTTAACACCAACAGAAAGCATATTGTAAAGAAGATGTATGTTGGATTTCCCCTTGCCATGAGGACAATAGGACACTTCTTTTACTACAATAATACAAAAAATTTGTTTATATATTTTATAGAACATAAATTGTTCCAAATTACCTAGTTGATCGTTGGATGGCACAAGAACTTCGTCAGCCCTCCAGCACGAACTAAAGTCTAGAATCAATTGGTGATAAGTATTTTATGGATTTGGTTTCATGGTATTTTTTCATGATACAGAGCACGATGATTGTGGCAATGTGATAAATTGGAAGATGCCCGATCTAGCAACAGAAGTTGCAGGAGGTAACTGTATTATGTTGAAACTGAATGCAACAAACTATTCTGCATGAGCTCGTTGCAACTATCATTTGATTCTAAGTTAGATTCATCATGGAAAATTCCAACTACATTGCTTAGAGAAAATGGTATAATCACATTTTTACTCCAATTCATTGCCTGCTAATAAGCACTTGAATGAATCCAATTGTAAGAAAATTTTATCAAGTTTTAGATGCTTGCATACATTAGATTTGAATGGATCAAATATTAAGAAATTGCTAAACTCAATTGGTGAACTGAATTATCTATGCTATCTTGATCTATCTTATAATTATAACATTACAAAGCTTCCCAATTCGATATCAAGGTTAAAAAATACGAAAATACTAAAACTTAGTCATTGTTGTTCACTAGAAGAACTACCAAGACAGATCAGAAAAATGGTGAACAGTCAATGTCTTATGATTGAAAAGTGATGGTCTTTAAATAGAAAACCATGTGGAGTAAGGTTGTTGACCAATGTTTGAACATTATCAATGTTTGTATTAGGTAGCAAGATATGCATATCATTTGAATTATGTGAATTGAAGGAGATCAATAGGTTAAGTGGAACATTAAGAATTAGAGAGTGCAAAATGTTAGGCCAAATTCGACATTGGCCAACTTAAAAGCTAAAGAACATATCCAGCGTGTTGTATGGGATTGGGTCTCTAGTAGTTCAATATGTTAGCAGTACTCTGCGGATTCTCAATATTTGGAAGTCAAATAATGTACCCAATTGTCAAAAAGATGTGAAAAAAATGGTTGTCATTTGGCCAAAGATTTGCTCACATCCCAAATATTAAAAATTCATGGTCCATGGATTCAGAAATAGGGCTGCTACTAACTGAATTGGTAAGGATGCTCCTTTGCTTTAACAACTTTGTAGGTAAAATTTCTTAAATCTTTCTTGTTACCCGCTCTCTTGAATCGATACAAATTTTCAATTAAATTGTTTTTAATTGAATGAAATTATTGCTTTAATGTTTTGCAATTTTTGTTGTGGTAGACTGTTCATTTTGCAGTTCAACATCACCCTACTTTCATTTAATACTTTAGTACTAACTATCATTTTCTTTTTGTTGATTTCTGGTTAAATGTTTTTCCTTGCCCTTGCATGGATCTAATTTAAATATTTTGGAACATCAGGAGCATTTTATGTTCACAACTACTTTAACTATTATAATTTTGTTAGAATGTAGTTTGCGTTTCTCATCAGTTTTTATCAGCTTTTTGCAGTTGTGCCAACTATTCTGCTAGCAGGAGAATTGAAAGCAAGTTAATTTTGTGGTTTTACTTGTGCCAACATTTGATTCTGAGATTGACTAGCTACTGGATTTCTAAAGTCTTCTGCATTCTTTTCCTTGAAATAGTCTCTCAAGTTTGCCTTTTTGCTCGGAGTTAAATACATATGCGTTTCTGCTGCAATGCTCCTTCTATTAGATTCAAAGAATGATGTGCAAGTGTTTAGTATTTGATTTTGTAGATGATTGACCTTCTAGTGTTTTGTTGAGGAATCACTATCAACACAACTTCTGGTGTTTTGTTAAGAAATCACTATCAACATACAAAGCAATAACGGCTTATTGGGTAACAGAATTCTTACTTCTTATTTATTTATTTATTCATTTCTTCTCAATGTTCTTCTGTTTACTTAAACGAAAATATAAGTCAAATAATAAATTAATGTGAAAACAACTTACTTTGAGATTTTATAAAATTAACTGCATGGGACATTTTGAAATCCTTCGTATGCACAAATGCTACTTCAGCCTGGGAGGTAGAATTTCTTTTTTCGATTGTTGGTCCGTCTTTGTACAAACAATTAGTTTATTGAAATCCTTTGTTTGTTTCTTAATGGATCTTTCAAAAATTTTGATATGTTACTTCTTGTTCTTATATCCTTTAACAGTAATTTCATTTTGGGAATGTATGAAAAAAATTGTACGTGGTAAACTTACATGTATATTGTTGAGCTTTCAGGTGTCCAAACCAAAAGATTAACAGAATGAATTGAATGACCATTAACCTCTATATA
The DNA here is from genome assembly GCA_013180625.2 of Boswellia sacra. Classification (NCBI taxonomy): domain Eukaryota; kingdom Viridiplantae; phylum Streptophyta; class Magnoliopsida; order Sapindales; family Burseraceae; genus Boswellia; species Boswellia sacra. The sequence goes on along the minus strand of SNVD02013965.1, from coordinate 597,614 downwards.
ACTCAAGACCTTCCCTTACAATTATTTGATGTCAGATTTCGAACACAATAGCATGATAATGTTTTTCTACATTTTACAAATGAGGAAGGTTAATGACTTTCATATGTTGTCTCTTAACTCTCTAGGATTCTATGGTGCAGAAAAGTCGAAAACTGCCCCACTGCAAACCTGTGTTTCCTACTAGATTCTGAAGACAATTGTCCAAATGTTTGGCTTAATTACTTCCAACTCGAATCTGCATTGTCTTGCTAATGTCTAGTTAATTGAACCATGTTGCTTCTCTTTCTTAATTTTCTGGTTTCTGATACCTTTTCTTCTATTGAGGAACGGGTCACGGGATATATGGTCTATGTCTTCTAGGCTAATGGATAATGATTTAGAATATGTTGTTTCCAAAAACTTGATGCGTTTAAAACTAGCAAGTATACTAGTCGCACAAGTAATAAAGTGATAAGTAGATATCGTTCCAACGAGGATTGATTCTAATTGAATTTGTTATTTTCCAGCAATAATAAACTAAACAGGGGGGGTTTTGTTGATTGATTAACTAAACTTAATACGAAAGCAAATGAAGAATAACACAAAGCAAAGTTAAATGGAGTGAAAAATCAATGAGAGACACTTGGTTAAGAGTTCATTCTCTGCCACAAGATATGAATTTGTGAATTAACATAGAATTGTAATCCAATTACAGCATTGAAGTTATCAACCGTAGATAACAACAAGCTCTGTTATCCCAATCTTTCCTTACTTTGTTGTTAAATAAAACAAGCTCTTTATTTAATCTCTATCCATTAAACAACCTAGAACAAGCTCTCTAAGTTTAATTCAATGGAAGCATTACGATGAGAAAGATAGGTTGATCTAAGCAATAATCACACAAGTTCGGATTATTTAACCTAGGTTGTATTTTCCAATTGCAATCTCTGATCACAATTTTGCTACTAATGATTGGAAATTCATGACAATTACGGATCAAGATTTCTAATCTAGCAATAGACAACAACAGATTATATTCAGTTGGCCATTCCAAATACAATCAGTAAGCAATCATAAGCATTAGATATGGGAAAATACAAGCAACTTCAATTAGAGAATTGGATAACAATTTCTTACACAATCAACTCACAAAATCCATATCAAGGGCTTTGAAATCACCCTCAACCAATTCAGATTTAGTTACACATATTCAATCAGAATAACAAATACAATACAGAGAAATTCCAGAATAAAAAGGAAAGAAAGAACTTAGCAAATTCTTTGAAAATCTTCTTTGTAGATGAATCTTCTTGGAATTGTAGTTCCTCCTCTTTCAAAATCTTCTTTCTCCTTCAAGAACTCCAAGGGATGAGAGAAATCCAGAAATGCAGCCTCCTCCCACGTTTTCCCCCCTTCAAGTTATGAAAATAAAACCCTAAAATGTGTTTAAATACTCTGCTACAGTAACCTGCTACAGTGTCCCGTATTATACATGCTACAGTGATTTGTGGAATTACATTTCTATACCTCTCACACTGTTTTGATTACAACTTTTGGAACACTGAATGGATTTATAAACCATAAATTTCTCCAGAAAATAGACTTCGAGAGCTTTCCAACGGTATATAATATGTCATCGGGTTCATTGTATATCAATACAATTAAATCCGAGAAGATGGTTGACTAGCAGAGGTGAAAATGAAGGGTTTTACTCCATTTTTGTGCAAGTTGCTCCAAAACTCCTACAAACATCAAAACCACACAAAAACATAAAAATACCAAGGAATATAGCAAAGAAACATGGACGAATTGATATAAAAGTAATACATAAATAGACACCTATCAAATTCCCCCACATTTAGACTTTGCAAGTCCTCGAGCAAATAAAATGATACGAAACAAAACTAAATCGAAACAAAATCAAAGAAAAATTAAAACACACAAATGCTTCAACTTGCAAATCGGCCTCAAAGATTGTACTTAATTATAACCCAAGGAAAACTTCAAAATAATGCACTTGATCAAGAATTTTATCTCAAAGATTAGTTTCGCTTCACTTCAATTCCTCAAGTGTGTGTGTGTAGAGCCATTCTCACCTAATCACTTGTAACCCGGATGAGTTTATGCATAAAAATGAATCATATTTAATATTGAAGATGTGTGTATAAATGAACTCCATAGGCCTGCTTTTCAAGTCACTCTCCACTAATGTAGACATGCACAACACCAAGGATCAAGTAGGACTTTATTAAGCTTGTAACGTTTGGCTTGGGTGAAGGTATGATAAAGGATAATAATTTGGCTCAAATCACCCACAAACACATAAATCATTCAAGATTATGTAGAGCTCAACCCTATAACACAACTTTATTTTAATTCACCAGGTTACTCCCCCAAACTTATTTAGAACACTCAATCTTCTTGTTTTTTCTTTTTTTTCTTCTTTTTTTTTTTGTAGAAAACAAAAGAAACTACACCCCCATACTTTGTTATTTCATTCTTTTTAAGAACACCCAAGGGTATAGAACTCTTTTTCTTTCTTTTTTTTTTTTTTTAACTGCAATTCCACTCCCCCACACTTAAACAATACATTGTCCTCAATGTTTAAGTACGTGGAAGATAAGTACAGATTTTTTTCTCTTTTTTTTTTTTTACAAACATAATAAAACTCACTTGCATTGCTCATGGCACAATCCAACCTCCTCTAACTTCCCAAAACCAGAACATAGCTCAAAATGTAATTGCGAATGATTTACATGCTCATAGGTAAGGGATAAACTGTTTGGAACAAATTCAATTGAGGTTAGGAAATCTTTTAGTGAGTTAACAAAGAAAAAGGTTTACAGAGGCTCAAAGGGGTAACTAGGGATCAATTTTAGTCAAGGTTGGCTCTTAAGGCTCAAACGGTCCAAAGATAGCCTAAATCATTTCCCTAATGTTGCACAGTCTAGGATTTCGCCTCGAGTGACCATCAAACAAGTTCTAGAATTCATTGAAATCTGAAGAAACACTTAAATTACATAAACTTTCTCTAAGTAAACAAATAACTCAGTGATAATAGTTCGGTGCTCAATTTTGTGCAAGGAATCAAAGGTAAAGCAAAAGCTAATTAACATTTCAAGCACACAGATCCATGCATTATTGTAAATATTGTAAATTAATATATGCTACAGTGTCCTCTCTGGCTGGCAATTTTCGCAGTTATTGAAAGACTTGTGGATAATGATTTTAGAGTACTTTCCCTTAATGGTTAACAGTTTTTGATAACTGAATTTTAGTGTTTAATTTTATTAGTTTTTATTTAATAAAAAATAACTGAAAACTAAAAATGTACAATAGAATAATTTTTAAATAATATACATGATAATATCACAAACTTTCTCAGGTTTGACTAAATATTACTTAAAAACGTACTTTTGTATTTGTGTTATCTCTTTTACTCTTATAAATTTACGATCTAGTAAAATTATCTCTCCATCGAGAAAAATTTACAATCTAGTGAATTTAATTACCTCTTCATCAGGGGATGTAAGCAATTGATGCCAAACCACATTGATTTATTTTTCACTCATTACTAATATTGATGTTAATCAAATACATTTCCATGTAATTTGTTACAATTACGATACCATACAGTTATGAAGATCTCCATTATAAAATAATTAGGCAAGTCAAAATGACATTTTCCTAAACAATCCCTGAATTCTTCACCCAAGGATAAACTATCTAAATGCATTGCTCGAAAAATATTCAATCACTAAACTAAGAGATATACGAGAAGGCGCAGCAGCTGAGACTATCTGGCGGCAGAGAAGTACACTTGAATTTAACATTGTAAGTATTTTTATTGGTGTAAGTTTCCGACGGAGCACGGGGAATATTGCTGACTCCAGAACTTTAATATTGTTTAACAAATTTAATTCTGGCCAGGCAACTTGAATATGAAGGCGTGTGATGACCTCTTAATGATATTCATGAACCTCGCGCAATTTTACACATAGTTTGCAGTTCAACTTGTATGCGCATAATGAACTCAACTCTTAACTGATCCAACTCAATCCAATCTTTCATTTTAATTTTATAAATCAGGGAAATATATATAAGATAAATTCATAAAGGGCATAATTATTTTCTTTCCCTAGTATAATTGTCATATTTTTAACATAATAACCTCTTTATTCGTTTAGATAATTTGAGATTAAGAAAAGGAATTAGTTTCATTGTATATATTCACTGCTTCCAGTATTTATACATCTTTTCAAGTCTTTATCTAAACGGTGCCGCCGTGGTACGGCCAAATAGTACGTCGAATGTAAGCAATTAGGTTGGTAACGAGAACTGGGTTTCATTCAATAAGTAAATACAATTATCCACGACGTCAGATTTTTATGGATTTGTTTGAAATTATGTTTGACGTCTTTGGTTGTGTTTACTGGATGATATGCTTTTTCGTTTAGCTACACAATTAGGCGACTACTTCGCCTGCAACTGCTCCGGGTTTTCTCCACTTTTCACGTGACAACAGTAATGTATCAACATTACGCTTATGTAGCTCTATGTATCTCATCTCATCCCATACGTAAGCCACATCTTATTACATGAGTGACAAACTTTGAATCAAAGTAATATAGATCACGGAATTACTTGCTTAAAGAGTTGTATAATAAAGATCAGAGTTCGGTTAATTAGTTTCAAATGAATAATTGAAGTAAATTAAACCTTGATTTGAAGCATAACACAAGCGTCAGAAATTGTTATCTAAGAGATTTTATATCATTAAATTTATCTGTAAATTAAAGTGATAGCTTATCTAGGCAATGAGTCTCAATTATTAGTTGTATTGCTTTACTCAAGATCTATACCATAATGCATATAAATATGGATGTAAAAGCCATCATCACAAAAAGGAAGAAACGCGCCAATCAATCCAATACACATTTTTTGCTTTATCTTATAAAAATAATTAATTAATTAGTTGTGCGATCGACAAAAAAACATAAAATAATCTTGCAATATAAATAGAGTTAACTATCTTATGGTTTTCATCCTAATTTCTACACGGCTACACCCCTTATCAGTTACCTAAATCTCTCTCGAAAATCAAAACAAATATGGCTGCCAAGATTCTAATTTCTTGTGTAACCTATCTCTTTTTCATATTCTTTGTTCAATCATCAAGTGCAGCGCTATACAATGTGGTCACTTTATGGTGCAAAAGCAGATGGCAAAACAAACTCAACTCAAGCTTTCTTCAAGGCATGGAAAGCTGCATGCAGCTCAGCTAAGTCATCTACCATTTATGCTCCAAAAGGAAGGTACTTGGTCACACCAGTAGTGTTTAGAGGGCCATGCAAGAACAGATTTACTGTTCGGATAGATGGAAGCATTATAGCTCCTACAGATGATACTGCTCTATGAAACTCGGGATATTGGATTTTGTTCATTAAAGTTGATAATCTTACAGTCGTTAGTGGCACCCTTGATGCAAAGGGTGCTGCCTTGTGGGCTTGCAGGAACTCCGGAGGAAGTTGCCCAGTTGGAGCTAGGTAAGTTTCGATATATAGGCCACTTGAAGTTCATTCAATTATTTCTTAATTTTTTTACATATATTTTATTGACCCCTAACATATGTGATATAAATATGTTATTGCAGTCAATAACATTCAATTGGGCTAACAACGTTATAGTAAGTGGGTTGACATCAATCAAAAGTCAGCTAGCTCACCTTGTAGTTAACAGTTGCAACAATGTAATTGTCCGAAATGTGAAGCTTTATGCTGCAGATCAAAGCCCTAACACAGACGGCATCCACGTTCAGTCCTTTACAGGTGTTACAATCACTGGAAGTACCCTTTGGACTGGAGATGATTGCATATCAATCGGTCCAGGTACCAGGAACTTGTATATGAAAACCATCAAGTGTGGCCTTGGACATGGTATAAGGTAATATGCATATATTATAACTAATTTACATTATTACATACATAACTATCTACCGCGCGCTCAATGTTAAATCTGAATTGAGTGTTTAACTGAGCATTTTTGTCTTCCTAGTATCGGTAGTCTTGCCAAGGAACTAAATGAAGATGGTGTTGAAAACATAACGCTGACAAATGCAGTTTTTATTGGGTCGGATAATGGAGTAAGAATCAAGACATGGGCTAGAAATAGTACAAGTCTTGTGAAAAATGTGTTCTTCCAAAACCTTGTCATGTCGAATGTTAAGAACCCTATTATAATCGATTGTCCCATTAACGAAGGATGCCCTACTAAGGTAATTGATATATATATATATATATGAAACCCAAAATTGAAATATATATTAATTAGATATACGTGCAGTTATCCAATGGAGACCGAAATTTAATTCAAGGAGCCTTTTTTTTTTTGCCTTTGTTAACAGACTTCAGGTGTGACGATTAGTAAAGTAACATACAGAAACATAAAAGGAACATCTGCTAAAGCAGAAGCCGTGACATTTGATTGTAGTTCTACTAGGCCACGCACTGGAATCAGATTGGAAGACATCAGCCTCGCTTACTTGAACAAAGCCGCAACGGCTTCTTATAACTACATTGATGGAGCAACGAGTGGAGTACTCAATCCGCAGGTTGTTTATGAAGAAGATACCTTTCAAGAATAATTTTTCATTTCATTAGAAAAAAAAATTTGCGTACAAAATTAAGCAACCTAGTGACCAGTGAGAAGATTTGTGTATTTGGGTTTGTGGATTTATACACAATAGCTGCACTACAATATTGAGTGTTTATATTGACTAAAATTATGTCTACTTCTGCGATATATCCTACTTATCAAACCAGCAAATCATGATCAACTAATATCATAACGCCAGTTAATATATATGTATATTGATGTGAACAGATGAAATTACAATATTTTATTAGTATTATAATTACTTGGTACATCATGGACGGAATTATATATATATATATATATATATATATATATATATATATATATATATTATTCTTTTCAATAATTGGGCTTCAATAGATAATACAGGACTGAAGTCATAAATTTCTAATAGCATATCTATAACCTGATCCAGTCTTATTATTATACAAATAGTACATTACTCAATAGTAGAACTTCAGATTCAAAACTTCAAAAAAAAATGTAGTAAGGCAATGCGGTTAAGGTGAGGCGACTATTATATTATAATCTCACACTATTTCACTATACTTCATATATGCAACATATAATCAGTCTCAATGTGAACATACGTGAAGGTATCATGCAATTCATACTATGTGAGAACTCATATTAATTAATTCCACTACCAATATATTTTCACATGCATATAATAATTAGGTGAAAGGGGTTGTCTTCAGTATAAGTTATACTTCATCTTAGGATGGCTTTCATGTTGGTCAGGATATGACGTAATGAAACTTTAATTAACACAATATGACACATTAAGAGGTGTAACCAGCGGGTGGCTGGGCTGGACTCAATTTTTCTATTAAAAAAATCAATTTAAATGTGTGTATATATATATAAAATATTTTAGTACCATATATAAAGGAAAATTTTCACATATAGCCTAAATAAATTTAAAAAAGAAAGAAAGAAAGAAAGAAAACAGGTATGCAATGAAAAAACTATAAATTTTATGGAGCAATTTTAAAAGGTAATAGTTAGCTATCTTCCTTTCATCAAAAAATATTTCCAGGATAAATATTTTCTTTTCCATTCCTTTCCAAACTTTAAAATTAAAGTTTAACACTATTTTCCGTTAATAAAGAAAAAGAATACCATAGGTTTTAATTCATTAAAAAAGATCACATATCTTACCATAGATATACATATCTCTAATTAAATTGAATTATATATGTATGTATGTATATATGTATGTATGTACGTATGTGTATAATCCAAATTGAATATTGATAGAAAAATTTTAGCCCACCTGAGAAGAAATTTTTTAATTACGCCCCTGGACTTATTTGAGTATTTATGTCAAGACTTGAAACACAAATATAATATGATTAATAACTTTGTTGAGTAGTATTCTAAACAGACTACGAGGATGAGATTAAGGCTAATACTAACACACTATTTTTGTGTTATGTCAAAAATCGTCACCTCTAACAATTAACTTTACGCACTTCATAGCTTTTCCCACTTATTATATCATAATAGAGCATTTGTAAAGTTGAGAAATGATATGAATTTACGAGAAGAAGCAACTGAGATAATCTGGCGGCAGAGATTAACAACAAACTAAACAATCAGATCTCAATACTTGTAACTATTTTATGGCGTCAAGTTTCCAACGCTGGCGCAATAAAGGGATTAATACTGACCCAATATTAATCTTTAATTAATTACTCAATGAATTCAATATTGATAAGGCAACTTGAATAAGAAGGCATGTGACCACCACTTAACGATATTCATGTACCTCATTTTTTACAGTCACTAAATTCTCTTAAATAGTGCACTGACTTAAATCGCTCGAAGTATTGTTACACATGTTTTGCTGCTCAAGTTGTTTCCTTTTTAAGTTAGTTCACTCTTGACTTAACTTGTGCTACTCAATCGAAATGAAGTATTTTTATCATTAGCTTTAGAAAAATTTAATTGCAAGTAATATTTCTTTTTTTTTTCTCAAGTTCTTTTTATTTAGTTACATATGAGTTTTCTAGGAAATTCTGTCTTATTATCATCCATAAATCAAGCGACAATGTTGAGAAATTACATTCCTAGTTTAGCAAACTTGGTAAATGTGAAGTGAGACAAAGGATCTATATATAGACTTCAATAAAATCGCATGAAGACATCTACTAACTTTTTCTTACTTTAATTTTATTTCTATCTACTTTTATTGCTTTAAATAGTTAAACAATTATGTCAATTAGCACTAGTTAGGAAAAATAATTTCGTAAATTAAAAGATCAATCTCTACGTGTAAAATGTATTTTGTAAGCAAATAAAGCCGTTAATCCAAAGCCGCCATTAACTAACCCTAGCGGTTGGTACATAGAAAATGAATCGAGTAAGGAATAATTAAGGATCAACAACAATTATCCACCACATCAGATAGAACTTTACATTGTAGATTATGTGGCAGACTATTATTGGTTAATCAATTTGGGTTGAAGCCTTTGGTCAACACTTTCTTGGATGAAAAATTTAACTCATCATATTGACTTGTGTTTATAGCTACCTGACTCGGGCGATTTTCTCGCCTGCAACTCCTCCGGGTTTTCTCCACGTGTCACATGCTCGTCACAAAAAGGAGAATGTGTGAATACTACACATGCAAGTAATCTCATTATCATAACAAAATTAAAGTATTTAGGCACTGGACTTACGTTCACTGCCGTTGGACTAAGAATTTGGCCATTATTACTTGAAGGAAAAGTTGATTTAAGATCACTTAAATGAATAACTTGATTAATATGATGATCATGGACAAGCAAAGACTAATATTGAATTAGATAGAATATATATAAAGTATTTCTTTTCCAAAATACCCTTTACTATTATCTAGTATATAAATGATCTCAAGATAAATTTCAAGAAAGGAAAGGAATGAACTAAAACATGTGTGTACTTGGAAAAAGTTGAACTTTTTAACTAAAAGATTGAAACTAAAGGATTATAACTTGTAAATGTTGTAGATGTTTTAGATTTTGAAAAGGGCAATAAATTTAGAGGTGCTCTTTCTTGAGCGCAGGAAAACATAGTAAAAAGTTTGTTGCTTAACTCAATATAGCATAACATGCACAAAGTAGTGTGAAACCAGCCCCGTTCACACTAATGATTGGAGAATATTGCTATAGCTAGCAAATCCCGCAATGAACAAAACGGCCTTTGACCACATGTTTTAGCCTTAAATTTCCTACTTATCATGTTACCGTACATATCATAGTCCATAATCACATGAGTGAACGAGGAAACGTGCCATATACAATTTATGCTTTTGACTTTTAATGTTTTATTTAATATCATGAGTAACCAACAAGAAACTACAAACAGTTACCATGCATCTTGAAATATAAATAGCGATAACTGTCCTATAGCTTTCATCCAACTGTTTTAAATTCTTAATATAATCTCTCTACTGCTTTCTTCTCTCCCGAAAATGAAAACAGATATGGCGTCTAAACTAACTGTTTCTTGTGTAATCTCACTCTTTTTCATATCCTTTATTCAATCATCAAGTGCAGCATACAATGTGATCACTTATGGTGCGAAAGCAGAGGGGAAAACAGACTCTACCAAGTCTTTTCTGAAGGCATGGACAGCTGCATGCAGCTCAACTAGGGCAGCTACCATTTTTGTTCCGAAAGGAAGGTACTTGATCAAGGCAGCGGAGTTCAGAGGGCCATGCAAGAGCAGAATAACAGTTCAGATAGATGGAAGTATTATAGCTCCTTCAGATTACACGGCTCTAGGCGACTCGGGGTACTGGATTTTGTTCATTAAAGTTGATAATCTTACAGTCGTTGGTGGCACACTGGATGGAAAAGGCGCTGCCTTATGGGCTTGCAAAAATTCTAGAAAGAGCTGCCCAGATGGAGCTAGGGTGAGTTCGTTAATCTCCTATATAATAATTAAGTCATCTTCTATACACATTAACTTCAATACGTACCACTACATATACAAGGCCTAACTTGCCCCATAATTAACCATTTGCTTCTTTTGTTGGTTACTTAAAATTTGCTCTTGACCACGATTGTTGACATAAAAATTATTGATTGGAAGCTACATATGTGAAACTGCTTCATTAGTGCAAGTGTGAACACTATAATATTGGAGTCTAATTAACGTTTTGCTAATATGTCATTGCAGTCAATAACGTTCAATTGGGCGAATAACGTTATCATAAGCGGGTTGACATCAATCAACAGTGAGCTTAGTCACCTTGTCATCAACAGCTGCAACAATGTTATAGTCCGAAATGTGAAGCTTACAGCTCCGGATGATAGCCCTAATACAGACGGCATCCACGTGCAGGGCTCTACTGGTGTTACAATCAATGGCGCTACCCTTGAGACTGGAGATGATTGCATATCAATTGGTCCAGGAACCAAGAACTTGTATATGACCAACATCAAGTGTGGCCCTGGACATGGCGTGAGGTAATGCAGATACTTTTAAATGAATGAATATGATCTAGGCTCCACTTTTGTATACATTGGCGGAAATGGAGCTAATGAAAACTCTTTTGATTTTCACAGCATTGGCAGTCTTGGAAAAATCCTCAAGGAAGCTGGTGTTCAAAATGTAACGCTAACAAATGCAGTTTTCACAGGGTCAGATAATGGAGTAAGAATTAAGACATGGGCTAGAAAAAGCAATAGTTTTGTTAAAAATGTTCTCTACCAGAACATCATAATGAAGAACGTTGAGAATCCCATTATAATTGATCAAAATTACTGCCCCAATAATGAAGGATGTCCTACTGAGGTAACATTATCAGTCCAGACTTATGTGTTTCAAGATCAGTACCTAGCTAGATAATTCCAATAATGAAACTGATTTTAACAAGCTTTTTCCCACTTGTTAACAGACTTCTGGGGTGAAGATCAGTAAAGTGACAAACAAAAATTTACAAGGAACTTCTGCTACAGAAGAGGCCGTAACATTTGACTGCAGCTCGAGTACTCCTTGCACAGAAATCACACTGGAAGATATCAAACTTGCTTATTTGAATAAAGCAACAACATCTTCATGCACTAATGTTGATGGAACCAGTAGTGGTGTACAAAAGCCCGAGAGTTGTCTGTAAGAAAATTAAATAATTTTCCGTGTATGATAAAATTAGAAATGTCTGTACTCATTTTTCTTTATTTGGAATAGTGCATGGGTGTGCACACCATATGGAAGCCGGTAGTAGAGCTTGCATGATTGAGTGTTGCAGTAAATCCCTCTAGAAGTAGTGGAGTTGTCACATTTTAGTCTGTCACAATGTATTCATTTGCTTTGTTTGTAACCCCAGTTGTGCTCTGGTAAATCAAATGTGTATACATCCGTTCCTTATGTTGCAATTAACATCTTGCTCTCTTAATTCATCTTCGTGAAATGTACAATGACTTCAAAGTTAAAGACGCAATGAGCTGCTGATGAATTTGAATGGACAATTCTTATTCTAGGTACCATCTTTATGGTATGGTATAATAAGATCATTCTTTCTTTATTTCTTTATTTTCCCATAATAATAATATTAATATCTTCTTTCTTTCGTAGGCCACAAAACCGAAGAGTACTGTAATCAATAATAGACTAAGAGATATTAAATCCCTAATAACAATCAATTGTTTATTTTCCAAGGTTTAGAAAATAAGTGAACCAATGTAAGTATGACATTTCATGTAGTATAGTAGTTGTGAGTGAGGAAAATAGTTTAATAAAGGTATGTTTTAACTGGAGATTAATATTTATGTTGCTTTGTACTGTGTCTTTCTCTTACTTGTTATAAGAAGTAATTGTACTAGTTGACTTTGGAATGAATTGCATTTTCAAACCAGTATTAATTTTGTTTACGTAATTATATAGTATGTTTAATTAAGTGAAAACTTCTTTTGATCTTCAATGTAACAACTCATGAGGTAGCTAGATCTACATGTATATGTAGTTCTAGGGGTAAGTAAAACTATCATGTAATTATCTATATAATTCACATATATTGTAAATTATTCATTAGGACTTTTTAGTTTCATTTGTAATAATAATAATAATAATAAATTATTTCTCTCTTTTGACATGTCGAAAGCATATACTCATAGTGGTGGATCGATCTACAAGAATGTACCAACTAGGATCTATTACAGGAAGTCTCACGATACTTTAAGTCGAAGAACGCTCATGTTATGTGTGGTATTATGAGAACACTGCAATAATCCGCTATGAATTAGACATAGGAGAGAAAGTGATATTGTGTAGGTAGAAGTAACAATAATAGGTTACTATCATAATGAGTAATAATCAATTACTATCATAGCGTTGGCTATAGTATTCTACTTCTCTTCATATAGAGAATATATTTAAGTTTAGGTTAATTATGATTCCTTATTTAGATATGACAAACAAACCCTAAATCTAATCTAATTGAACCTCAAACAACGTTAGAGTGTCCCAATTAGACATAAAGCTCAACAATAACATCTTGCACCATGAAGTCTTAATCAACTTAATAATTAATTCTTTTCTACTTCGATTTTGATTATTAGTTAATGTTAAGAATTACTAGTTTGATCAATGTCGCTAAAGCATGATACAAAGGCTTTTAATATTCATATAATATTCTAATAGAAATGGGGGACTCATCGTTTCCCATCGTTTCCCATATGCTGTTTAATATTTTTATTTAATAAATTAACTAGGAGGTGAATTTTAGTAACAGAAACCGTAAGTTTTTATATAGAGAAAAGCAATGCAAGTTTATGGCGAACGTTGACCCAAAATTTTTATTTTTTAATAACTAAAATTTCAAGTTTGACGATAAGGCAACTTGGATATAAAGAAACATAATCACCCATACTTAGATTATGATACATGAACCTATCATTCTTTACAACATATTTAAACAAATATTTCTAAGCGTTTAATTGCTGCTCAAGTTGTATCCTTTTAGTTAAATTAATTTAACTCTTAACTTATTTCCAACTCAATCCAAACGGAGTCCTACTTGAACATTTTGACAAATATAGGAGTAATTAATTAATATTAATTACTTTTGTTTTAGGCAAACTTTAATTTTTTATTATTATTATTTCATATCTTCTTCTTCCTTTCAAGAAAATTAATAATGATAGCATAGCTCAATGGAAGGGTGAAACGAGTATATGATGTAAATTGATGATGTTTTCTGCGATTCTAAGTCTTTTGACAGATTACGGTACGACGGCTGGATACGGCCGCAACCCACCAGGCAGAGAAGTTCATGATATACGATTACGTGGTAGTTTCTTATTTGTTTAATTGAGTTTCAAGCCTTCGGTCGACTCTTTAGCGGATGAAAAGTTTTCCATGTTGACTAGTTGTTTTTAGAGGTAAAATGATTGGGCTACTTTCGTGCCTGCAAATGCTCTGGGTTTGCTCCACGTGTCACATGACAAAAGGGAATGTCTGGATTAAATACTGCACATGCAACGCAAGTATACATCTCATCTCATACATAAGCTTAAAATAATTAATCAATTTGTATTATAATAAAACCCTAATCACCAACTCACTCTATCAAAACAAATGTACAATCAACTAAATAAAAATATGGTCATTTCTTGTTGAAATAGTTGTCTTTTAAGAATTTAATACAGTAGAAAGATGAAGGCTGATCGAAATTTAATTAATTGTCATTCAACTAATAAACCAATCTCTAATGATTGGATTTATAATGTATGAGCCTCAGCCTCGTTACTGGTCTTCTCTGTTTTGTGCTGCATGCACAGCTCACACCAATGAATGGAGAACACATCGTCATATATTTATATAAAGAAAATTTTATATTCTTATATGCATGGTCACATGTCTTAGGCTGAAGCTTTCAACTTACGTCATGTTACCGTACATATCATAAATTCAAAATCACATGCAAGTATGAAGCGAACGTGACATATAATACCCACATACTTTCTATTTATTAATTAAAATCATGATCAATCATAATAACATGAAACAACAGTTACCATCTTGCGTTATAAATAGCCAAATGCCTTGTATTGAATTCATATCCAACTGTTTTAATATATCCCTCATCTCCCCACATTCAGATTTCTTCTTTCTCCAAAATCGAGACCGATACGGCGGCCAAGCTCGTTATTCTTTTCTAATCTCTCTCTTTTTCATATTCTTTATTCGATCATCAAGTGCAGCATCATACAATTTGATCGCTTATGGTGCCAAACCAGATGGGAGAACAGACTCAACTCAGGGCTTCCTCAGGGCATGGGCAGCGGCATGTAAAGCAGCCAAGGCATCTACCATTTACGCACCAAAAGGAAGGTATCTGATCAAGGCAGCAGTGTTTAGAGGGCCATACAGGAGCAGAATCACTGTACAGATAAGTGGAACTATTGTAGCTCCAACAGATTATCGTGCTCTAGGAAACTCGGGTTATTGGATTTTGTTCATCCAAGTTAATAGACTTTCAAACATTGATGGCACTCTTGATGCAAAGGGTGCCAGCTTCTGGGCTTGTAGGAGATCTGGAAAAAGTTGCCCAGTTGGAGCAAGGGTAAGCTATTAATTGTATTCTTAATTCATTCATTTGGTAATAATATATATAGAATTCTCTCCTGATACGATTTTTGTCTTAACAGATTCGAAATATAGCTAAAATTAGGAGAGGATTTTAATTCCATTATGTAATAACTGGTACGTCTAACGTATTATATATCTTTTATGTGGTGATATTTCAGTTAATAACTTTCAATTGGGCTAATAACATGATTATAAGTGGGTTGACATCAATCAACAATCAGCTAAGTCATCTTGTAACCAACAATTGTAACAATGTTGTGGTCCGCAATGTGAAGCTAATTGCTCCAGATCAAAGCCCTAATACAGATGGCATTCACGTGCAGGGCTCCACCAGTATTACAATCACTGGCAGTACTCTGCAAACTGGAGACGATTGCATATCAATCGGTCCAGGTACCAGGAACTTGTTTATGAGCAACATCAAGTGTGGCCCTGGTCATGGCGTAAGGTAATTTAATTTTCAAGAAATATAACTTTAAACTGGGTATTTAATTAATTAACTGTACTATGTTTTAATTTGTCATATACTTTTCTGCGACATTGGTAGCCTTGGCAAGGAACTCAATGAAGATGGAGTCCAAAACGTTACACTCACAAATTCAGTTTTCACGGGATCGGATAATGGAGTAAGAATTAAATCATGGGCAAGAGCTAGCAATAGTTTTATGAGAAACGTTCTTTTCCAAAACATTATAATGAAGAACGTTATAGTTGATCAAAATTATTGCCCCAGCAACAAAGGATGTCCTCGTCAGGTAACAATATTATCATTTTAGCATAATCGTAAATTTCACGTGGAATGTATATAGTTAGATATATGAATAGTAAAGTAATGGATTGTATAAGCTGCTTCTTATCCAATTAACAGACTTCGAAGATTAGCCAAGGAACATACGGAAACATACAAGGAACTTCTGCTACACCAGAGGCTGTGACATTTGATTGCAGCCCTAGTAATCCATGCAAAGGAATCAGATTGCAGGCCCACTGCAAGGAAAAACAAATATTTGACTGTTTTTAGCCGTCAAATATGATAATATTTGACGGTTATTACATGTCATACGTGTCACCGTCAAATATGATAATAGTTGACAGTTGGTCAAACAGTCAAATATTCACTATAACATATTTGACTTTTACAAAATAGTCAAGTTTGTACACCATTGGAATTCAATTTTTAGCATTATTTGACGGTTTATGGAAGAAATATTTGACAGAAATCGTCAAATATGACAATATTAACGGTCAAAATTTTTAAATTATTGTTAATAATTGACAGTAACCGTCAAATATGATGAACCGAACGATCGAATTTTTTCATATTTGATTGCTTTTAACCGTCAAGTATGTGAGCATTGAATATTTTTTCCATATTTGATTGCTTTTAACCGTCAAGTATGTGAGTATAGAATAATATCTGACTCCTTTTTTACAGACAAATATTATTATAAAATAGTATTTTTAATACTTGTCCATTTGGATACTGTCAAGTATGATAGAATTTTTTGCTCATATTTGACTGTTTATTAATATTTATCCGTCTGGATACTGTCAAGTATGACAATATTTTTGGCTTATATTTGACTGTTTATTAATATTTATCCATTTGGATACTGTCAAATATGGCAGAATTTTTTGGCTCATATTTGACTGTTTATTAATATTTGTTACTATCAAGTATGACAAAATTTTTTGCTCATATTTGACTGTCTTGTCTGTTTGGATACTGTCAAGTATGACAAAAATTTTTTTTCCCATATTTGACTATTTATTATTGTCAAGATTTTAGAATAGTATTTCACTACAAAAAAAACAGTTTTTTGCGATAAATTTTTTTGCGACGAAATAAAATTCGTCGCAAAAAGCGGCCTTTTGCGACAAAATTATTATTTCGTCACAAAAGTTAGCATTTCAAAAAAAAGATATTTTGCGAGGAATTTTTCGTCGCAAAATAAAACCTTTAGCGACGAATATTCATTTCCTCGCTCAAAACTCGAGTGACTAATTAGGTAAGCATTTTTTGCGACGAGATAAAACCTATTGCGACAAACTTTTTCGTCGCAAAATGTATTACACAAAGACGGGATTTTGTGTCAAAAATTTTATAGCAACATGAACATTTTCTACGATAAAATTATGTTTCTCGCGAAAAAAGGACCTTTTGCGACAAAAAATTCCTCACTAAAGGCCATTCTAATTTACCATGCATATATGGCAATACTTGACATTTTGCGACGAAAAAATAATTCCTCGCAAAATGTCATATTTTAATTTACCATGCACACGTGGTAATACCGGACATTTTACGACAAAAAAGTGATTCCTCGCAAAATGCTACCTTTAGCGAGGAATTTTTTGTCGCAAAAGGTCTATTTTTTGCGACAAAAAATTCCTCGCGAAAAGCCATTTTAATTTATCATGCACACGTGGCAATACCGGACATTTTGCGACAAAAACGTGATTCCTCGCAAAATGTACTTTTTGCGAGGAAAATTTTCTCGCAAATGTGAATTTTAGCGAGGAAAATTTTCTCGCAAAAAGTCACATTTTGCGACAAAAAATTCCTCGCGAAAAGCCATTCTAATTTACCATGCGCTCTTGACAATATTGGATATTTTGCGACAAAAAATTGATTCGTCGCTAAATGTGACCTTTTGCGACAATAAATTCCTCGCAAAAAAGTCAACCTTTTGCAAGAAACAATTTCTCGCGAAAAGCCCGTCTAACTTATTATGAACACGTGACAATACTGGACATTTTGCGACGAAAATATATATTCCTCGCAAAATATGACCTTTTGCGAGAAAAAATTCCTCGCAAAAAGTTATTTTTTTAAAATTAAAACTTAATAACTTTCCTCTTTTGTTTTCTTCTCTTTGTTTGTGGTCCATCTAATATATAAGTCTTTGTTTAAAAAATGACAAAAAAAAAGAATAAAGAGAGTATTAAAAATCTAATTTGATTTTATATAAATTGACAATTTTTAAATATAGTAGGGTCATTTGGATATTCATACAAATTTTTATTAAAAGAAAAGACCCTTTGTGATTCCATTCATGCTTTTAACTGTGAAAAACTTTAAGATATTCTAAATTTAGTGTTTGTAAAGGAGATAAATAATTAAAATAAACTATATATATATATGTGTGTGTGTGTGTGTGTGTGTGTGTGTGCGCGTGTGTGTGTGTGTGTGTATGATATGAATCGTTAATAATCTAATAATCAAGCATAAAATTTATTGCTAATTATTTATATATAATCTAATTTATGTGTGATTTATATATGTCTAACTGCTAAATTACAATTATGATAAACTTATTACCATGACTAATTTTTAATTGATGAAAACGAGATTGGAAAAAAAATCTAACTTCTAAAAATCTAATTTATTTTTCAACGTTTAATTATATGTCAAATAAACATAAATAAATAATTAATTAATAATCATGTAATGTTGCCTATAATTATGTTTTTTATTTTTTTGTTATAAAGTGTATTAATTTAGACAATATATTTCTCTTAGACTTTTAATTTTTATCGTATAGCTTTGAGTAAATTGTTGAGATATTTTAAACAATTGTTAGAGTTTATTTTAAGGGAGATAAATAATTAAAATGAACTCTATAACAAAAAATAAATACATGGCAAAAACTAATTTTCAATTCGTAATACATATGATACTTGTAACATATGTATATGTATATATGTCTAATAATTAAATTACTTATATGAAAAAAATATTTTTTGTAATTGTAAAAAATATTTTTAATAATTGTTATTTTTATAAAAAAATGGATAATTAATTTAAAGGCATTCTATACTTGAAAATAAATGCAATTTTGTTACATTTTTATATAATTATAATATGAATAAGTAATCATTTACTAATCAAATTAGAAAAGCTTATTTTCAATTTCTTATAATAACAAATATGACATATATAGATATCTAATTATTAAATTACAACTATTACAAACTCATAGTTCGCATTTGTCAAGATATTTTAAATATTAATTGTTAGCATTTGTAAAATGAATAAATAATAAAAAAATTATTCACTAAAAGTAAATGCATTTGTTACATAATAATTATAATATGAATATTTGATCATTTATTTATTAAAGTATTAAAAACTTATTTTCAATAACTCGCACATGACAATTATGTCATATGTATAGATGTTTAAGCATTATGCATTTATTAATGATAGTTGACTTGTGTGTATTTTGTTAACACTTTAATACATATGACAATTATGACATACGTTTATATGTTAATAATTAAATTATCTCCATCACAAATTAATTTTTTAAATTTGTAAAACATATTTTTAGTGTTTTTAAAAGAAATAGATAATTAAAATAAATTATAGCTAAAATGAATAGAATCTTTTTGTTACATATATGATTATAATATCAATAACTAATTATTTATTGATCACTAAAGAAATTTTTTTTTGTAATTCCTCATATAACAACTATGACATATGTATAAATATCTAACTATTGTTTACATTTGTTAAATAATTCTTGAGTTGTTGTACCTATTTTATTAACATTTTAATACTCAATCAAAAATAAT
Organism: Boswellia sacra; assembly: GCA_013180625.2. Taxonomy (NCBI): domain Eukaryota; kingdom Viridiplantae; phylum Streptophyta; class Magnoliopsida; order Sapindales; family Burseraceae; genus Boswellia; species Boswellia sacra. The sequence continues at coordinate 577,820 of SNVD02013965.1, read as the reverse complement.
TAAATACCATATAATGTTTTATATTTCTATTGTATATGGTTGTTATATTATTTATTAATTTGTCATCAAATTATTTAATACCAATCCAATATTATATAAATTTAATTATGGATGAAAATTTAATTAAGAAATAAACTTATAATTAATAAATTATTTAATATTAACCTAATATTAAATAAATTTAATTATGTTGGTTAAATTTATTTAATTACTAAATAAATTTATAATTATCAAAGTCTAAGTATGATTAATTTCAAAATATTCTTAGTTTTTTATTATAATTTTCACGTTTGTATACTTTTTATGACAAATAAAAGAGTTTTTAACCTTTTTTAAAGATTTTTAGTGAGGAAATTTTCGTCACAAAAAGATTAATATTTTGTCGCAATATATGATGTTTTGCGATGATTTAATTTCATCGCAAAATGAGGTTTTTTGCGACGAAATACGAATTTATATTCGTCGCAATAAATAAAATTTAGGCGGACTTATTCCCGCTTGAAAATTTTGAAATTTTCAAGTTCTTTAGCGATGAAAAATTTGTCGCTAAAGATCAAAATTTTTGTCGCAAAATGAAATTTGGGCGGACTTTTTCCCGCTCTTGAAATTTCAAAATTTTGAAACTCTTTCTCAACGAAAATTTTGTCGCAAAATATCAAAATTTTGTCGCAAAAAAAAATTTTTGGCGAACTTTTTCCCGCTTTGATTTTTTTCATAATTTTAAAAATTATTTCGCAACAAAATTTTCGTCGCTAAAGGTTAAAATTTCGTCGCAAAATATCCAACTTTTTTATATATATACATGGGTTAATTTTTTGGATTGTTTCATTTTCTTCTATCACTTCCAATTCTCTACTCCTTTTCTTTTCCCAACATTTGGTAAATACTTTCTCTTTCTTTTACTTTTGTGTTGTAATATATTTTTACTTATTTTAATATTTGATTGATATTATTGTCTTTTGTTTGATAGGTATTCTTGAAGATGGAATACAACTCAACATTCTCAATATTCTCAAATTCTTTGCTTCTTCAACATTGTTTTTTTCATAAACTCATTTTTTATGCTTTAATTATTACTTAACATTTTATTTTTATTTTTTTGTTTTTAATAGGTATTTTTGAAGATGGGTTGTACTTGAAGATTTGAGGATTCATACAAAGTCAACAACCAAAGAATTTTTGAAGGATGAAGTTTTATATTTTTCTTTCGCTTTTTTGTATTTTTTTTTTTAATTTTGCTATGTACAAATGTTGATATATTGTAAAAATATATTGTGATAAATTTTTTGTAATTTGTTGTTAATTAATGAAATTATTAATATAAAGAATTAAGTTGTGTAATGAGCCATCTCATTTATTCTAAAATTTATAACTAATTAAAAAATAAAATCTATAAATTCTTAAAAAATAATCAATTTTTGTGTAAAAAATTTATTGCGACGAATTTTTTGTCGCTAAAGGTAGTATTTAGCGAGAAAAAATTGGTCGCAATAAGCTTTTTTAACTAAAATAATTTTATTAAAAAATGAATTGTTTTCTAACAATTTGCGACAATATTGGAATTTATCGCAAAATATACTCTTTCACGACAATTTTTATTTTGTCGCAAAAAGTTGACGTTATGTGATCTTTTTTGTGACGAAATATTTGTCGCAAAATACCACTTTTTGCGAGAAAAATTTTGTCGCAAAAAGACTTTTTACGAGGAATTCCGAAATCGTCGCAAAAAAACCTATTGCGACTCACACATTGCGACTGGAGCGCGACGAATTTATTTTTGTCGCAAAAACTTATTGCGACGAAATTTTAACTTTTTGCGACGAAAAATTTCTTCGCAAAAAGTCAATTTTCCCTTAGTGTTTCCTAATTATCATATTTAAATGTTTTGGACTGTCAAGTATAAATATATATATATATATATATATATTTATTTATAAATATTTTTTTAAATAATTATCTATATTATATAGTCTTTCTTGAAAACATAATAATTTTATAAAACTTTAAAATAAATAAAAATTTATGTTTAAGATCATGTATACATAAAAGAAAAGCTAAAACACAATACAAATAGAATTATAAGAATATATGAAACTTTATATGAAATGTACCACTTGAAAACAGCCTATTATCAAACTTTAATTACTTCTTACACATTGAGAAAAGATACGTGTAATCATTCCAATGCATGCCTACCAATTCTGTTACCTATTTGTATATTCATCAATTTTGCTAAAAGGAAAATATAGAAGGCAAAAATGGTCCTATATAAGTTCTGTTACCTATTTGTATATTCATCAATTTTGCCTTCAATATAAAATAAACAATGAAGCAAAGCAGCCGAAAAAATCACTAAGGATTGCTTCATCCACTAGATTACGGTCACTGAGATCCAAGCTTCCTGAAGAAGAACACCGACCTGACAAAGAAGGCAACGTAAAAAATTAACTTATATTGTATGTTGTTAATTTGTTCGATAAGAAAGGAAAAAGCTGAAGTGAGATGATTCGAAAGAGAAAGTAGAAATGTGGACTAGTAGACTGTTAAGTCCGTGTAAGAATATTGGTTTTCGAAATATGAGAAGCTAAGGCCATTATTCACATCTCTAAGCCAGAAAAACAAGAACTATACTATTAACTGACTCAGATTTCTATCAGAGCAACAAATTGTGCAATAAACAAAAGAGAATATTTTGATGCTGTTTACCCCAAAAAAGGCATCTGCTGAATGGAGATACGGCCACCAAACAATGGCGAACATTCCTAAGACCACCATGCCCAGTTTTATGACCTCTAGAAGCGGATTCTTACGTCTTAGGCATTTACCCAAGAGTTGGCTGAAAAAAGCAGGTGCATAATATGCACTCATCTGCACAACAATAACATCTAACAATTAAGTGTCATCCACGTACTCTCTGAACAGCTTGTTAATAAAATACTAAAATAAACAGAAAACACACCAAAAAAAAATTATATATTAAAAAAATCATGCTACTTATTTATATAAAATTCCACCTACAGATAAGCTAGAGAAATGGATTACAAATGGAGATTGCCAGCTAATAGATACAAGAAAACCAGCGAAGTGTTTGGTGTTTCTTCTCAGCCATCCTACAAGTTAGTTTCACATCTGTTTAATACAGCAAGTATGCAAGCATAGCTCTATAAATGTGCAGAAATGCAATAAAGCATTGCAACCAAACAATTGTACACAAACTTGAGATATCAGTCTTATCTTGAAGTGGCTTAAATACTTCTTCCACTAAAATAAATTCAACTCGTTAAAATTCATTCAATACGCTAAAAACCTTGCATAAACATATGTTGTAAGAAAAGCTTATGTTTGCAGAGACCCTTGGACAACTCCAGTGAAGATGAAAACAAGATCACACTAAACTTCTTTTATGTGTTGCTTCCTCTCTATTCGCTTCTAAGGATTTCACACACAAAGTAATAGCTAATATTGCTGATTTATTTCATCTTTACAACTCAATAGTGGTAGAACATTTTTCTTCAACTTTAGTTCCAAAACCATGTCATAGATTTAATTCACTACAACAGTTTCATGGAAAGCCTTATGAACAAACATTTTTCTGCAATATATTAAAAACACTTGATTGTAATGAAAGGCACAACTTATAAGAGTCCAAAGTATTCAGTTTGCAGATGAAAGGGATTAAATATGAAAATTAACTACATAAACATGGATAAAGAAAGGATAGACATGCAAAGATATCATGTGAGTTTGAATTTGACGGCAGTTCTGCTTGCATGGTTCTGTAGGCTAACAGCTGGCACTTCCATATAAGGTTGAATGAAACTAAGCTCCTATGCAGAAATCCAATCATGATAGAATCCAATACTCTGAACTTCAATGGTTGTAGACAATGCCTCAACCAATTTTAAGTGGAATAAAAGTAATACTGAATCAAATGTGCGCCAAGATTTCAGATTCAATCGGTCATCAGAGCAGTTTTTATTATACAAAACTATTGACAAGATTTAAACCTAAGAAATGTCCCAAGACGACCCCACATGTATACTATTTTTGCTAAAGATCAGCAGATTTCATCAAACCTTTGTTGCTTGACACCAATAACCAATTCCATAATCACAAGCATTCAATAGACATTTTATCCACCTATCACATGAATCATCACCTTAAGTACATGATAAGAAATTAATAGACTAGAGAGATACTATGAAGACAAATATTGTATGAACATGAATCAGTTAATTACTAAAATTGTAAAAATAAAAAAGCTTTAAAAAAAAACCTATATAAAACCCAACTGATAATTTGGCACAGCAAAGGTCTACAAACTGGAGGGTTTTAAGCATATTTGAACTACCTATGGCTATAACAGGTAAAATTTGCTACTATTTGGGATAAGTGCAAAAGCTTAGAAAGATAATTGAAAAGCTATAACGCAAAGCAAGAGTAACATGGAGAAAGCACCTGCTTATGGTTGAGAGCAAGAGTGAACAAGAAACTAGCTAGAAGATCCTTCTAAGCAAAGATACCAACAATAGCACCCACGGTAAGGCCCAAGCTGATGCAGTTGTGCTGATTGAGAACCATAAATAATGAGAAATGGTACTTATTGACAATTCAAAATAAACAGTAAACAAAAGGAACAAGCAACAAGCAACTAAGCAAAAGATCTTTAATGCCTGAAAATGACCATGGTCAATTAATATCAGACACGGATTGATTAGAAGAATTGCAATGTGCCACCCTATGTCGCTTTTTTGGATGTTTTTGTGATTAGTGTAGTACACAAAAACAAAATAAAAAAAGCAAGAAAGAATATCAGAGCATCAGAGGATAGAACTGTCCATCTCATCAGCAGTTTTCTACAAAGAAAAACAGACATAAATTAGAAAGTGAAAGAAAACTTAAAAATCAGTAACTAAAGGGTGATCATAAAAAAAGTGTAATGATATGAACCCGATATAGGTTTCATAACCACGAGAGGAAAAGAGGGCAACAAAGTCTGGATCAAAAAATCTAAGAAAAAGGCCATGAATGTAACTCTGGTAGGCAGTGAGGGGAGGATAGTGAAGACCCTAGTAACTAAGATCATTGACAGTACTGTTACGGTACCAGTCTATAACTAGAAGATTGGTAGTGATCTCCATCCAGTGCCTCTGCGCTTCATAATCCCCATACTTGGGAGGATTACCAGCTCCAGAGTAAGGATGGAGTGACACAGCAACTCGAACTACTAACGCAAACAGAGCAATACACAAAAATGAAGCTCCGATGCCTTTCTCCACCAACCACCACCAGCAGCCATCATCCCCGTTATCAAACTCTTCTTTCTCATCCATCACCTTCTCTTCTTTCTTCTTTCCCATTTCTCTTTTGCTCACGATTCACATCAATAATCCATCTCTCTCAACACCTTAATTTAACACAATAAAAAAATAATAGCTCAAAATTTAGCAGAAACAATAATAATGGATTACAGTCAACTACTTGTTGCAGCAGTAATAAATATGATTAGAAACCCAATTTAGAAATAAAAATATGAACAAACCAAGGAGATAATAATTATAACAGGACCAGCCCAACAAGTCAGTTAGATGAACTGGTAACCTGGCCAATTAGCCTATCTGCATTTCAGTTGGAACCTCATTAGTTTAACTCATGCAATGCACACATACAAAATAAGTTTAATGTATTTTGTATTATTATTTTGGTACATTCCATGCGGTTACTTCAGTCTCCCTGCCCAGTCGCATCCAGGCTGGACTAAAAGAACAATGGAAAAACAAAAAACCAATCCACAGCTACAATTTATTTGAATACCATAGGAAAAACAAGCTCATAACAATGAAATAAGGACTCTAAACATCTTAAACAAAATTTCTCAAAATTTGTAAAACCCATATCAAAGTTGAGAATAGTTGATAGATAAGTACCATACACAAACTTCCTTCAATTAAAAAACTAAAATTAAAAAAATATATATATAAAATTGAAATAAAAAACGCCAACCCGTTGGGATTGAATGAGAAACCCTCTGGATGGGCCCTCTGAATGGTCACTGCATCTGACTATTGAGCATTAAATTTTTCATCTCTACAGGACTGTTGTCATGAGTGGATCTCAGCATATTGTCAGTTAATTCAATACGTTCATCTGCATAGGGATTTTGAGGGAAGCCATGCTGATCTTTCAACAGAATAAAGCAAAATGAAAAATTAAAAACTGAAAAAAAAATCAGTGGAAAACCTATACAGAACCATACTGTAAATGAAGATTATTGATGCAAAGAAAAGCAACAGCATAAAGGGTACAATCAAGTAGATTACATACCAATAGTATTGCATCAAGAGAACTAGACCCAGCATGAGATCCTCTTAACGTTGTTAACTCTTCAAATATGAAAAGAAACCTTCAGCAAAGAGAGAAAATATGAAAAAGTTTGTTAAAATTGTAGCCTAGCAACCACATATCACAGCAACAATGAAGAATCGGAACATAATAAATGAAAACATTGAAGAAAGACTCAGACAACCAAAATGACAAACTAATGTTGTTGTCAAAAACTCAAAGGCTATCATCTTTATAGTCAAATGCAATCAAAAATTTATAAGAAACACAAAAGAAATTGATGAAAATGAGATTAACCAAAAAAAAGATTGAAACAACCAAACTTTAAGAGTAGACAACTCACCAGCCCCAATTCTTCAAGACTGCAATCTACATTCAACCCACAAAAAGATCATTAGTCTACCGAAATGAGCACCATATATGAAAAATCAAAGCACATCCGCTAAAAAAAAGAATTACAAGAAAAAAGTGGGAGCCGAACAAACTAAATTGACGTTGTAATGATTAAAAAAAAAAGCTCTAAAGCCTATGCAAAAATCAGACTACTTAAGAACTAAGAAATAGAAAACTTGAATGCAAATATAAAAAGAAACCTTCAGCAAAGAGAGAAAATATCAAAAGGTTTGTTAAAATTGTAGCCTAGCAAACACATATCACGGCAACAATGAAGAATCAGAACATAATAGATGAAAACATTGAAGAAAGACTCAGAAAACCAAAATGACAAACTAATGTTGTTGTCAAAACTCAAAGGCTATCATCTTTATAGTCAAATGCAATCAAAAATTTATAAGAAAGACAAATGAAATTGATGAATTTTTCTACAACCAAGATATTACCTGGTTCACAAAGCTCTCTAGTGCTTCCAACTTCTCTACTGCAGCTGCCATCTGAGTATGGTAGTTTCCTCCACTCAATTGATCAACCGCTATACTCTGGGAAAGTGTTTGCTGGAGTTTATCTATTCCTTGGGAAAGAGCATCTTCAGCTTGCTGAGAAGATTGCTGAAGGTTACTGAGACATTGAAGCTGCTGATCAGTCAAGGGCTCAACTTGTGGAAGGAGAATCTGTAATATTATTAGTCATAGGCATGCTACATCTGAAAATCCAAAAGTAAAAAATTCATCCTAATAATAGTAACCAATTGCATACTCACCCTATCAGTTTAAACAGAAGATGGAGACATCATGAAATCTAAAACTAATAAAAGAAGGCAAAAAATATTCAAGGCCACACATTATAAGCTCCCTTTAGGTCTATAAAGCAAAATGATGGAGACATCAAGCAAACTGACCATGAAGGTACAAAAAAAATCATACTGAGACTACATATCTGAAACATGAGAGATTTATTAACTTTAAAATTTGCAAAAAATTAAGAAAAGTCTCTCATTTTTACCCTATATTGACTTCAAGAACAGCAATGAAACAGCACTTAACTGGTCACTATGGCCTCTAGTTTAGCAGATATAAAAGTTCTTCACAAATTCCACAAGAAAACATTTTACCACTTATTTCCACACATTCCCATCTTTTCTTCAACGTCAATATGTGCATGCTTATGCAAGCAGAATAGAAGCTAAACCAACTTTCAGCATCAACATAACAAATCTCAACAAAGATAGGTATAATTTTAAACAAGAAAACACAATATTTAGAGTTAAAAATACTTTCTCATATATAAAAATTATCAAAAAAAATTGACAGCACCCCTTAGGGCCAGAGACAAGACAGGTAAGACATAAAACTTGATGAATTCAGCAGCTACTGGTCCATTTTGAGCACCAAAACTATCATCCAAAGGGAAAAACATATAAATGAAACTCTACAGAAATTGAAACACGACAGAACAGCACTGATTTGGTCTCAATGATCGTTTTATTTTTAAAAATAAAAAATTAATAATTAAAAACATTAGCTCTTCATGAAAGTCAGATAAATTTCAAACAAACCAAAGATGAGAACTCGTATCTAGAGTTAGGTAGTGCATTGTAATGCTCCACAAACTACAGAAGGATCTCAAGGGAGCAAATTAATCTTAAGAAACTTGCTCATTTAGATAACCTCCCATAATCACATACAGAGCAAATTAATCACCAATATTATCCATAATACCTGATCAAGCTTGTAATCGCCATCCTTGTCTGTGATAGACCTCTCATGACCATCAACTAATATTTTAACTCCCTCCACTCCCATGTCATTTTCATCAACTACACGGCCTCCAACAGAGAATCCTGTGACCTACAATAATTTAAAGGCACAAAAGAATCCACAGTTAAATAAATTCATATAATACAGAGGGAACAGGGATAACAGAACTGATGGTAGTATCGATAATGCTCAACATTTTGAAAAGAACAAAAGGAAATGAAAGTTTCTCTGAAAGAAAGACATATCAAGTATCAAGAGATGGATGAATATCGCCAGTACCAGGACTATCAAGATAAAAACAGGATACCACCTAAATGTATCCTTAATCAAAGCAATTGGATATCTTACCTGGAACTTTTCAGGAACAGTTACATGTTGATGCTTAACAGACACTGACACAAGGGGTGGGGAAACATCAAACACCGTATTCTCACCCTTGTAGAATGGTACAAGTTCATAATGTCCTGCAGGTAATCAACTTCATTCGACACTAAAATTAATTGAAACACAAAATAATTTGCTAATATGCATTATAATGTCATTTTCCCCATGACTTTCCACTCAACATGATGTTAAAAGCAGTGAATTTTGTTTCTTTGTCTACAGAAATAGAAACAAAGTAAAATTTGGATAATTAGAATTAAAAATTTTCATAATCTAAATTTAAGTCAGAATTTATCATTTTGGCTAGAGGAATGAAACAAATTGAAGACACTAGCAATTAATATATTATTCTAACTTTAAAATAATAAAAAGAAAATCATAATAACATAAATCATTAATTTAAGTCATAAGCATTGCAAGAAACTAGCAACAACGATCTGCATGAAACAAACTGAAGATTGGCCAAAATGATTTAACTTGAGGCAGTTTACAGCTCTCCAGTATTTGTTTTGAACTTGCTTGTTATTATGTTTGTTGAATGCAAGAATAAACAGAACTGAGAGAAAATATAAATAGAATTACCATAAGGTATTGATTTAAAGGTGAACATTCCATCCTTATCAGATAGAGCATGACAGAGAGCTTTTCTTTCTCCTGGTGCATTTCTAGAACCAAGGGGACAATCCACCTCAATGACATTGTCTGAATACAAATATATGTGAACTCCCAATATTGGATTTCCCTACCAGAAAAGTAAAAATTGCATTCGGTTATTGATGAAAAGAAGAAAACACAAAGTAACACGTGTTTAGATGATGATTTGTGTATAACAAAATTTATATGAGCTTTCTATCTTCATTGCTAGATATTGATGAAAAATATCTTATCATTGAATTATTTACCAAAATATGACCTATCTTCAATCAAAGTAAATTAACGTATTACCATTTAAGACAAAAGATTTTTTCATATATATTAGTATACATTAAAAGCAACTAAACAATAATAATAAAAAGTTATGACAGATGTAAATAATATTTTGTTTGCATAAAACACTGTGTCTGCAGTACCTGAGCAACAACAAATCTGTGGATGTCGTACCCAGGAACAAAGAAAATATCATCAACAATACCATTTTCAAACCCTAGTTCCACCTGCAAGAACAATTTACTTATGAGGCGATTGCGAATTGCATATCTATGCCAGCAACACATGGCAGAGAAATGTAGAATTGGTAAGAGAGAAGAAGATGGATTAAGAGCCCAAAAGGATGAAAAGAAAGCGAAATAAACAGCATCCTACCTCTGTGGACCCTCTAACTTCAACTTTTAAATCAGGATGTGAAGCATGTAGTTTGTATTTTCCTGCACCAAAAGAGCCATATCACCAAAATAACATGTACAGCGTGAATGCAAAAGATAACAATGCAGGCCTTTATACCTGGAATAATATTTTTGAACAAGTAACTTCCCCCAGATGATGTTACAACTGATGATATGAGATCATCACTATGAGACAAAAGTTCAACTTTCACATTAGAAGGACCTCCATCTTTTACCAAACAGCTCTCTCCACCAACAGCTCCTACAACTCTTCCAGATATTATAAACCTAGAGTGCACAAAAAGAAAACAGTGAATTAAGGAGATAACTGAGTAGTTTCTTATCCCAAATATTAATGCACACACACACGCACATATAGAAAAGGGATATGTCTACGATGAGCTCAACCAGAACTCAGTTAGAGAATAATAAGACAGACCAAATTACACGAATAGCAACACTAACATAAAAATATTATCACGAACCCTGTGAATCGAAAATTAATGTCCTCGTTACCATTGCAACCGCTATCATCAACAGTAACTGGCACCTATAGAATACAATTTTGTCAGGTTAAACACATCAAGCTAATTGTAAAAAATATACAAGACGTGTCAAAAGAGGATAGATCATGCACAGTACATAAGAGGTTTGCTTAAATAACAATGAAATTACTAACTTTATCAGGGTCCCATGACCATCCTTTAGGTCCTTTGACTTTAATGACAAATGAACCCTGTAAATAGAAAAAAAAAAGAAAAAAAAACTAATCAGATGACCTGAGAAATATATATATGCCAAAAAGGGAGTGTTATACAAACACATAACATGAAATGCCTGGAACCGTGTGACATTTTAGAAAGGAAACTTCAATAAATCAAGAAGCAAGTATAAAGGAGCTGTAAGCCAGAGCATTGTGAAAAAGTCGACAACAGAACTAATCTACAAAATATGCTATTTTTCTTAGTTTTAGAAGTGTTAGAGCTTAGTATTGCAGTTCACTTGATTAGTATCCACTTCAAAAAGAAAGTTGGTCGTAATCAGATATAACCAAGTCAAGTTGAGTCCTGTTGACCCCGAAACAGAACATCATGCAATAATACCTGGCTTTCAGAAAAACCATAGCAAATAATATCACTCAAATAAATTAATTTCATGAAATGGAATGGAATGAGCTCAAAAACTAGAGAGAAATACATAAATATAAATTCATGAAAGGCATTGCTCTCTTACATGGATACAGTTTACCAACAAAGGAACCAAAAATCCCTTCAATCAGCATGCCAACACCCTACACTAGAAAAGCATTCCATTTTTTATCTTATACAATCAGAAGGCATATCAGTGCATCAAAATTTGAAGATAATACACTTTTAGCAATGCTTTCTACATAAGATGTTGAAGCTAATACACTTTTAGCAAATCTTAGTTGGAAGAAAATGAAATGCATTAAAATATCCAAAAATGAATTGGGAGAGGTTCAGCACTAAGCAGAATTTAAAATGTGTCAAATCAGGTTTTCAGTATTTTCACTGTCCAAAGTTTGAAAATTTTAAATTGTAAAATAACTCCGAAGATGCTTACAATTGGAGTTCTTCTCCATTTGAACCAGTGCCTTCTATGTCTCCCTTTCCTTCACTGTATTTACTTGTCACCTGCATCATATTTTTCTCCTGTTTGAGTTTCCAGCCTTCAACCCTCTCCTTCCACTCAACATTTCCAAGGCCATAAGAATTCAAGTCCTTTGAAGGGTCCACAATTCTCACGGGAACTATAAAAACAGATAACATGATTAACTGATAGTTCATAAGGCCAAAAAATTATATAGAAGCCTGTCTAAGAATTTTTAATTTATTAATTAAAAAAATAAAAAAACAGTCAAATTACATGAATACCTGGCTGCCTTGGATCAATATAAGGAGAAGAGTTAACATTCCTTTCACCAGGGCCCAAAGGACTTGACGTAGTTCGCACAGATTGAGTGTCAGGTGTAGCACATGGAATTTCACCAGAAACCTGAAATTATTGGGAAAATCATAAACAAACAATTCCTATACCCAAGCATGCAATATAGATCAATCATGCATAAAAAGGAAAATGTAATATCATGCTAAAATACAGTAAGGTAAAAGCTACAGGAAGGATTTGATTCTCTGTAAAATCATCAAACGGGAAGCTAGAATCAATGAAGCTTGAACTCCAATTGCTAGTGAGTTTCTCTCAAAGTGCCTTCACATGAGAATATCTAAAAATATCATTCATATATCAAGTGAATATGTATACAAAAACTGCCATCGAAAAGAGATAAGCCACTAGAATTTAGAAGCAAATCAAAAGGGGAAGTTATCAAGTGAATATGCATTAGCAAGTTAAGAACTCATTATGACAACCAACCTACAAGAACACTATTTGCTAAAAACTTAGTCTCACATCATGGGAGAACATGACTATGCCTACCGGCTGTCCATTGGTTAGAAGAGGGATGGGTTGTTGAGATTCATGTCTAGAAGATGCAGAAAGCTCAGGATCCTCGCCCTGCCACTTGCGTCTTGCCTTGCTATTCCTTGGGTATAGTTGAACTCATTCTCCAGATCATCAATATCATCCTCTTCATCATCTCCCTCAACTCGAGGACTCCCTAAAATATCAAACCCGATTTAGCTTTGTTCTCAACAATATGATTGCAAGGCCCATTAAGAAGTAGGGTACAAACAAATTATAGAAAAAATCAAACCTTTGTGCCTCTTATATCTGGTCTTGCACTGGGGGCAAGACTGAGTTCCATCTTTACGCTCATATTCATAACAAGGCCTACAAACCGGGAAGGCACACTCATTGCAGGCAACAAAGATATCACCAGCGGCCGTATGTCCAACACTATCACCACAGATCTGGCATGTCTGGCCACTAAGATTCTTCAGGGGTTTGGGCTGTATTTTCCATAACAATTCACAGGTGAGTCACTCCAAAATGAAGAACAGAAAAAACCCATGTTCTGATCTAATTGCGCTGAAATTCATAAGGCTTATAATCATATAACTACAGGTCACAAAGTTGGAAAATGAAAAGACACAACTCAATCTTATAATTGAAGCCCCAACTGTTGCATTAGCAACCAGGACTAAGAATAGGAATGGAGCAATTAAGAATAAGAATAACAACATAATTTACTTACTTATTGCATATCCTCAAACAACTAGTGAAAATTACTGAATTAGAAAGTAAACACATGATCTGACATCCTTAAATCTAGCTATCGAAATTACAGCTAAGATAAAAGACTAGCAAAACTGATGGAAACACAAAGACACCAGCGAGATCATAACAACATAGACCTTAATTCTTAAAATCTACATGGAAAAGAACCTGAAACTGACTAAATAACCACTTAAATCCAGAATTTGTTATATAAACTCGGTCACACATATCTATACTCTCATCTAAAAAAAAAGTCATGAATAACAATTAAAAACTAATCCGCAGTTGGTTTCTAGACTGAAAGTCAAGCTGAAATCTCTAGAACAAAGTATACACACTACACATTTCTGCAAGCTGAGAAGCCACTTTCACGCAACAAAGAGACACTCACTCAGATCTAAAGATTGAAACGAGGAGTTAGTCATATAAACACTGACATTCAATCACCATCAGCTTTCCAAATTAACAATAATACCGAAAATTTGCTAAACATGATATCAGGAATACAGACTTTACATTATCTGCTAAACATGTTGGTTATCATGGGACACATACCCATCAATACACTGTGTAAATAGATATTGCTTTAAGCTTTTTCTATATTTAAAAAAAAAAAAAAGACAATGAATTCAATGTTTCGAAAAATGAAACTAATTTATCTAATCAATACTTACATATGAATACATTAATCAATTGGATTTTGTCAGCCTGGCGAGATGTATAATGTGCTGAAAACAAAAGAAGAGAAAGAAAAGCACTGGCTACAAAGATTGCATCAGACCACCGGTGGTAAAAGTCAAACTGAATTTCCCCACCCAACACCTTTGTTATGATCACCCTGCAAAGTAAGTATCAGATCAGCTAAACTGTTCTAGAAAGCAAGAAACCATTTTTTAACAGGTTCTATTACTTCACACAAGGAAAAAAGGAAGTACTTAAGGCAATAAATGATTAAATGCTACAGCAGCATGTTGTCCATGCCTAGCTAAATGCATGATTAATTTATGAGGATCCAACATATGCAATACTGACCCAAAATATGGTATTTATCTGTTGATCTGTGGTACACAATAGAAAACATAAATGTCTTCTAGCCCTTACTCTTTTAACCCAATTTTGCATCAGTTGATAAGGAATCTCAATCTCATAATGCAATAATATATGAAAAGAGTTTTCTAAAGACTCTTCCCAAAGAAATTCTTAGTGGAAATGAAAGAAAGCAAGGATATCAGACAGAAAGGAGTGGGTTGACCAAATTTCTTGAAAAATTTTCTGCCAGCATTATTTGGTAAAAGAGCAATTTAGAACTATTTCCTCTAATTCTTTATTCATCCAAATTTTAACCTAGCACATAACAAATTTCACTCCCCTTTGTTCACCCCATCCCTCATCTCCCGACTCTTTACTGCCCACCACCTTGATCCCAAGACCTCTTATGGAACGACAAACACCCAAAAAAATTGGCTGATAGCCACAAAATTTTCAACATGAAGGTGGAGAAACTAAATTTAGCATGAAAAACCACACTTCTCCAGAGGTAGTGCATGAAAATTTTCAGAATCATTATTATTTGGTAAATGTATTTCCGCTAGGACTGTACTAAAAACCATACAAAGATAACAATATATTGAGTCAATAATGAGCATACCTGTATTCATTCTTTAAGCTTTTTCTTATCAAAAGAATTGAAGAGACGAAATACATTCCCATAATTTCAGTTAGAAAAAGTACAACATCGCTTGAAGATCCACTCCCTACTCTGGAAACTGCAAAGAAGAATTGCACACAACCAAAAACTAGAAATCAAGCTGCAGTATACTGGGAGCTACGACCAAAAAATCTTCCATCAATCATCTATCACTATCTTCCTTTTGGGAATGTTTACTTCAACATGACATGACATATCAATAGATTAGTTATGCTACTACCCTAGGCATGTATGAAGCAAAACAAGCTATATAGACTTCATACTTGAGATTCATAATGTGACGATGGCACTAACATGTACGGATTACAAACAATCCAGGTCCATTTGTCCATGAAATAAAGTACTGAAATTTGCATCCTACCTTTAGCTTATTACTCCTCGATCAATAACTAAATGTTTTGCTTTACAAACCTGGTATATAAGACACCATACTCAAGACTTCTTTTCGAGGTATTGAAATTCTAATTTCCAGGCATCATCAAAAGCAAATGATAGATAAAATTCCTGTTCAACATGTAGAAGAAACTACTTAAAAATATAGCTAGGACAAGAGCAAGAGCATAATTCCCTTCATTACGTTCATTAAGAAACCTCGTACTGATATGACAATCAACATTCGAATAAATATCAAGGAGATATACTACAGAACAGCTATTAGAAAAAATGTTAGACAAAAGCAGTTAGACCATGCAACAGATTTTACAAAAGATTGTAACACCTTTTGAACTTTTCTTTCTTCCCCTTGTTGACCCCCACAACACACACCCCCCACCCCAACCCAACACCGGCGCCCCACCACCCTACCCCACAACCCCAAGAAAGAAAAAATATCAAGAAAGAGCAAGGCATTTATAAGCACTTGTACTATTTAGAAAAAATAAGAGAAAGCAAAAACAAATCAATGAAATAAATCTAAAGCCCAAGTAGAAAAGCATGGATGGCATCTGGTAATTGGATTGTGCCTTCATGCCAACACCACCTCAACACTGCCACGAGCTACCTATTCATGCCAAATCCACTACTAGAAACAAGCTTCTCGACCCAGCCCCAAACATGACGACATAAAAAAACCCATTACTCTAACTTCAACAAAAAAAATCAAAGAGAAGACTGATAAAGAGATCCATAAGGAGACAAGAGAAATAAAAAATATTTAACAAACTTACGATGCAATCACAAAATATGAACTTCGGACAAAATGTGAGGGAGATTACTCTTTGTACTCCTTTCATTAACTCTATTCAATGATCTAACCAAACATAGTGACTACAACCAAATAAAAATTACAACTTTTACAAATGGTAGTGAAGGAGTAGACAAATGTGAGTGAGAAGTCAAACTTACCAACAGATGTGCACGCCTAAGCAATTGATAATGATGGTCGCAATGGAGCGATTGAGTGATGAAGGAAGCAAGGGAAGAATACAGAGATCTGACTAGTGAAGTGAGAGCTTGGGTGAGTGAACAATCGGTGAAGTGAGAGAGTGGCTGAGCGAACAATCAGTGAAGAGAGAGAGAGTCGCTAAGTGAACAATCGGTGAAGAGAGTCGCTGAGTGAAAATCGGTGAAGTGAGAGTGAAAGAGTGAAAGAGGAGGAAACGATTTTAGGGCAAAAAAATGAAGAGGGAAGACGAAATAGAAGATGGAAAAGATAAATGTGAATGAAAACCTTTTTATATATAGTGGCAAAGATGTAAATTAAAGAAATCATAATAGGGTCAAATATCTTATAAATGCGGGTTGACTTTTTCTCCTTATATCATATATGACTGTTTTAAAAAAAAAAACCCCTCAAATATGTTATAACCCAATGTGTCAAATAATTGAAAAACTCTTGTAGTGAGGACATCAAACTCACTTATATGAATAAAGTAGCTGCAACAGCTTCGTGCAAGAACATTGTACAAAATCCCGAGAGTTGTCTATAAGAAAATCAAATTTTCCATGTTTGAGAAAAGTAGAAGTGTTTATAGTCGTTAATTTTTCTTGAATTCGCACACTACATGAAGCAGCTATTAGAGCTTACATGATTGAATGTTGCGGTAACCTGGCCTGTGGAAGTCATAGAGTTTTTTTGACTTAAAATATCATTACTATATGCTTGAATTTAATGGTTTTGTATGTAACCCAAGTTGTGCTCTAGTTATTTATAATGTACAATTGACTGTTTCATGTGGCATGCAACAACTGCTTTTACTTATAAAATGTCGATCAAAGTGTACAAAGCTTCAAAATCTGAAGACAAAAATCAAAGCAAGAAATGATATCGTGAGGAGGAGATTTATTAGGCTCTGAGATTAAGCCCTTGAAAAAGCGATTCCCAACAGTTAGGTCCAATCAAATATGGGGATGAGAATTAGATGTTACTCAAAAAGTGTGGGTATAGCTTTGGATTTTATGAAAGCTACCTTCATAATCATCTTTCAGTCAGATTACGTACACTTGGTTAGAAGAATCAAGACTTCGATAATAATATGGGATGTAACAATTAAAAAGAATGAGTTAACAAGACACCCAAAAAAATTCTAATAGTCTTTCATAAATTTAAAAAAAAAAAACAACAAGAACAACAATAACATAACAATAATAATAATAATAATAATAATAATTAGAATTAAGCTGTCTAGTACAATACCTTAGGTTGCCTAGTTTTTTTTCTTCGTATGTAAAGGCCATTATACATGAACAATTCAAAAGCCATTGTGTGTTAATTTGATGTAAAAGAGAGTGAAAAGAATGGTGATATTTGCACCCCTCTATCAAACTAAAGGAACCCACTTTTTTTATACCTCATTTAAATTTTTTAAAATAACTATTTTTTGATACTATTAAATCCTATAATATAATCCTCTTCTACTTATCTTCATATATATGTGTGTGTGTACACACACACACACACCCCACCAACTCCATGAACCTTAGTCATAATGGAAGATTGAATGAAAAGTGGCTCATATCTTTTGCAATCAATTTCTTCTCTTATAAATACCTTTTCCTCATTTTCTTTAATTCACTTCTTTAACTTTTTTTAATCAAATACATATATTATTTTTATCATAAAACCTTTAAGGGTAATCTTAACATATATATGTTAAACCTTTAAAAAAAATTGTGTAAATTCTTTTGAAATTTATGTAAATTCCCTCGAACATTGTAAATTCTATAAAAGATTGTACAAAATAAAGCTTAAAGTTAAATCTTTAAATTTGATGTTAAATTTATGTGAATAAGGATTAAGAAAGAGATTCAAAACTTGACTATTATAATGTTGTTCTTGTGTGTTATTTTATTTGCCAAAAAGTTTTAAATTATATCAAATTAGGTTTTAAACTAAGAAATTGAGATTAAAAACTAATTATATGTAAGTGGAGTGTTTATAGAGAAAACAAAAAGAAACTTAAAGATAGTTTTGTTACTTTCTATTATGTTTTTAAGTAATTTATCTTAATGATAGATTAACAATTTAAGAATAAAAATAAAAAAATGGAGTTCCTTTTGTTTTGTAGTGGGGTGCAAATAGCACTCACTCAAATGAAAATGGGAAGGGTACCAAGCCCAGCCCACTAGTTACCCTCTATAAGAGAAATGGAAACACTGGAGGGAGGCCATGACATTTGATTGCAGGCTTGCAGCCCTAGTAATCCATGGAAAGAGTCTGATTACAACACGTCAAATTCACTTGTATGAATAAGGCAGCAATGGCTTTACGCAAGAACACTGATGGAATGAGTAGCGGTTTACAAAATCCCAAGAGTTGTCTATAACTAAGAAAACAACAATAACACTAGACATACAATCAAATTATACAACCTAACTCATACAATCTAACATGTTACAAATTCACCGGATGATTGTATCCTTTTTTTATTTATTAAAAATTAGTTAATTTATTTTTATTTTCACTCACCCAGTAAATTTCTACCATATCAAGTGAAAGTTTTGGAGGTATGCAGTTATAAATAACAACACAGTAAACTGTAATGTAAATCGGCACAGGAGGATTTTTTACGTAGTTCGGTTATAAAAACCTACATCCATGGACAGCTATAGAGCTACAATTCACTATGTTCTTGTTTGTACAATCTTTAGGACCTTTTACAGTGCTGACTCACTCTCACACACAGACTTAATCTTTGACAAACAAAATCTTCGCAAAGATCCTAAACACTAGTGACACTGCTCACTCTCTGTCACAGATAACTTAATAGAACACTATTAAGTTATACATAACACCCGATATCTGACACAAAATTACATAAACACTCAACTTTCAAGTTATCCTAAGTGTCTACTAACTCAGTCAGACTTAATTAACAACTCATGTACGATTTTAACTCTCATACATGAAACAAAGACTACAATAATTCAAAGTAATAAAGATATTCCTTTTGCGTTGAAGCTTTTTTCTATGAAGTCATGGAATGTCGTGACCAACTCTCTCAAGAACACAACAAATCTTCAAAATATTTAAAAGCTCTGATTCCCGACTTTGATATCACTCGATATATATTGAGATGTCTTGGTCGAAAACCTCCTAAAATCCTGTAAATATCTTAATCAAGATCACATTGGGATTAGAATAAACTAAAATAGGAAGTGTTTATAGTTAATCTCCTAAAGTATTTAGGATACATTAAATATCCTCCTATTTGATTAGGATACAAGAAATATTATCCTAATCTATAGAGATATTTATTGTGAATCAAATACTTCCTATAATTATCATCTACAAATAGGAATCAAAATACTTTTCTTATTTTTATCACAAGTTAACCAAAAACTTTAACATGCGCATGTCACATGTTTACGTTAACACCAACATCAAGCTATATGAGTTATACAACTTTATTGTATAAGTAGCATTAATCTTGCAAAAATAAAAGAATTTTCCATGTTTTAGTGTATCAGAAGTGTTTATAGTCGTTTTCTTGAATTTACATGCCACATGGAAGCAGTTATTAGAGCTTACATGATTTGAGTGTCGCACAAACCAGGCCCTAGAGGCTATTGATGTTGCAAAGGAGCTCTTTTATTTCTATATCTAAGGGTGAAGTTTAACTCCATTAATGTTGTTATTATCAATATCATTGATTACTTCTGATGATAAAGGAGATTAGATGATAACATTTGAAGAAATATAATATAAGATAATCATCAATCCAGCACTTTATTTGAATAATCCAATATGTATCGTTAACCAAATATTTGCTATATATGCTAGGAAAAATTTAATGTGTATGTTGCAAAAATGATAATGTCTCTGAAAATTTACATATCACGACACTCAGGTTGAACACTACCAAACACTATTGGACACTTGATGCACCTGTCAGATACCATTGAATAGGATTATAGCATTCAAATTTTCAGGAACATGATCACTTATTAAAGAAACCCCTAATTTGAGGCATTTTCAGTTTCCCCTTTCTACTAATTGTTAACAAAGAGGAACCCTCTTTGTCTCGTTTCTCAGACTTCTTATTAATTGGCCGCATGGAATAAACCACTACACGAGTTTGTATAGGTTACAATATTTAACTAGAAGGAAACACACAACACTAAATAATAAAATATGAACAAGTGACTGTCAAGAACTTAGGCGGCCATTCCACAAGAGGAACTATTCAACTGTTGCCGTTAAGATGGAATCAACCGGGGAAGTTTTATAATAATCCACAGATTAACAAAATTGACACAACTGCCCCAACCTAATTTTGTTAGAAAGTGTAGGGAATCCGGACTTACATACTGTAGGAAAAGGGCAATTTGTGAAAAATAAAATAAAGTGAAGTAACCCCATAATCACACTTTAAATGCAATAATTCTCTCTCTCTTCTGCATCTTAGAAATCTAGAACAAAATCCCTCGAACAAAGTAGCTGAATAGTTTTGAGATGATAACTCAAACATAAAATAGTTTTATCCGGTGTTTTCCAATGCTGACCTATTAAATCCTGCCAAGGGAAAACAATACTGGTATAAGTAACACGTTGACTACATCTAAACAAAGATAATTACACTTTGACCAGATTGAATTTCTACTACACCAATTACCCTTTCAAAGCTATTGCAAGAGCTTCTAGATTGCTGGCACGTGGCCTTGATCCAAGTTCACACAAAGTTTTAGAGACTTTAAATTATGGAATGAAGTGGAGACACCCTCAGAGTCACCAAGTGTGTGGTGGAAAAACTGGAGACGTAATGAAAAAATTTAAACCAAATTTGAGGAAAAAGTCTCAGAAAAACAATTTCTGCACAAGGTCAAGCTGGAGATATCAACTAATGCGATTATTAATTCTAGAACACAAATATTGAACTTGAAAATAAAAAGAGAAAAAGGAAGAATTCATAAGGGGATTAAAAAGAAAAAGGAAGAATTCATAAGGGGATTAAAAAGACGAAAAGAAAATGAGCGAATTTAGAAAAGTATATCGGGGTTATATGCTCACCTCTAACCGTGTCAAATTATGGATAACACTTCAAAATAAAAAGAGATTGAAATGAGCCCCAAAAAGACAGAATTGACAACACAACACATACAAATAGGCGAGTTATCCTCCATCAGTTGTGATTACAACAACATTAGAACCTTAATTTGCATTATTTCTCTCAAGTTAGATCATAGTCTGCCAACCACTAAGTTGAAAACCTTACCACGCACCCCCCCGCTAACTCCCCCAATCCAGTTTTTCTTCCACATAAAGTCTTAAACAGTTGATGTCCAGATTGTTAGATAGAATTTAACATGGTGAAGCCGATTAAGTCTTGATAGTCTTATATAAATTAGCAGTTATTATCATATTATTTAGTTCTAGTGGCACTTCGCACCCAAGGGGCAGTTGTCCGCCTAAGGTTCTTTGTAATTTAATTACTCTAAAAGAAGTCCAAGCATGTTTCTACGTAATGAGAATACAAACACATACCTGAGATGGGGGAATAGATAGTTTTAGAACTCCAGTACTGCAATTTCCAGCAAGAATCTTCCGCAAAACATCACTCTCTTCAAACTTTGAGATGTAGTCTATGTAAACGAAAACATTATGTAAACAGTTTTAAGTCCTGCAAGGAGCAGTCTAATATTCCTTAACCAAGAAAAATGAATGACAACAAATAACCTTAATCTCACAGTTTTCCAAGCATTTTGAGCTCAGGATGGACCGTAAATCATTAAAATTATCCATGCCCAAGTATTTTAAACTAGTCGAAGAAATCTCAAGAATCTTTAAATCACGAAAAACACACTTTCTCATTTCCAATTTCTCAAGGAGAGGGCAATTTGAAATAAATCTTCGAAAAAAACTTCATCAAAGCAGTAAAATAACCTTGTGATACGAAGAGACAAAGCACCAACAAATGCGTCTCTCGAATGCTATGAGATGAAAAGACAAGGCAATAAAGAACAATTTTTGGAGACCCCGCCCCATGATATCAATGGGTTTTGTGAACAAATTGTGCTTGGGCCACGTATAAGTAATGGAGTAATTACACAGTATTATTATTGGACTCCCGCTTTTTAATTCTTCGAAGCTAATTTTCATTTTTTCACAAGTTTTTAACAATTTTAGCATGAAATAAATTTGTTAAAAAGGAGCAAAGAAATATTATAAATTCGCATTTAAACTATTCAATTTCAATATTTTGATTTTGTCGGAAAACTATTTATAAAATAATATAATATATTAATTATAAATTTTAAAATTTGTAATTAACAATTTTATAAATTTAGAAATAAAAAAATTGAACGATTTAATATATTTTATCGTTTTATGTACAGTTCTTCAGGGAAGATGATAAAATTAAAATAGAGTATTCCCAAGTGTGTATTTATAATTTTTTGTTCCTTTAATAATATTCTATAATAAAATTATCAAAAAAATTAACAAAAAAATGGAGATGATGAATAAAAAGTCGGGGTTGAATAGAACTTCCATAATTATATTTTAACTATTATATCTGTTAAGCGACCCAAAGGCTTGACTCTAATACTATATATGTTAAGTAACCACTTACCCAAAGCTTAATCTATTAGGTATAAGTCAATTATTGATACTTGAGTCTTAATAGTGTCTTAACATTTATGTTATGTATGTGTGATAATATTGCAGACTTGCAGGCAATAACATTCAATTGGGCTAATGTTGACAAAATAAGCGGGTTGACATGAATCAACACTCCATTTAAGTCACCTTGCAATCAAGAGTTGCAACAATGTTATGGTCTGAAATGTGAAGCTTATTGTTCCATATCAAAGCCCTATTACAAATAGCTCTACTGGTGTCACAACTTACAATCACTCGTACTAACCAACCCTTCATACCAGAGACAATTGCACATCAATTGGTCCAGATACCAGGAACTTGTTTACGGACAACAAACAAGTGTGTGGGTGGCCCTTGACATTGTGTAATTAAGGCATTTTCCATTGCCAGACATTTGAATATTAGTATGCTTGAATTTAATGGTTTTGCATTTAACCCCAGTTTTGCTTTGATTATTGTTAATGTACAGTTGCGGTAGTCTCATGCAGCATGCAACTTCTTTTACTTATAGTATCCAGATCATCAAATTGTACTAAACTTGAAAAATTGGAAAAGAAAAATCAAAGCAAGAAATGGTAATTAATGCAAGGAGAGGAGGGGTTTTAGTAAGCCCTGAGAATACTACGCCATGGAACGAGCAAGTCGCCATAGTTAGGCCCAAACGCATATAAGAATGAGATCTTTGAATTCCAAGCCACACCTTTGGATGATATGTTCTACGATTTGGAAAACTACTTTCATTAATTTGCACCTGAATTTTACGCAAACTTAATAATCTTCTATGTAAATCACATGGAATAACAAATTAAGGATAGTTTTAACTTGTGCTCTTAACAATGTATATGTTAAGCTCTTAAAAGAGCGTATAGATTCACTTAACATTTGTATATTAATAATTTTTCTACAATCTTTAAAAGAATTTAAACAATTTTCAAAAGAACTTATACAATCTTCAACATAATTATATAATTTTTTAGAGTTTAACATATATCTTTAGGACACGTTTTAAGACTACCCATAAACTGATTTAAACTCTTTTTTGCTAATAACATAAGATGTAACAATTAAAAAGTATATGTTAACAAAACATCTAAAGGACTCGAGTTAATACATTTAGATTTAAAATATATATATATATATATATATATATATATATATATATATTGAATGGTTATACAGATTTCAAAATCATGTATCACAAATCACATAGCATAAAATTAAAATACAACATCATACCACATAATCCATTACATCATCTGCTTGCATTTTCGGCCGTGGTGGCCGTGGAAGGACTTACCAAGATCACAACTGGTAAATTGATTTCACTTTCGGAGCAATAATTAATAGACTGCAGTGGCATAAATGGTAACCGTGGATACAATGGTGGTGAAATGGAGTATGCCTATGAGTATATAATAAACAAAGGTCTCACGACGGATACGAGGTACTTTTCCCAGAAAATGGGAGGTAATTGTGATACAGAGAAGGAAGGCCTCCAAGCTGCCCATATCAGTATTTACGAACGGGTACCAGCCAATGATGAGGAGGCATTGCTAAAAGCATGTGAACATGCAACCAGTCCCAGTTGGTATTGAAGGTCAGGGAAATGCGTTCATGCATTAAAGTGGAGGAATTTTCAATGGAGATTGTGGGACAACCTTCAATCACGCAGTTTACTATAGTTGGGTATGGAACTGCTGAAGATGGAATCAAGTACTAGTTAGTTAAGAATTCGTGGGGTGAGAATTGGGTTGAGGGTGGGTACATGAGAATGGAGAGAGAAGTGCCTGGAAAACCAGAAGGGGTTTGTGGTATTGCCATACAACCTTCCTATCCAGTTGCATAATAATTCTTTACATAATATTCTTGTAATCAATAAGTTTGAAACTCGACATTCTTGTCATCAAATAGATTTGAAACTCAACTGCGTATATGTGCAGGTTTAGGAATAATTAAGTTGAAATAATAACAGTTTTTCTAATAGTTTTTGGCAATTACTTTTGCATAAAGTTGACTTGCATAAACTTAATGTGTTCTGTAGTCTTCAATTACTGCTGCCTCTGTTACACATTACTCGGTCAGCAATTAAGACTGTCAAGACAAAATACCGGGGCAGTAGTGCTCCAGTTAAATTGTACAACCAATGAGAAGAAGAAATTTGCCAAAAACACGTGTGTTGAGATCATCTCCAATACGTAGGCATATCAAAGCTTTCTAGGAAGAAACATGCAGGAAATTTTGTGCATTGGGTGTAAGGGGCTTTGGGTGATAAATCCCTGTTTTCAGGGTGTGATATATCATTGATTTTAGAGTTTTTTATATAAATCTTTGTGTCACTGCGATTTTATTTAATCTCTATTTTATTGAAACGAAGATGACACGACCTATTATTACTATACGTCTAATTTTCAAAATCGTTTCTCTAAAGCAATTTCAATTTATATAAATAGAATTGAAAAAACAATTAATAATAATTGTAATTGACAAAAAAAATCATAAAAATTTGTATATAAATTTCATAAAAATAATTTAACAATATAAAAGCTCTACACCCAGTGATTTGGTGCTCAAAACCAACTAGTACTTTGGGGATATTCTGACTAAGGCTCAGTTCGGCCTCCTATTGTACGCGAAAAATGATAACAAATTCGAAGTCTAAGGAAATGAGGAGGACAAAATAATAACACCCTCCCAATATAATTACTCCCTAAACTACAACTAGTCATCAAGTTAAAACGTTCCCTTGCCGAATCTGGTTCTTCTATTCTTCCTTTCTTAATTCCTCTGTTTTTCGTTTCTTCCCTTTTGCCTTTACATCTGTACAATTCCAGCCACTAATTTTCCTATTTACGTTCCGAAAAATCAATCCCAAAGGGGCTACTCAACTTTCCCTTCAAACATGTATTAACCCATCTTTCATTTACTTAGATTTTTACCTTACCAACACAAAGGTTTTAACTCAGATTTTTACATCTTTCATACATGTATTTACTTAGATTTTAACTTATAAACTTCTTATTCAAGTAAAATTTCTTAAAGAGCCGATTGACTTAACCTATATTTTCTGGGCTTGTCAATTCTATTTACACCCCATATATAATATTAATATAGTTTGATGTCGAAAGAATTCATAAAAGCATATCACTTCTTGATATTTTAAAGTTAATAATAATTAAAGAACCTATGATATGATCAAGAAATTAATAAAGAAAAATTAAAAAGAAAAAAATTGAGAATCCAATTAGTGGAATCCTATATGAGAAAACAGGTGATAAGCTTTTTCATAATACAAAATAAGGTCAACTTCACAAACCTTTTTTTCTTCTTTTAGTTTGTGGAGGTTTTGAAAAACTGCGAAATATGATATAAATTTTACTAGCCAAACCTGTGTTTGTTCTTATGCACAATTTAAATTGGTTTTTGTCACATTCTTAATTTTCTGACAAGTATGAACAACGCCTTATATATTCCTATGCACATGTTTTTTACTTTCATTTTACGAGGTCACATGTTTTTGTCACATTCATAATATCATTTTTTTTGCCGTAGCCAATAAATTTTTTGTTGGAAAATTGTTTAATAAGCAACAAAATTAATTTTGTTGCAAAAAATGCTGCATGTTGTTGGTAAATTTTGAGTGCCCTTCCTCCATGAAATAAAAAATTTTGAAAGCCAGATTAATTATTAGTAGAAACAAATAATATTGGTATTAATTTTTTTGAGACTAGATTTAGAATTGTTACAAACAGAATTGCCAAAACTTGTTATTGCTTTTAAAACAAATGACTCTAGGCCAACGGCGGATTCATAACTAAAGCAACATTGTTGTCCAGGTTCGAGATGTAATGTGTGCATTTAAGCCATGTTTGGTACGCGATATTGTATAATATATTATAGTACGCTATTATATAGCATTGCATTGTATAGTACTAAAAATAATATTATATCAAAATTATATAGTTTTTTGTATACTCATGTATTATATTAATTTGTATAAAAAAGTAAGAATTTTTTTTTTCAAAAAAGATATACAAAGTATAAATATATTTTTAGTTTATTTATAAAATTATTTATTTATTAATTTATCAGACAATTAATAATTATTGAAAAAATTACTTGGGGTCCAATGCCCCTACTGGACCTATTAGATAATTTGAGTTTATGGCAGCATACTAGGTGCCAATTGGTCCAACAGAGGTAGTAAACCTTTGGTGTTACCCAACGGGGGCGGTGACTCCCTTCATACCTTCTTTATTTTTAGAAAATAAATTTTAAAATAAATTTGATTTTATAATTTATCAATTAAATACATCTTTATTTATTTTAAAATTTTTAAAAATTAAAGGGTACTATTGGATATATAGAATTTTATATGGATAATTTTGACATTTTTTATTAATGCTATACAATATAATGCTAATGTTATGCATTAGCTCTACATAATTTAATACAATGTTGATGCATCTAAGGGTTATACTTTGTATTAATTAATACTATGCTAAATTAGCACCAAACACATATATTACATTATTTAATACAATGTAGCAAAATAGTATTATACAGTGTCATGCATCAAACATGTTTAACTCTATATTTTTGTATGGGCCTTTTATTAATAAAATACGTTAAAAATAAATTAAGCATTTATTAACAAAATACAATAAAAATTAATTGATTTAGAAAATATAATTAGATTCGGAATTGATCTAAAATAAAATTGCTTATGAAAAAGTAACGAATAAAATACTAATCGATCATAATTTATGATTTATGGCATGAGTTAAGTATTTATATAAATTATTATTTTTTTAATATACGGTTAGTAAACTAACTTTTTCCTATTTAAATGATTAAATCACTTAATGTTATAAAAATAATGCTTAATTATATCAAATTATTAATTAATTATACTAGATAAATATAAGGGTTAAATACTAATTGGTTTCTATATAAAATTATATTAATTAATAATCGGACTTTATCTTCCATGCTAATCAATTAAACTGTATTTAGAAGATAGAAGATTCTTTTATTAATGATTGAATTACTAATCAATTAAACCTAAAAAGTAAAGTAAACATGATTTATATTTTTATATTAATTTCATAATAATCAAACTTTATCCTTCACATTAATTTGACTCACAATTAACAAACATATTTATAGAAATCTTTTAATTTGGTTCCTAATCAATTAAAGTGTATATAGAAGTTCTTATACATAGAAGTTCTTGCTGAGATTTGACTTATTAATCAATTAAACTTACAACTTATAAAGTTTTTTATTTGAGAAAAATTAGTTACTATCCAATCATATAACTTTATCAAAGATTAATTTTTTCAATTTATTATATATAATTATGTTCAATCAAACTACACATAGAAGTATTTTATTTGACTCCTAATCGACTAAATAACAAGCAAGGGAAGTTGTATTTAATCAAATAACAATCCAAAAATACCCTTCTATAATAAAATTTTAAATGATTTATTAAATTATTTTCTAAACAATAAAAAATTCCGGATGCCACTGCTGCCATCGCCGACCAATCACATCATCATCACCAATTGTGGGGATTTTGGCACATTTGAGACACCAACACCACCGACAAAATATCTGTTAGTCATTTGTTATGAATCTGTCAATATCTTTGTCATTTCGTTGGCCAATCAATGGGATTAAATAGTTAAAGTTTCGGGTTCGTCTACAATACATCCGATGTATCGGTACATCATTTGTCAATTTTTTGTAAATTTGGTGTAAAAGTTGTAAATCTTTATATAAAAATCGTAAATGAGAAAAAAAAGTTGTAAATTCCCATTTACGACTTTTATACAATGATTTACAACTTTTATACTAGTTTACAAAAAATTAAAAATAGTTTCATTTACAACTTTTACACTCCACATTTACGATTTTTACACAAAAATTTATAACTTTTACACTAAAATTACAAAAATTTGACAAAGTGGTGCACCGGTACATTCGATGCACCGTAGCTAAAGCCTAAAGTTTCGGTTCCAAAACTTCAATCGTTTGACTCAATCAGCTGACGAAATAGTGGACATAATGACGGATTAAGAGATAATGGTTGACATTGATTCCATGGAGAGTGGTGATATTGTGGAGGCACCACTTTAACAATGGCCAGCAACCATCAACGGTTGATGTCGAATGTGTACATTTTTTATTTTTTATTTCAAATAATAGATTAATAAAAATGTATTAATTTTTCAATTATTTTTAAAATAATTTATTATTTGTTTTGAATATTAGAAATAAGATTAAATATTTGTTAATCTTTCATTTTAATATATGTTTATTACATTACATATAATCTAAACTTATTGCAAATCAATATAATACTTTATATAAACGTAGTAATTTAATATTCAATATATATATATATATATGTATATATATATATATATGTATGTATGTATGTATGTGTGTATATACTTAGTTTACTCTAAATATATTGTATATATCTTAATGGGATTTCTGGCTTCGCCCCTAACTAATACAATGTCGTGTCACAAAATCTAATCTCCCGAAATTGATACAAAACAAGCTTGGGACAAACTTTAAACAAAGAGTCATGACCCAACCGTTAAGGCCGCCTCCCAGCCACTAAGTGCCCAGCATCAGTTTTCTCATTTCAATCCAGTCAACTCTCATGTCAACAACAAAAGTGAAAAAACAAAAAAAAAAAAAAAAAGACGCACATTAAGTGCCTTTCATCCCTAATAATTCATCTAAAGCAAGCCAATTCGTCCACTAAATTAACACACGTGCAATATTGCATTTCCATAAGTCAAATATTTTCTTTTGTATTAAATAAAATTTGAAGGCTTTTACAATAAAGTGCAAGCCAAGGGCAATATAATTCATGCCTTTAATTACACTCGCTACATGCTTTTCCTCAAGTCTATATACTATTTCCTTCACCGGATAAGTTTAATCACTCGCCCACAATATTTGACTTGCTTCAAGAACACATTAACTTGGCCATAGATTAAACACATGAGAAGCAACTTTATAAGCCAACAAATTTACTCACATACTAAATTTTACTTAGCCTACAAACTTGACTTGCATTTATTATGCTTGTTCCCCCACTGCAAGTAACTTCTCTTCTAATCCCGCGTTTAGCAGTAACAATTTCCTAAAACCAAATGTAGTTAACATGATATCTACCATTAGTTAATTGAGTAAACAGGTTGGGCGAATCATTTCGTTTACCACTTAAATCAATTGGGCTGGCCTGAAACATACATATTTCTTTTAAGAGCGGTTCTATTTTTCCCCCACCGGTGTTCTTACGAAACCCCATTTTAACTTGTAAACTTCTTTTCAAGTAAAATTACTTAAAGAGGCGATTGACTTAACCTATATTTTTAAAGTTAAAAATATATGCTATTAATTTAGTTTGACGTCGAAAGAATTCATAAAAGCATATCACTTCTTGATATTTTAAAGTTAATAATAATTAAAGAACCTATGATATGATCAAGAAATGAATAAAGAAAACTTAGAAAGAAAAAAATTGAGAATCCAATTAGTGGAATCCGATATGAGGAAACAGTTGCTAAGCTTTTTCATAATACAAAATAAGGTCAATTTCACAAACCTTTTTTTTTTTTTAATTTGGGTTGGGGGGGAGTGGTGGGGGGTGTTGTTGGGGGTTTTGAAAAACGGCGAAATATGATATAAATTTTACTAGCCAAACCTTTGTTTGTTCTTATGCACAATTTAAATTGTCACATACTTATTTTTCTGACAAGTATGAACAACGCCTTATATATTCCTATACACATGTTTTTTGCTTTCAGTTTACGAGGTCACATGTTTTTGTCACATTCATAATATCTTTTTTTTTTTTTGCCGTAGCCGATAAATTTTTTGTTGGAAAATTGTTTAATGGGCAACAAAATTAATTTTGTTGCAAAAAAATGCTGCATGTTGTTGGTAAACTTTGAGTGCCCTTCCTCCGTGAAATAAAAAATTTTGAAAGCCAGATTAATTATTATTAGAAAGAA
Organism: Boswellia sacra; assembly: GCA_013180625.2. Classification (NCBI taxonomy): domain Eukaryota; kingdom Viridiplantae; phylum Streptophyta; class Magnoliopsida; order Sapindales; family Burseraceae; genus Boswellia; species Boswellia sacra. The sequence continues at coordinate 546,636 of SNVD02013965.1, read as the reverse complement.
ATAATATTGGTATTAATGTTTTTAAGACGAGATTTAGAATTGTTACAAACAGGATTGCCAAAACTTGTTATTGCTTTTAAAACAAATGACTCTAGTCCAACGGTAGATTCATAACTAAAGCAACATTGCTGTCCGCGTTTAAAATGTAATGTGTGCATTTAAGGCATGTTTGATATGCGATATTGTATAATATAGTATAGTATTATATTATATTGTATTGTATTATATAGTACTAAAAATAATGTTATTTCAAAATTATATAGTTTTTGGTATACTCATATATTATATTAATTTGTACAAAAAAGTAATAATTTTTTTTTCAAAAAAGATATATAAAGTTTAAATATATTTTTTATTTATTTATAAAATTAGTTATTTAATAATTTATCGTACAATTGCTAATTGTTGAAAAAATTACTTGAGGTCTAATGCTTCCACTAGATCTATTAGACAATTTGAGTTTATGACAGCATGCTAGGTGTCAATTGGTCTAACGGAGGCAGCGGACCTTTGGTGTCACCCAATGGGGGTGGTGACTCTCTTCATCCCTTCTTTATTTTTAGAAAATAAATTTTAAAATAAATTTGATTTTATAATTTATCAATTAAATACATCTTTATTTATTTTAAAAATTTTAAAAATTAGAGTATGTTATTGGATATATAGAATTTTATAGGGATAATTTTGACATTTTTTATTAATGTTATACAATGTAATGCTAATGTCATGTATTATATCTACATAATTTAATATAATTTTGATGCATCTAAGGATTGTACTTTGTATTAATTAATACTATGCTAAATTAGCATCAAACACATATATTACATTATTTAATACAATGTAGTAAAATAATAATATACAGTGTCACGCACCAAACATGCCCTTAACTCTATATTTTTGTATGGGCCTTTTATTAATAAAATACATTAAAAATAAATTATGCATTTATTAACAAAATGCAATAAAAATTAATTGATTTAAGAATTATAATTAGATTCAGAATTGATCTAAAATAAAATTGCTTATTAAAAAGTAACAAATAAAATACTAATCGATCATAATTTATGATTTATGGCATGAATTAAGTATTTATATAAATTATTATTTTTTTAATGTACGGTTAGTAAACTAATTTTTTTCCTATTTAAATGATTAAATCACTTAATGTTATAAAAATAGTGCTTAATTATATCAAATTATTAATTAATTATACTAGATAAATATAAGGTTAAATACTATTTGGTTTCTAAGTAAAATTATATTAATTAATAACCGGACTTTATCTTCCATGCTAATCAATTAAACTATATTTAGAAGATAGAAGATTCTTTTATTAATGATTGAATTACTAATCAATTAAACCTAAAAAGTAAAGTAAACATGATTTATATTTATATATTAATTTCATAATAATCAAACTTTATCCTTCACATTAATTTGACTCACAATTAACAAACATATTTATTGAAATCTTTTAATTTGGTTCCTAATTAATTAAAGTGTATATAGAAGTTCTTATTGAGATTTGACTTATTAATCAATTAAACTTACAACTTCTAAAGTTTTTTATTTGAGAAAAATTAGTTACTCTCCAATCATATAACTTTATCAAAGATTAATTTTTTCAATTAATTATATATAATTATGTTCAATCAAACTACACATAGAAGTATTTTTATTTGACTCTGATCGACTAAATGACAAGTAAGAGAAGTTGTATTTAATCAAATAACAATCCAAAAATACCCTTCTATAATAAAATTTTAAATGGTTTATTAAATTATTTTCTAAACAATAAAAAATTCTGGATGCCAGCGCCGCCATCGCCGACCAATCACATATCATCACCAATTGTGGGGATTTTGGCACATTTGAGAAACCAACATCACCAACAAAATATCTGTTAATAATTTGTTCTGAATCTGTCAATATCTCTATCGTTTCGTTGGCCGATCAACGGGATTAAACACTTGGAGTTTCGATGCCAAAACTTTAATCGTTTGACTTAATCAGATGATGAAATAGTGGACATAATTACAGATTAAGAGACAATGGTTGACACTAATTCCATGCAGAGTGGTGGTGTCGTCGAAGCACCACTTTAACAATGGCCAGCAACCAGCAACGGTTGACGTCGAACGTGTACATTTTCAATTTTTTATTTCAAATAATAGATTAATAAATATGTATTAATTTTTCAATTATTTTTAAAATAATTCATTATTTGTTTTGAATATTAGAAATAAGATTAAATATTTGTTAATCTTTCATTTTAATATATGTTTATTACATTACATATAATTTAAACATATTGCAAAACAATTTAATAATTTATATAAACATAGTTATCTAATGTATGTGTATGTATATATATATATATGTGTGCGTGTGTGTGTACTAAGTTTACTCTAAATATATTGTCAATACACTCTATAAATAAATATAGAGAAATGCCATAGTCCACCCTTACGTTTTGTCATAATATTACGTAAAAACGTTTTTTAAATTATTTTCTGCGTCGTCCTTATGTTTTGCGAAATTCACCACAAGGCTTCCGTAAAGTGACATCATCTTTCCATCCAAAACATGTTGAATTACCAAAATAACCTTCATCCCATTTTAAGAAAACACGTTAAGAAATAGAATAAACATTTAGATATTAAAAAGACTTTTTATCCTTAAAGAAATCAATATAATATCATGTGGTCCTTGCATAGTTGGTAACGTGAAATGACTATTTTGCCCATTGCAACAGAGCCGTTGGAATGTGATCATTGGAATGTCCATGCATGGCTGCCTTTGTACGAGTATATTAAGGTGGTTTGAACCACCAAAAGCACCATTGCAAGCCCTGAATTCTACATAACCATCTCACCAGCTTGCAAAAACATTTCGTTAACATACTGCCATCTTTACGCCTATCTCTGGAGCTTCAACTCACCATTTAAACACACAAAAAGTAACACATAGAATAAAGCTCAACATAGAACAAGCAACGCATAGCAATCAACACAAATCATGAAGCCCAAGACATAGCAAGTAACACACAACGTAAAGCTCAACACACAACTAGCAACAAAGGAACACTGTTGAAAAACAAACATGAGTACAAGTACAAGAAGCAACAACAGTACATCAATGACAAGCACAAGAGGTAGAGGTAGCATGGTAAATGGAACAAGCAAATGCGATGCAAAGTATTCTGTTATGATTTCTGAGTCTACAAATAATCCTGGCAAACTGAATCTTATATGCAAAAATGAATTACATAATTTTACAAATGGTGGGAGCCTAATGTTGATGAAGTGAACACTGAAGTTCTTGGTAATTTATGTAAGCCATTTGAAGGAGAAACTGACGAGCAAACTAGAAAGGATAAGGTTGAAAGCATTTTATTACAAATGCGAGGTGATTTGAAGCAAATCAATGAAAAAATGAAGAATTGTGATAGGTTCCACTCAAAATAATTCCTCACACACCACTCAAGCACACATTCACGAGCACAAATCAGTAGATTAAGAGTAGAAAAATAGAGATATGTGGAATTTAGCAGCTGTATTGCATAGTCTGAAAATCAATACAGCTCTGTAATGTTGGCTAGGCAGACTTTCGAGAGGTCTGCCAGCCCTCCTATGAGCTCAGCTCAATTCTGTTTTTTTTCAGATTCTAGATAGTCCCTCCTCTATTCCATTCCCTCCCCTTAATACTCTAACTAACTTCCGTCCTTTCCAGCTCAACACAAAATAACTAACTTCCAGCTAATTGAAAATAAAACAAAAATAACAGAAAACAAAAACTTCTTTCCCTCTCTGCACCTCTCTGCCCTGAGCAAGTCATTTCTTGCGCCTGGAATAAGTAAACTTAATCTGAGGCTTAGCCCTGGTCCTATCAATACCCCCCGCCCAAACCTCCACCTTGTCCTCAAGGTGGAAGTGGGGAAACTGATTCTGTAACAGCTCAACATTCTCCCATGTAGCCTCAAACTCTGGAAGCTCCTTCCATTTAATAAGGACCTCTGAATTAGTGCCAAAACTGTCCCTGGTTTGACGGAATCCCAAGACACTTTCTGGTTCCACAATAAGCTCCATTTCCTTACTAAGTTGGGGGGGAATAGAGGCAGAAACAGGTGAAGAACCCACTGCTTTCCTCAACTGAGAAACATGGAAAACAGGATGGATGAGTGAGCCAGCTGGTAGTTTGAGTTTATAGGCAACTTGTCCCAGCTTAGATTCCACTAAAAAAGGTCCATAAAAACGGGGGCTGAGCTTCTCATTCCTTCTCTTAGCTAAGGATTTCTGGCGATAGGGTTGTAGCTTCAAATAAACCCAATCTCCCTCCTGAAAATTAACATCCTTGCATTTCCCATCTGCAGCAGATTTCATCCTGTCTTGTGCCAGCTGTAAGTGAAGTTTTAACTAATCCAAAATGGCATCCCGATCCTCCAACAATTTTTCTACAGAGTAAACAGCAGTAGAGCCATGACTGAATCGGATTAGGGGAGGTGGATCCCGACCATAGAGCAGTTTAAAAGGGATGGACTTGGCTGAAGTATGGTATGTGGTGTTATACCAATACTCAGCCTAAGGAATCCATCTTATCCACTAAGTCGGTTTTGTCAGCCACAAAACACCTCAAATACGTCTCTAAGCACCTGTTGACTACCTCGGATTGCCCATCCGATTGTGGATGATAGGCAGTATTTCGATTGAGTGTCGTTCCATGCATCTTGAACAATTCTTTCCAAAACAAACTAAGGAACACACGGTCTCGGTCCGTAATAATAGAGCGGGGTATCCCATGCAGCCTGACTACCTCCTTTATAAACAGATTCGCTACTGATTGGGCAGTGGCAGGATGCTTAAGAGGCAGAAAATGTGCAAACTTGCTTAAGCGATCCACAATGACGAGAATGATGTTGTAACCTTCCGATTTAGGCAGCCCCTCTACAAAATCCATTGTAATATCCTCCCAAACCTGGTTAGGAATAGGAATTGGCTGGAGTAGTCCAGCCGGAGACAAAGCTAAATATTTATTCTGCTGGCATATGACACAAGACTGCACATAACTTGTAATGTCTTTTTTCATACCCTTCCAATGAAATTCGTGAGAAATTCTTTGCATTGTTTTCAGCAAGCCCGAATGTCCTCCTAATGGGCTGTCATGGAATTCCTTCAGTAACTTAGGGATGAGTTGTGACCCCGGAACTAACACCAATTTTCCCTTGTAAAGTAGCTGATCCTGGACCACCGAAAAACCTTCTGAATTCACTGTTCCAGCCAAAATAGACTCCTTGATCCACTTTAATTCTTCATTATCTTCAACTTCCTTTCGTATTACTGCACAATCATAAGCTGGGGATAAAGAAAGGGCAGAAAATTCTGGCCTACGCGATAAGGCATCTGCAACCTTATTTTCTAGACCGGGACGATACTGTATTTCGAAATCATAGCCCATCAGCTTAGACAACCACTTCTGATGTTCTGCAGCAACCATCCTTTGTTCCAGGAGGAACTTGAGACTTTTCTGATCAGTTCTTACTAAAAATTTTCTGCCCAACAAGTAGGGTCTCCATTTTTGGACCGCCAAAGCAATAGCCATCAATTCCCTCTCGTATATTGATTTCAAGCGAGCCCGTTGAGAGAGTACATGGCTAAAATAAGCAACTGGTCGCTGCCCTTGCATCAAGACAGCCCCTAGACCAGCCCCTGAAGCATCGGTCTCAACTACGAATGGTTGGCTAAAATCCGGAAGAGCCAAAACCGGAACAGTAGACATAGCCTTTTTTAACTTTTGGAAAGCTTCTTCAGCATTATCATTCCACCCAAAGCAATCCTTCTTCAACTGTTATGTCAGAGCAGATGCTATGTTCCCATAGCCCTTCACAAATTTTCGGTAATACCCGGTTAAGCCAAGGAACCCCCTTAACTCTCTCAAATTTCTAGGGGTGGGCCATTGTAGCATCACATGCACCTTTGATTCATCCACAGCCACCCCTTCTCCAGAAATGATATGCCCAAGATATTCTAACCGGTCTTGAGCAAATATGCATTTTTTGCGGTTGGCATATAACCTGTGTTGTTTAAGAGTTTCCAGCACCAATGCCAAATGTTTTACATGCTCTCCCAAGCTTTTACTGTAAACTAAAATATCATCAAAGAAGACCAATACAAATTTCTGCAAAAAATTCCTAAAGACATCATTCATTAGAGCTTGAAATGTAGATGGTGCATTAGTGAGGCCAAAAGGCATCACCAAAAATTCGTAGTGGCCATTATGTGTTCGGAATGCTGTTTTAGCTACATCTTCTGCCCTCACTCTAATTTGATGATAACCAGATTTTAAATCTAATTTAGAAAATATAACAGCCCCATACAATTCATCCAGTAATTCATCAATGATAGGGATATGGTACTTATCCGGTATTGTGACTTGGTTTAAGGCCCGATAATCGACGCAGAATCTCCAACTGCCATCCTTCTTCTTGACTAACAACACTGGACTGGAGAATGGGCTGCTGCTAGCCCTTATCACCCCAGCAGCTAACATCTCCTGCACCAGCTTTTCAATTTCATCTTTTTGAATCTGCGGGTATCGGTAAGGTCTTACATTAACCGGCTGACTACCCTCTTTCAATACAATAGCATGTTCATGACCTCTGTTAGGAGGCAATCCTTGTGGCATTTCAAATACAGAACTGAAATTGTGTAGCAGTTCTTTTACCTCCTGAGGAATTTCTGGATATACACATTCAGACATTAAGGACAGGGAATTCAGTTCCAGGAGAACCCCCTGACCTCCTTCTTTTACTGCTTTCATCAAATTCTTCAGAGAAGTCTGAATTTTACATAAGCCTGGATCCCCTTGCAACATTACTTTGATCCCATCAATTTTGAATTCCATAGTTAAAGCTTTACAGTCAAATTTGATTACTCCCAAGTTCTCCAACCACATCATGCCCAGGACAATATCCGATCCAGCCAACTCCAAGGGAAGGAATTCTTCCACAATTGTCAGTCCTTGCAGAGACAATTTAACATTTCGGCACACCCCCTCTCCCTTAACTGGAGTTCCAGTTCCTAATAATACCCCGTACCCATCAGTACTCTCTATAGGCAGTGAAATTTGTTTGACTAAAGCTTGGGAAATGAAATTATGTGTTGACCAGGATCAATTAGCACCACCACTTCCTTCCCGTTAATTTCCCCTGTTAGCTTAATAGTCTTAGGAGACGACAATCCAACCACAGAATTCATGGATAACTCTATCACTCCCAGTTCATTTTCCTTGAGTTTATCGTCTTTAACAGAGGGGTCACCCTCTTCTTCTGCCTCTTCAACCCCTCCTTGAACCACCATCACCCTCAATTCCTTCAACTTACAACGGTGGCCTGGCGAGAATTTCTCGTCACACCGATAGCAAAGCCCCTTCTCACGTTTGGATTGCAGTTCATCATCGGATAATCGACGAAATTGAGGCTCTGGACGTTTCGCAGGGGCCCTGTCTGATAATACTGTGTTTCTTCCTCCCAGAGAATTGGCGTTCTTCGTAACCGGCCAGCTGGGTTCAGAAGCCCATTTTCTGTCAAGTGGCACAGACCCAACTCTCCAATGCCTGAGGGAATTGGACTTGTCTTCCAAGCGTTGGGCCAAACTCATGATGCATTCCAGCCCAATGGGCCAGTGAGCCCGCATCTTGGCCCGTAAATCCGGCCTCAGCCCATGGATGAACTGCCCCTCCAATATATGCTCCGGTACCGCCTCCATCGCCGACGCCACCTTCTCGAGCTGGCGCCGGTATTCTCTGACCGTTCCCTCCTGTCGGAGGGCCAGGAATTGCTCAGAGATCTCCTCTCGGTTCTCTCGGAATTGCTCCAGTAGTAAGACCTTCAACTCCTCCCACGATCGGAAGGCTCGCCGAGAATCCTCCCACTGGTGCCAGGCGAAAGCCTCCCCCTCCATCGACACCGCAGCGGCAGTCAACTTCTCCCTCTTCGTCATCCGATTCAGCAAAAAATAATGCTCCACCCGATAAACCCACTCGTCTGGGTCTCCTCCGCTGAAGATCGGCATCTCAATCCGGTGAACCCTGAGGTCGCCTCGCCCTATTTCGTCGTTTCCACCTCCAGCATCTCCTGTCGGTGACTTCTGCTTCGACGAAGAAGGTGAGCGATGGGTACTCTCCCTTCGATCGTCCGTCAGCGTCTCCAGTCTCTCAAGGATCGCGGCCATGTTTTGCTCCAACAACTGTACCTTGGCCAACCCATCCTTAACCGCACTCAGATCGGCTTGCATCAGATGAACTTTCTCCTCGATTGTGTCCATTCATCCTTCCCCTTTCTTCCCAGCCATAACCCAGGTATGTATGCTCTGATACCAGTTTGATAGGTTCCACTCAAAATAATTCCTCACACACCACTCAAGCACACATTCACGAGCACAAATCAGTAGATTAAGAGTAGAAAAATAGAGATATGTGGAATTTAGCAGCTGTATTGCATAGTCTGAAAATCAATACAGCTCTGTAATGTTGGCTAGGCAGACTTTCGAGAGGTCTGCCAGCCCTCCTATAAGCTCAGCTCAATTCTGTTTTTTTTCAGATTCTAGATAGTCCCTCCTCTATTCCATTCCCTCCCCTTAATACTCTAACTAACTTCCGTCCTTTCCAGCTCAGAACAAAATAACTAACTTCCAGCTAATTGAAAATAAAACAAAAATAACAGAAAACAAAAACTTCTTTCCCTCTCTGCCCCTCTCTGCCCTGAGCAAGTCATTTCTTGCGCCTGGAATAAGTAAACTTAATCTGAGGCTTAGCCCTGGTCCTATCAAATTGCATCATGGTGAACAAGCTGTTATTCTACATATTGGTGATTACGTTCGTAGCATTTATGGTGAAAATGACGTAATCAAAAGTCTTTTGTATGAAATGTAGTCTAACGTAATGAAATGTCTTTTTTATGAAATGCATTCTAATCTAAATTTAATGTTGTAAAAGTAACTGATCAACGTACACTGTGCAACATTGTGACTGTGACTGACATAAGCAAAACATAGACCGATATTTCTCAAAAAGACTAAGCTGTTTTGATATAAACAAAATATCACAGCAATGAAAATGTGTTTGTATTAAATATTATGCCTTATGTAGCATAAATTATGCCATATAGAGCATAATATTCCGAACATTATGTGTGCCTATTTAAAGAACTATACTAGTTCATTTACAAAAAAATGAGCAACCTCATTGTATGTGCAAATAAGATTTTGTAAAGGTCTGGAACCTAAGCTATGCCTTTACAGAAAATCAAAAATATCGTAAATATGGTTGCAGCCAAAATCCAAAATATTCCACAGTTGCATCCAAATATACCAAGAGCCTCCTGCTTCTCGAAGCTTTGCTCTCTAAAAAACAAAAAAAAAAAGTTCAAAAAGCTACAATTGATTTCAGTGCTTTGCCTGGTAGAACCACCTTGTCATTACATAGTTGTGACATAAAAAGAGAAGCATTAAGTGAAAGTTTAAACATAACTCAGTAGAATGGTAAAAGTTGAATTGTTATAAGTTTATTACCTTTTCCTCTCCCAAATGTTTGTGAAGTCTGAGTCTGCTGAATTGATAGAGGCACTGAGCACCCAAGCTGAGTTACACCTGCTTGAGGCTAAGAAAATGCTATACCATACCAATTTGACGCTTTTTGCATAAAAGAGATGGCGAAACTAGGCTCAGAAGATGTCCCTGGTAAGATGGTCCTTGCCTTAAAAATTTACCCAAAAAATTAGAAGAATACTAGTTAGCACAACTGAGATACAAGTATATAGTATACATAAATCTAGAAAATAGAAACAACAAAAACATTATAACATTTTTTCCCTTTATGGCTGGGGCCTTGTTGCCTTACTTGTTGTGAAGAGGTTGAGATGGTGCTGGTGTAGGATGAGATAAAGATGCAGTTGCTTGAGATGTTGCAGTTGGCTGAGTTGATGCTGCTGAAGGGGAGAGCCCTACAGTAGAGGTCCTTGCTATCAATAACTAAAGGCCAAACAATTAGTTGCAAGAAAAAAATAACTGTAATATGAAGATCTTTAACAACTCAAAAAAGAAAAAATTAGCACCTTCTTTTTATTGGTGGCTAGGGGATTTTTGCATCCCTTTTTGTTATGATTGAACCGCCACGTTGTTTACATTTCATTGTAAAAAGCTTACTAGCTGGTAGGTCTTCATCTGTAGCCCTTCTCCTTGCTTTAGTTCTCTCTCTCTCTCTCTCTCTCTCTCTCTCTCTCTCTTTTTTAAGGCTTCTAGGTTATTACAAGGCACCTCTAGCCACTCACTTTGGTCTGGTGTAGGTACGATGTAATGGTCATAAGTTGCAATATACCTATTAGCATTTTGTCCACAAATTGATGGTTCTTTCCTAAGCACATGCACGACATGGATTCAAGGCATGCCAAAAATCTGAAACAGTCCACAAGAACAAAACTGTTGAGTCAATCTTACCACATAAACCCTCAACTTCTACACAAACTCAAACTCTAAGCCTCCAGACCATATCACTTACATTAAGTGACTAAACTTTCCTCTATCACTAATCACACTCCTAATTTTGGGACCTACATCAGTGTGCCATGTCAAACAATCTTTTATCCTGTAATCAGAAAACAATAAAACAGTTAACATTAAATTAGCAAACAATAAACTCCAAAAAAAAAAAAAGTAATGCACTTAGTTCCGGTACATCCTTTTCATAATTTTTCTTCTTATGTCCTCTATCATGCTTAGATATGTTTGATGACGATATCGGTTGATCCAAGAATTAAAGAATTCAGTGATAGCGTTGGTAACATGATCAACCTTTACCCTTTCATCAAAGGCATGTCTGTCTAGTGCCTTGGTGGAATGTTAGACAACCATTCAAATGCCTTACCATCAATGCTTTTGATTTCCTCAATGGCTCAATGGTAGTCATTAACATTAGAGGCCTTGCAAGCCCTCTAAAACTGTTCTTGAAGACTTGGTCCAGTGTGCTCCCTTTTGAAATTTTAATATAAATATTTACCACAAAATCTGTTAGATGCATATGGCCATACAACAGTCAATGCATTTATAACCCATTTTTGCCTATCACTCATAAAAGTCATAGGTAGCCCTAAACCATCTACGCCTCCAAGATGTTCACCTAACAAATCTAGGAACCAATTCCATGTAGAATTGCATTCCACTTCACAAATTCCTACGGCTAAAGGAAACATTCCATTATTAGCATCAATGCCAACTGCTGCCAATAACACACCTCCCATGAGACCCTTAAGATGACATCCATCTACACCTATAAAAGGCCTACACCCCTCATTAAACCCCACCCTTTGTGTAGGGAAGCTAATAAAGAAGCCTTGGAATTTTGGATTTGCAAAAATCAATTCTGCATTTGCCCTTAAACAGTGGTACCAGGATTGGTGAGATGTAAAATGTTTGCATATGTGTACAACAATTTAGTGCTTATTGATGGTGCTCGCCTATGACCTCAAGAGCTTTAATCCTAGACCTATACAGCTTCTGTTTCGATGGTTCAAGGCCAAATTTTCTTTTTATATCTTTTTCTAACCATTCTACATCCAAGCTTAGATTATCTTTAAACTGGTTCTCATATTCCTTTGCTATCCAAAGGTATGTACACTTAGGGGTATTAGGGACTTTCTCACAATTATGCTCAGGACATAGTGTTTTAATCTTATAGGTTATAAGGTCTTGAGTTGTGGAGGCATGAATCCTCCAAGGGCAACTTACTGCAACACACTTGCAAGTCACCCTAGTCTTTTCATTTTCACTCTTTTTTGCTTAATCCCCTGCTAATTGAGTGCTTTTTAAGGACTATTCTAAAATGGGCCAAATTATGAAATGTTTGGCCAAACTTAAAGTCAACCATTCCATTTGCACTAGGCATAAACAGGTTCTTTCTATGGACTCTAGCCACTTCTACATCTGAGTCACCAATTAATTTCTCAAAGTTTTCACCATCACTTTGGTAAAGTGAATGCTCATCTAGTGGAACCTCTTCAGTACCACTTCCTAACCCACTAGCACATCCAGACCCACTATCCTCAAGCCCTATATCTGTATCATCTTCAGGCGTATAGTGTGCATCAGAGTCATAGTCATTGTCACACTCCCTATGACACATTGAATTTCCTACAGAGTCTGCTTTCGCATCACCCTTATTAGACAACTCAGTTTCTTTGTCATCATCCTTATTAGCCACTTTAGTTTCTTTGTTATCACGCCTATTGGGCAAATCAATTTGATTTCCATCTATCCTAGAATTCTCACCAACCCTATTAGTTAACCCAGGATCTTTGTCACCGTCCCTCCTAGTCAACTCAAGCTGCAAGTCATCAAGACTAACACTTAAGTGAGGTTCAGTTGCAAGTGGCTGAGTCTCAAGTGTTGTTACCTCTACTAAAATGGTTACATCACTAATATATCTCTCTCCATACAGTTTCAACAATTCTAAAAAATCTAACTCAGTTTCAATGGTCATGATTTCTCCACTCCATGGTAAAGTTACACTAAATTTTAAATCCTTATGATCATGTATAACAAATTTCAAAACCTCGTTAGCTACATTGAACCAGCCATTTCTACTCACTTTATCACAATCAACATACCCAAACGGAAACAGTCTGCCCAATCCTTCTAATGTTAAGAAAAAAAACATCCATGACTACCATATGCATCAATAGATATCAAGGATAAAAAATACAAAAATAAAATGAAATAAAACTAAGTTAAATAGGGAAACATATAACACAAATGGGTTGTTATCATAATACATAAACCATGCATGATATAAAAATTAAAAAAAAAAAAACCAAATTTCATGCATGCATGTAAACATAACAAATATACACGATATTAAATCAATTGCCTTAATTTATCCACCAATTTTGGAAAACAACAATTTTCCAAATAACAAACACAAACCGAAACAGTAGTAAAAAATTCTAAGATATTACAAAGAAACACCAAATAAAATAAAAAACTCATATATAGCATCGTATTTCTCTGGTCTGGATGTAAAATAAAGCAAACAACAATTTGAAATACTTACCCATCTAAACAACCGCTTCAAAGAGGTTTTTTTCCAAGAAGCTTCACAGTGGTTCCATTGACGTCATAAGGTTACTTGAACCAATGCAAGATGATGAACAGATATCATGGATAAGAAAAGATACCAAAAAAAAAAAAATTGAGTTAAATAGGGAAACTCATATCATAGAAACCATGCACGATGTAAGGCTTTCAGAAAAAAAAAAAAAAATTCCATGCATGCACGTGAAGATAACAATACAAATACACACAATATTACATCAATTGCATTAATTTTTCACCAATTTTTAAAAACCCAATTTCCCTAAATTCCTGGGTTCTGATACCAAGCCTAAAAAACAAGAAATAACAACATTAAAATCCCAAATGACAAACAAAGAAAAACAAAGCAAATAACAAGTTCAAATATTACAAAGAAAAACCAAAAAACATCAACAACACATACTTAGCATCATTTCTCGGTGCTCATCGCATTTAAAATGAAGCAAACAACAAGTTCAAATACTTACTTGTGTGAAATCAGGCTTCAACGATGTTTTTCCAGTGAGCTTCAAACTGGTTCGACTATTGTAAGGTTACTGCAACGAACACGGGAAGATGAACAGTGATGAGAGAGAGAGACGGACAGAGGTAGAAAACGATATAGAAACAAAAAGAAAGTGGGGGAAAAGGTTGGAACTATTTATTTGTTGACCTCATTTGTCATATACCTTTGACTTGTCTCATCAAATGACCTATTTAACCCTGCAAAATTGAGTTAATTACACCTACTTAACGTCGAAAGTAACAGAATGGAGCCCTACGTGAGTTTCGCAAAATGTAAGGACGGTGCAGAAAAAAATTAAAAAATCGTTTTTACGTAATATTATGGCAAAACATAAAAGTGGTTTACGACATTTTTCCAAAAAATATGTAGATATAATATATATAAAAGATAATATATTATTAAATTAATCACTTATTAATTTCATTATAGTAAAGATTGATTTCCCACCGAATAATCAATTATTATTCTATAATAATCAATCATATTTAATTTTGTTAAACTAATTCATTTCGATTTAAGATGATATAATATTAAATTAATCGCTAAATTACTTGTCAATCAAATTATATATAGCAATGTAAATTATTAATTCTTTGTATACTATGAAAATAATTCATAAGTGAGACGGTTATTGATTGCCTCAATTAATATAATTTGTATTTAATTTATATTATGTTACTGACTGATGCCTTGAATGCAGGGTCAGTAAACAAAAATTTTCTTCTCTAAGCTTGTGCAACATAAAGTAAATCACTGATCAATCTAATTAAACATGTGTGGGCCTTTTAAATTTATGAAACATCCCTTATTGGATTTCTTTATTACCTAAATGATAGATTAATTTTGTCTAATCAATATCCATTAATTTTATTATACAACACGTGGTTCATTCCCATATAAGCATAGTTAATCAATATGACCATGTTAAACTAATTCCTTCTAATCTAATATCATATGTTATTAAAATAATCATTAAATTACTAATCGACGAAATTAAATGGTAGGAAAAAATTCCCTATATAAAATTTTTAATTCACTCTATATTATAATGATATTCCATACTTAATATAGGGTTAATAAAATGATTCTTTTCAATCTAAAATTATGTCACATTAAATTAATCATAAGTCAATAATTCTTTCCAATCTAAACATAATTTTGTTATGCTAGACTATTTTCTTCCAATTTAAAATGGTTTCCATAATATGAAATTAATCACTAAATTCTTAATCAATTGAATTGTATTGGACAACAAATAATTTCCTACATAAATTTCATCTCCATATTAAATTTCAACATCAACTGCCATTCGAATTTATTATTTGATTAGATTTGTTAATAACCCCTGTAATAATATTTAATTAATAAGAACAGTGAAGAATTAATTGATTAAAAAAATTAAAGAAATTCAGTACAAGTGAAGGTGAATAATCATTGTCACCTAATTTCTTTCCTTTATTTAGCTGCAAAGGCATCATCGCAGCTCCCTCGTTTTCTATTTCATTTCATCCCTCTCACACACAAACCCACAAACAGAGAATTTTTCATCATCTTCTCAGTTTCTCTTCCTCTTCGTCGTCTTCTTTGCCGAGTTTGCCATCAAAGAAGAAGATCTTTCTCAGCCTCTATGACAACCCAATCTTCATCGACAGGGGAAAGAAGGTAACTTTATTGGATTTTTGCTTCTGCGTATGGCTAAAATTTGATTTTAGGAAAATATGCATTGATGGGTGTGAAGTTTTGATGATTTCTATTAAGTTTGACTGCGATTTTGCCTCAAGATTAATGAAGTTTTCAATATTGAATTGGTTTGAAGGGAAAACGTCAAAATCGGAGAAGGATATGTCAAAAGGGAGAAGGAGATATTCATTGGTTCAATTGATCAAGGGACCACCAGTACTAGATTCATCATCTATGACAAACACTTTCGAACCGTTGGATCTCACCAGGTTGAGTTCACTCAGTTCTACCTAGAAGCTCTTTTACTCTGACTCTCTGTTTCTTTGTTTAAAGTTTTAATTTTTAGGTGAGAATTTTCTGTTATTATGTTGTCGAAGTTTCAAGTTTTGACCTTGACTTGATGTTTATATGCTTTTGGTGTTGATAAGTGTTTAATTTGGTTTTGCTTTGATGGGGTGGTGGATGGGTGGAGCATGATCCAGTGGAGATACTGGAGAGTGTGAGAGTCTGTATGGCAAAGGCGTTGGATAAGGTGACAGTTGATGGTCACAATGTAGACGATGGATTGAAGGCAATTGGGTTGACCAATCAAGGACAGACTACTTTTCTTTGGAGCAAATCAACTGGTTTTCCTCTCTATCTAGCTATTGTTTGGATCGATGATCGCACAAGTTCTATTTGTGGGTGGACATTTCACTTTTCCTTGTTATTATTATCATTATTTTTTTTTTCCTTTTGTGTTGGTGTTGTGATTTGGAGATTGAAGATATGGTTCATAGCCCAACCTAACCCTTGATCCTACTAGAATTCCACCATTAGTATATTTATACCTTTCTAGAACGTTATTAGGTTGGGTAGGTGATTGGCGAATTTTTAGCATAGGATTTAGCTTAGGATTCAGTTCACTAAAGAGTAATGATATAAAATAAGATATCATTTAGGATTTTATTTTAATATGTCAAATATTTTGTAAAATATTACCATTAGGTATTTGCTTAATATTCAATATTAAGAGTATGTAATCTTACATCAATTTAAGGGGACTCTTTTGAAAAATAACAATCTCCAAAATCTTTATATTAGTTGACAAATTTCAATTTATTTATAATAAAAGACTTTTGTAACATTTTAACCATTTAGAAAAAAAATTTGTTCAGGTAATCTTACAACTTTGTCAAGTATTGTACTTGTGTGTATGCTGTAGCCAATCTCAAATGGTAGTTGGGTATATAGAATCTTACAATTGGGGAAACCCATTTATTTTGTTCATTCAAGATCAGTGCTGTTGTCAAAATACCTGGATTCATGGCACAAAACCAGCCAGGAATCCGAGCACTAACACAACACGAGGCATTAAACATTTGTCCTCTACTAGTAATCCTCTATATATGTTGACTTTGTAATTGAATGTTGGTCAGACTCAAGACAGTTGAGTTTAATTAATACAATATTTGGTTTAATTTTATTTCATTTCACTAACAAGTATGATATGTATAGCTTTTGGAGCTCTAGAACTATCAAAAGGTTTAGATATTTAATTTGAGTAAGCGGACTAATTGTATTTCCTTATTTCATGTGTCCCACATCATCTAATCTCAATAAGAGAGTTTCCAAAATGAGCATAAGAATAAATGGGTTTCTCTTTTTGAGAAGCTGAAATATTGATGGACCGTATTGGCTTAGAAACATTTGTTTTGCGTGCTGGGTGGTGAGATGGTACAAGGATTGCTGGTCTATTTGAAATGTATTTGCACATGACTGGGATTATATGTTGGTGAATCTTTTGATTTCTCTTCTACATGTTTGGCTTGATATAGTGAAGGGAAGATGTTTGACAATTTGTTTCTTCTCTTTTTTTTTTTTTTTTTTAATTGTAAGCTTCAACCATTGGTAGTCGTATGACCATAAGTATGACGGTGACTTTTTTGCAATTGCCAAGGATGTGTAACAAAATATTTTTTTTATTTATTTTTTCTTAAAAAAAAAACTTAACGGCTTTTAATAATTTTTAAATTACCTCTTCGTGTGTTAATAACGGACAAGTATACGTTCAAATTCAAAATCTTGAATAGGGATGGCAAAATCCGGTTGCGGGTTTGGGTTTGGCGTTTTCGCACCCACACCGGACTTAAAACTTTGCCCTCGGTCCCCGGAAAATCCCTGAATTTTTCCGGGTGCGGGTATTTGCGGGTTTTGAGATTGTGCATACCGCACCCGCATCGCATTGGGAAAAAACCCTGGATTTCCCTGGATTTTTTCCACTTTTTTCTTAATTTTTTTAATTCTTTAAAATAAATCAAATAAAATAAGTTGCTTAATATGCTATAAAGATGTGCTTCATAGATTTATGTGATTTGATGGTTAATAATTAAAATTTAATTTTTAAGTCATGAGTTGTGTATATATATTTTTTTATAAGTACTTTGAGTTATGCGGGTGCGGGGTTTATTGGCAATACCGCACCCGCATCGCTTTTGAAAATCCCCGCACCCAAATTTTCTCCTCGCAAAATTAGGGTTTTTTTCACCCGGGTTGTCCGGGGAAAATGCGGGTGCAGGCCAGGTGCGGGGAAAATTGCCATCCCTAATCTTGAAGGATAAATGCTTGTGGCTATATTTGTTATAGCTATAATTATGGGGGAAAACCCAAAAAACAAGCAAGTATGAAGAATTTTCTAGTAGTGTCATATTTTAAAATTTCATTTTAAAAGTAGTGATTTTAAAAAGTTGTTTTAGGTGCAAATGCCCTGATCATTCTTTATTAACTCATCAACCTGATTTATTTTAGATCTATAATTGTAGGTCCAAGATAATTTGGGGACCCTTGGATCTGTCAATCAAAAAGATGATCAACTTTTCTGGCAACTCCAAGTTAATGGACCGTCACTACACCTAGCTTTAGGAGATTTAAAATCAAGGTCAATTAATAATTATCATTCTCTCTTAATCGATATCGTGGAGTGACTAAACAATTGATTAAACTCTTGCTAATTCATTAATTTGATACCTGATCAGCTTTTATGCTTATTATATGGTGATTCAAGTAAGCAAAAGGATTTATAAGATTTTCTTATTAATTTGATATCTGATCTTTTAGGCTTATAGTTTCTGTTGTTGTTATTGTTATTGATGTTGTTGTTGTTGTTGTTATTATTATTATTATTAAGCCACATTTTTTGCGCATTTTACTTTTTGTTGCTCTATGTATTTTGGATATTCAGTATTTATTTTGCAAATCCTAAACTTATCCTAAATAGAAGCCCTTAAAAATAAAGAAATGAACTAATTTTAGCTGAATTTTCACTAAGCTTGTCATCAAATAATAAATATACTCACCAGAACATAAAACATTAATTGAGCATAAGCAAAAAACTCAATAAATCACTGCTTTCATTCTATTACAACACTCTTTGAACTTGATCTCATTCACAAAATGCTCTGCCTCATGTGACTCTAGGCCACCATTTGATCATGACTTCACTCATTGCATCTGCAATTTTGTTTCCACCCCAAACAGCAGCTAATTAATGATGTTCTTCTCTGAGAGTTATAGAACTTCAAGAGATTATTTTTGAGTGGACATAACTCAAATAACCTTGACAACACACTTCAATTGATATAACTCTTTCAATGAGCATATAGACAAACCATCAGGGATATTTTCTGTGAAATTATTGCCATGCATCCAGTCGTAACTTTGATTGGTTTGTGAGGTTAAATTTTGTGTGGAAATTAAACATCTGAGCTTGCAACTTGTTATTTGAGGAGGATTTGCAGGGGGAAACAACCTAGCTGCTGCCTAATGTTCAGGTATTTCTCCAGTCAATAAATTGTTGGATAAGTCTAAATGTTCTAGCAACTTCATGGTACACATTGATGAAGGTATGCTACCTTCAAAAGCATTTCTAGAAACGTTTAAATCATATAAGTTCGGTAGATGTGCTCCTATTTCTATCGGAATGTGGCCGCTGAAAGAGTTTTTAGAGATGTGTAACGCCTCTAAATACTGGTGAGAGTGATTTGGTAAATGGAAAGGCCCTATAAGAGAATTATTTTCTAGAAGAAGTATTTCTAACTTTGCGTTGTTGTCTAACAACCAATTTGGAAACTCTCCAGTTAAATTCATGTTGGAGAGATCAACTCCTCTCAAGTCATATTGATGGTAAAGGAATTTGGGAAATGATCCACCTTCTCCAGAATGAGATAAAGAGATGTATTTTAATTGGAATTTTGGGGCCAAAGAATGTGGTTCTGATGCAGCATAAATTTTGTTTTCCTTACCAAGAAAAATCTTGAGTTTTGAGTTGTTAAAAAATGGTTCAAGCGAAATTGGGATATGAAAATCATTGTCTAAAAGCCTTAGTTCTTGGATCGATGTTAGCACCTTGAGAGGAGACGAGGAGATGTTTCCTTCCAAATAATTTGACCAGAGACTCAATGTTTGAAGGGAAGTCATGTTCGCAAGACACCAAGGTAAGGTACCCTCCAACTGATTTTGGCTAAGATCTAGCTTCTGGAGATGTTGCAACCCGCAGATACCTAAAATATTACATTTTCTTAAACATTATTGATGTTTATAAAGCTTAAAATTAGTCAAAATTACAAAAAAAAAGTTACTTAATCATTTTCTGTAATTGTTTTTATTGTAATTATGATTTATTTTCTTTCTTTGCTGTAATTTATCACCTTTGTTAATTGATTTTCTTCATTTAAATAATTTGTGTGTTTCTTTTATTTATATATATTTTTATTTCTAAAAAAATTATTTAAATTAAATATGTTTGTTCAAAAAAATTACTACTATCATTTCTCTATGGTAGGTAAATATTAATTCGATATGTAATTGTTTTATATCCATTCAGGTTTTGGTAATCTATAAGTTTTGAAGACCATGCATCATTTTTTATCAAGTTCTCTGTAGAAGAAGTTGATTATCTTTATAAATAGTTTTAAGAATTTTCTTTTCTAATTAAATAGCATAAAGGAGTTGGTAAATATATTATAAATCATTTAATTATTTTGATAAGTTGTAATTATTTAGTTTGATTTATATATATCAGAAGGAGAAGTTAACAGTAGTCTATAATTTCAGTTTGATGTATATTTACAACATAAGATAAAATAGAAAAACGCAAAGTAATTATTTAAATATTTTTATAAAATTTCTTTTAAAGAACATATGATTTGATATCAATAGTTCACAAGATAAAAAGCTATTAATATAAGATTTATCAAAAGATAGTCAATTAGTATATTACGTACTGATAGGTTTAAGTTGAATTGCTAACTAAAAATTAATTCAACTTGTAAGTAGAGGGAGAAGTTATCACTTACCTTGATCAGATAAAGAACCCGTAAGGCTACAATTGCTCATTGATAAAGTCTTGAGAGAAGTCATTGATTCTACAATTTGAGAGAAGTTCTTGTTGATAGCAGTATCAGCCATGTCCAAATCTTTCAATTTCTTGAATTTAGGCAAATCTACAAGCATCCCAACAAAAATATATAAAAACATTAACAAGATAGGTTTCAGGCATTGATTTGCCGATTAAACTTTAAATCAACGTGGTAAGGGAAAAGAAGTTACTAGTAACTCTGATCAAACAAAATGCTTGTGAGGTTACAGTTATTATATGAATTAATTCTTAAAGGCAGTCACCAGTCTAATGATTTGAACCAAGTTATTACTAAAAGTGGTGAACAACATCTCTACTTGTTTGAAATTCTTGGAAATGGGAAAATCTACAAACATAATACATAAAATTACAAGATGAATAGTGTTTTATAAATAATAAATACTATCATATCAATTTACAATTAAATATTTTGTCTTTTTAATATTTTATACTATTTGCAATTTTCATTATAACAGTTCATAATACTAATTTATTAAAAGGATATTAAACATAGGTGTTATTGAAAGATAGTCAAAATTATGTTACATCACTTGTTAAAAGGTTTGGGGCATTGAATTGTTAATGAAAAATTAATTAAAATTTGCACAAGAGAGACGTTATTAACCTTGATGAGCTAAAGTGCCATTGAGGTCACAGTCATGAATTGATAAAGTCTCAAGAGAAGCCATTGATGTAAGAATTTCATAAAAGCTATTGAAAGTGGTAGACTTCAACTCCAGTTGTTTCAAATTCTTGAAAGTAGGCAAATCTACAAACATCACAATGCAAAGAAAATTAGTTTGATATGCCATGAATTCAAACATTTATATTTATAACAACAGAAAACTTTAAGCAAGCAGATTTATTGAGACTTTGTTTCAGGGAGATATGAGTAATATATGTGAATAGATCTAACTTCATTTGAATCATTTATGGAAGTAATATGATTTGAACTCTATTACAATATTTTATCAAATTAATGGGAATAACTAAATGACCCAACTTCTGGCTAATATTTAACTTACTATTAATGAATGATGTTTTATGAAATTTGTATAATTACGGGTACAATATTTAAAATTTTAAATGTTATAAGAAAATTACAATATAACTGCAATTAACACTAGTTCATAAATAATAAATACTATTATATAAATTTACAATTACCAGTGTATATATTGTGCTAGGTTCTTTTAAATATTTTGTCTTTCTTATATTTTAGCCTATTTGCAATTTTCATTATAACAGTTCATAATACTAATTTAGTAAAAGATATTAAACATAGGTGTTATTGGAAGATAGTCAAAATTATGTTTCACTTATTAATAGGTTTGGAGCATTGAGTTGTTAATGAAAAATCAATTAAGATTTGTACAAAGAGAGAAGTTATTTACCTTGACGAGCTAAAGTGCCAGTGAGGTTGCACTCATCAATTGATAAAGTCTCAAGAGAAGCCATTGATGTAAGAATTTCATAAAAGTTATTGAAGGTGGTAGACTCCAACTCCAGTTGTTTCAAATTCTTGAAAGTAGGCAAATCTACAAACACCACGATGCAAAGAAAATTAGTTTGATATGCCATATAAAAGATATTTTGAATTCAATCATTTATATTTATAACTACAGAAAACCTTAAGCAACCATATTTATTGAGGCTTTGTTTAAGAGAGATGAGTACTATATTTGAATAGATCTAATTTGACTTGAATCATTTATAGAGCTAATATGATTTGAACACTATTAAATGTATTTATCAAATTCATAGGAATAACTAAATGACCCAACTCCTGTCTTATATTAGTTACTATTAATTACCGATATTTTACGAAATTTGTAGTATTATGAGTACAATATTTAAAATTTTAAATGTTAACAGAAAAATAACAATTAAATGTTTAATATTTAAATGAATAATATATTTATTATTATTAAAATTTATTTTTCAGTAAATCAGAAATCAAAAATTTCAATAACTAGACTAAACTAAACAATGTAAAAAATATTATTGTAATGTCTATTAATTAATTTAATAAACTGAATATAATATATTATAGTTACTATTTAGTCTAATCAATTTGACATACGTAGACGATATATCATTAAATCATGTAATGATTTTGATATACACAATAGAATCCGTTATGTGCTGCTTATGTTAATTGTATCATTATGAATATTGAAACTAGGCTCTAATAACCTAAATATCAACATTAAAATTACGATTAAATAGTGAATATTATCTAAATATTATATATTTACTAATTTATCTTCTAAAAATTAAATAACTAAGATTAAACTACATCTGTCCAATTATTTTTTAATCTATTCCTATTGTAGAACATATTAAACTTTCCGAAGGGGATATAACAAAAAAAGTTAGTTAATTTTATAAATATTTAGATTACTATTTTATCTAATTGAAGAACATACATAGTGAAATGATAATATAACCATTTATTCATGTAAATTTGTAATGTATTTGATATATAATAGCTTTATACATTTGATTTAAAATTTATACATTTGATATATTTCATGTACACATTTTTTAAGTATAAGATTTTCCAAAAATATTAATATCTTTTTAAAAAAGTAAAGAATATGATTCATATTAGGTTAGGCATTGCAACCAAAAATTAACTTAATTTATAAGGGAAGAGAGAGAGAGAGAGAGAGAGAGTTATTGACCTTGATCAAATAATATGTCTGAAAGACTACAATTAGACATGGATAGAGCCTCAAGAGAAGTTGTTGATCTAATGATTTGAAGGCAGTCGTTGTTGAGTGCACTATTACCCATCCCCAAATGTTTCAAATTCTTGAGAGCAGGAAAATCTAGAACAACCATAGAAAAAAATAATTAAGTAAAAAGAACATAAAGTAAGCGGAAGATTCAAATTTGAATATAATGATATTAATCATATCAGTCCATTTCTAAAAATAAAAATCGTGAAGAAAATATTGGGCTAATCCAGGAGCTTCTAGCTACTTAATTTGATTTGGACTCAGGAATTTGTGGGTTTGGTTACAATGTATAAGATGTAAGGATACATCACTCTATATAAAGGTTGTAAACTTGAACATAAAACTTGTAAATACTTATAAAATACCTTATAAATACGCATATACAACTTTCTAAACACCAATCAATATAACAGCTGTAAGTTAGCAAATAAAAATTGTATATGTCTATCTACAAGTTTTATATACATGTTTATAACTTTTATATGATTATACATACATACATACATAAAGACATATATATATATATGTATGTATGTATGTATGTATGTATCTATCCATCCCTGCAGCAAGGTAATATGGCTACATTTGACCAAAGTTAATAGTAATTAATGAACATAAAAAATAAATATCAATACTATTTTATTTCTGAACATGTGTGTCCTTGTGGTACTTAGTAAATAGAATCATATTAATCCTGTCAATCCATTTCTAACAACAAAAATCTGTAAGCAAACATTAGGGGTTGTTTAAGAAGTAATTCATGAACACGTCGAATTTTAATTGGATTTATTGAATTTGTTGGGGTCATTGAATGCTCCAAGTCTATTAACTATCGTCTAAATATATCAACTACCATACATTATAATTTTGTATCTCCAATGATATGTGTATTTAATTGTTTGTGAAATAGATGAGTTCAGGAATGTAATAAATAATGAGTTAGTTTTAAAATCGTGTCATGTCATTTGGGATACATTATTTTAAGATAAATTTTGAAAAGTATATCAGGCTCATAAAAAATAACAAAATAGTATCAAAAGATCCCTTCCTTATAATTAATAGTCATTAATTACTCTTAACTTCCTAAATGATAAGTGTTAAGTAACTTTATTTTTAATTATGGAACATTTTAGGAGGATCATGCAAAAATCACATATATTAGTTATTGAAACTTAAAAATAGTTAATTAATATATATACTACTTACTAATAGATCCAACCTTTTGGATTACTAACAGAAAATTAATTAAATTCATAAGAAGTCAGAAATATTAACCTTGATCAAATAACATGTCTGTGAGATTACAATCATAAATTGATAGAGTCTCAAGAGAGATTGTTGATCCAATGATTTGAAGGCAATTGTTGTTGAGAGCCGTGTAATTCATCTCCAAAGTTTTCAAATTCTTGAAAGCAAGCAAATCTAGAACCATCACAGATGAAAAAAAAAAATAGTGAAGTTAAAGGAAGATATACTAGTATTTTAAAACCAAATAGAAAGTTTGACCATTATTGGAAAAATATGCCCAGGCAAATATTGAGGCCTAGGTTAGAGAGAGATTAACTAATTATATTCTATATTGTTGATTATAATATTCAAAAGTACTATACAAGACCAATATTTGAATTAAAAAAAATTTAAAGATATTGACTTACCGAAACTTTTATTTTTATTCGTTTTCTAATTAGTACAAACAATATAATTAGTTTTAAGATTTATTAAAATCTTAAAATAAAAATATTGATTATAATTATATAATCAATATAATTGGTTATGGGCGAGTGTCAGATTTTGAGCAATTCAATATTGTTTAAATGGTTGTAGAATAAAATTAAAAATATATTAGCTATCTTTAATGCCAACTAACCAACGTTCTAACCATTAGATTGTTAGAACGTTGATATATGTGTTGAACAAAATTATTTTACAATAGTTTGGCCCTTAATTAATTATAATTTATGAAATAAAATATATATTTATAATATGCTAATCACCTTATAGTTATGAATATAAATTGATATATGGGCGTGTTTAAATATGAAAATTTAAGTAATAATTTTAAAATAATTCCAGTCACTAGATATACTAATTATAAACTCCATACTCATTGAAGAAGTTATAATTGAGAAAAACAAATATTTAAGTCCAATTTTAGAATTACATAGATTTATATAATTATATAATTAACCGCATATTCAACTCTGAGCAGTTTAATATTAGGTTGGGTCATAAACCGAAAGGTCCATGAATAGTGATGATTAAGGATTAAAAAATAACTGCAAAATAGTTAATAAAATGGTTATTGTATCCTGCTCAAAGGTTGACTATAGGCTCCTGGTCTGGTTTATTTAAATTTGTAATCATAACTAGAAATATTAAGAAAGCAATTAAAAGACCTATGGTGTACCTTGATTTGTTAAGACGCGATTGAGTTTACACCTCCACATCGCCAAATGTTCGAGTGACGTGAATGCTCCAATGCTTGGAAGAAGACTTACATGGAGTGAAGACATTCCGAAGAACAATTCTTCAACACTGGAAAAATTATGCGATTCTCCTAAAAGGAACAACAATTTTAAGTGGAAGCCATGGAAAAATTATAATAATAATTGAAATCTTTTTTTTTTTTTTTTTTTGCTTTTTGTGGTGGGGGTGGGGTGTGGCTGTGTGGGGCTGTGTCTTGTGAGAGGCAGCGGGTATTCGTTACTTACTAGAAGTAGAAACAGCTGTTCCAGTAAAATTAATTTCCCATAGCTCATCGCTCTTTAATAGTGAAAATGACCCTAATGATTGTAAAAGATTGCTTCCATCGGTTATATTGACATCCGATAGAATAAGGCTTTTCAACTTCCTCAAGCCTATGTCACCTGCGTGTGAAAATATTGAACAAGCATGTTTTCATCTCTAATTAAGCACCATATGCCTCGAATTTATTTGATTTTTTGTTAATTATAAATAAGAGAATAATAATGATAAAAATATAAAAATACAATATAAACGTAGAAGTATTGATGCCATTATGTGCAAGAAACTTTTTCTTTTTGAAATGTAAGTTCAGCATAAGTTTAGTTAAAAATTATTTAAAAGATATTATAATTAACTGTTCAAAGATGGTAAACTTGTTAATTTATTGACATTAAATTGTCAAATTTTACTTTTGAATCTTCTATTCATTTCTAATAAATAAGTACCATATACCTTAAATTTACTTGATTTGTATTTAATTAAGAAGATAATAATAACGATAAAATATCAAAGTAATATAACCATAATATTATTATATACCATTTTGTGTGTCAAACAATTTCAAGAGTAAGTTTACAATAAGTTTTGTTAAAAATTTTTTAAAATGGTAAAATTTTTAATTTATTAACATTGAATCGTAAAATTTTACTTTTATTAGTACCTTTGGCGAACACAAACTTATCAATCTCATCTCCGCCAATGGACAACACTTCCAAGTTGCTCAATGAGTCCAATTCTACAAAGGGTTGAAACAGAGTTCATTATAAAATTTCTAAGACTTCAAACAGAGCCTAATTAATCAAGTCACCGTAGAAGTAAAAAGACTAAAGAGCTAGCTAGCCTTTTACAAATAAGTTATTGTTGGAGAGAGAGGAGATGAGAAACAAGTTTACCTCGAACATCAAAAGTTTCTTTCAATCCAATGCTAGATATATCTAATTCTTTTAAAGATGAAAGAGTAGTTACAGAAGATAAAACGCTATTGTTGAACAAATTGTCACTGAGATAGAGCACCGTAAGATTAGTCAGGTGTGATAATCTTTCAAAGCCTGTAGCAGCAAGAGAATGCTTATTATTGAAAATATTATAAAAAGTATTTTTAATATATTAAAGTAAGATCTTGTTCTCAAAAAGTTGAAATTACAAAGGATAATTAACATAGTACCTTCATTCTTAACACAACCGTTTATAAGATTGTCCTCTAAGTCAAGTGTCGCTAGTTCTTGGAAGGAAGAAAATAAAGAAACATTTAGATACCATTCTCCCATGTCTAGATTCCTTGTTTAAAAAGATCAAGCTCAACAACTCTGCCCGTTGTGTTGCTGCACGTGACTCCTTCCCATTGACAACAGTCTGAACTCTGCTCTCCCTCGACCCAATCTCTAAGAGAGGAAGGATCGTTGAAGAAGTGTCTAAGTTGCAAGAGAGCGAATCTCTCTTGATCCAAGCACCCATGACTCCGCCTCGCGTCTAATGAAAGAAACATCAATAAAACCACATAAACATAAACCCATTTCAGCCCCATTTGAATTACTTAATTTACTCTTTCTAAGTTAATCGTAGCTACCGCTTCTGCATCTGGCAATTAGAGAGAAGCTTTGGGCTATTATATATACAGAGACACCTCACACCTACCCTCTTTTGAGTTGACTTGTACGTCTTTTTATTTTTTTAATTTTGTTAATATAATCAATGAAATGAATTACAGCTGTGATTTTCAATCCAGCTAATTTTTTTATTATAAAAATCTAGAATATCAGTTGCGACTAAAATTATAGTTATGAAATTCTAGCAATTTAAATTAAAAATCAATTGCTCCTCATATTTACTTAAATTATAGTTACAAAAGAATAATAAATTAAAAATGCATTTTTTTAGACAGCTTTTATTTCAAAAATTAAATCACATCACATATAAATAGATTTATTAACACTAAATCAAATAAAAATCATCTTTTAACACTTATTTTCATCTTTTTTATTCAAATCGGCTTAATTAATAATATTTTTGACTAAATTTCTAGCAACATAAAATTAAAAATCAATGACTTCTCAAATCACTTAATTTCCTCTTCTAGACTAACAGCAACATGTACTGTAGTAGTTGTTCTTGAGCTAATGAAATATAATTTGGATTTTCGTGGAAATCATGTAGTACACACAATTGACTTAAAGGACAACTCTACATATATATACGATTAATGACTCACCTACATGCTGCTGTGTCAGTGATTCTTCAAGGAAAAGAGCGATAATATTTTTAATAAAAGAAAAATAACCTGACATGAAAGTGACTACACTTTCGTTTCATAGAAGATACAGAATGGTAAACGAAACTGGAATCTTACCAAATTTTTCCTCTTTTAAGTCTTTAAAATATTATCTGTTAAAAGACAAATGAAAAAGCAACTCATGAAACGGAGTTGGGACTTTCCCCGTATACGAAGGCTTCAATTATCGTGACAGGAAAGCAGAGATGTCCCCACTGTAATTAAAGCAAAGTCAATCAAAAAGAAATTTATGCGAGTAAGGACGTAATATGCCCCCACTTTCCACTATATAGCTCCATTCTTATCTAAAGCTATTATTTTTTAACTTTCAAAGTTTTAACTCTGCTTCTTCTTTTTGACGTTTCTCTACCTTTTCCATATTTTAAATGAACCCGGGTCTTTTTCTACTTCAACCTTGCCGGCAATAACTTATAGATTAGATTGTCACTTATTTACACTAGCGGTGTTTTACGCAACCTTATCTTTATCCGAAGCCGGAAAACTTTTAAATGCCCTTGTTGAGTCCAGTCAAAAGGCTTTTGCTAAAGCTCACAGTCATTGGCTTGGCTAAAGGAGATTTGTTGGCAGAGTTTAAAATAACTTACAATTTACGGTTGACACGGTTGGCATTGTTTCAGATTTTTCATGATTTAAACATAAAATTGATACAATTTGTGTGTTGTAAAATCTATATCATTAAATTTAAAAATAATAATATTTTATAAATTATCTATACAAATTTTTTATATAAATTAATATATCATGATTTAATTAGAAAAATAAAATTCAAATTTTGATTATAATAATTAATATAGATAATATAGTAATCATTTAATAAGATCATATTAATTTATAGAAGTAAATTTATATAGATGGTTTATAAAAATAATATTATTTTAAATTAAAGATTTTAGTTGTTATATAAGTTACAAGTGTAGGTTATAGTTCAAATTAAGAAATTTAATTGATTCAAACAATCCCTTATAATTCATATATTAATTAATTAACGGAATAACAATGACCGCTTTTAGGTTGATTACTAGAAAGGAGAAAGTCAACAATAGTGCCAAAAAGCAAGAAATGAGTAAAAGATTAAGAAATTAACCACAAGTTACTGTGTTACTTCATAAAAAGGCCCCGGACGTTTTCTACCGTAAAAAAAAAGTAATAACAAAAACTATTATAACTAGATCTATATAAAATTTTTTTATTATAACATTTTTATATAATTTGTGATGTAGGTTTAAACAATTGAATCAATTATTGAGGAATCAAATATCTAATCCAAAATACTCTTAGAATGGAGGGATCAATCCTCTAAATTAAATAACTATATAACAAGTTACTTCGTTGATAGAGTTTATGATATGGCTCAACAAAACAACTTTCTCTACAATCTCTGTTTGAAAGTCCAAGTCCTCCCATTAAAGTTCGTGGATTTGGCTTTAATATCAAAGTTGAGGAACCAGATGTCCAACCTAAAATACTAATCTTGTAGGTAGAGGGATCTATTATCTTTATAACCTAATATCTCCCCCTATAATTATTAAATATGTGGCTTTTCAATATTAATTATATTTTATAAGAAGAAGATGATGATGATAATTAGGGTGAAAAAAATCTAACAAGATAAAGTAAGAGGCTCTGATATTTATGGAAAGACTGAAAAGATATTAAAAAAAAAGAAATTATAAGAAAAAGAGAAGAAGTCAGCTGCAGAGACTAATTAACAATACGTTTAATTAAATTTTGGTCATTAATACAATGATTATTTGTATTACATAAATTAATAGTATGAAATTAATTACACTCGTGATTTGCAATCCAGCTAATTTTTAGATCATAAACATCTAGAATATCAATTGTGATTTAAATTATAATTATGAAATTCTAGCAAGTTAAAGTTAAAAATCAATTACTCCGCAAATTCACTTAAATTACAGTTATAAAAGAATAATAAAATAAAAATACTCTTTTTAGACAGCTTTTCTTTCAAAAATTAAATCACATACATATAAGAGTAATGCTATTCATACAAACTATTTATACAAACTCACACATACAAACTGATGTGGCATCCCTATATAATCGCCATATCTCCCATGTTAATTAATGTCATTTATTATTAACATATATTTATCAAATCAGTGCATTTATTTATCAAATCATATTATACCACGTCAGTTTGT
Organism: Boswellia sacra; assembly: GCA_013180625.2. Taxonomy (NCBI): domain Eukaryota; kingdom Viridiplantae; phylum Streptophyta; class Magnoliopsida; order Sapindales; family Burseraceae; genus Boswellia; species Boswellia sacra. The sequence continues at coordinate 515,967 of SNVD02013965.1, read as the reverse complement.
ACGGATGAATTTGTATAAGTAGTTTGTAAGAGTAGCATTACTCCACATATAAATAGATTTATTAAAACTAAATCAAATAAAAATCAATTTTAACACTCATTTTCATCTTTTTTATTCAAATCGGCTTAATTAATAATGTATTTAATTAAATTTTGTCATTAATCAAAAGAATAATTCAATAAATATTTGTATTACGCCAATTTTAGAATACGAAAATCTAGAACATCTAATTGTGATTAAAATTATGCTTAAAATTATACTTGTAAATTTCTGGCAAAATGAAATTAAAAATCAATTACTTCTCAAATCACTTAATTTCCTCTTCTAGACCACCAGCAACATGTATTGTAGTAGTTGTTCTTATGCTAATGAAATGTCATTTGGATTTTTATGGAAATGATGTAGTACACACAATTGATTCAAGTACAACTCTACATGGTGCGATTAATGTAGTCGCCTATGCTGCCGTAGTGCCGTGTCTATGATTCTCATAATCTCTCTGTCTGAAAGTAACCAGGTTTTCTATTGATAACTGCCTGGAAGCTGATCAAGTATTGCTGCATTTTTCTCCGGGAGGCGTGGAGTCAGAGGTTAACCAAGAAATTGGGGCGTCTTTGTTTTTTAATCTAAATCTCATTTTCTGTAACTTTATATTTTTTAATATATTTTACATTCAATATCAATCACATATTCTTTTTAAAATTCAAAATAATTCAAAATCAATCACATATTCTTAAATTCAATTGAAAACAAAAACACAAAATCACAAAACAAAAACATCCTAGACTTTTTTACCAATCTTTTTGCAAATTAGACTTGTGCTTTGGCAAAAAGTTGATTTTAAAAAGAGAATTTTGATTTCAATTGATATCATGGAGTAAGTTATGACTTTATTTATTAATATTTTAAAATATTACCAATATATTTGAATTAATATTAACCACGTATCATTACCAATATATTTGAATTAATATTAACCACGTATCATTTTCAAATTTTTTTAAAAAATTTAAAATTAATTACGTATTCTTTTTAAATTTTGAATATAAAAGTTCAAATTACATAAACAATTACAATTTAAAAATTCATAAACTTTTGCTGATTCTACTCATTTTATACTTGTGCTTCTATTCTTATATGATGCTTCAAGTAAGGAAAAGGAATCAAGTAATTATAAGTTTTGCTTATTTTGGAAAATTAATGTTAAATAAAAAACAGCAGAACTATTTTCTTGTTGTTAAATTATATTTTAATGAGATCCTTAATTATGTATTTGACTAAAGTAAAATTTTAGGGTTTCTTGCTGTGGAAAAAAAAGGCATCATATGCAATAATTTCGTGGAAGAAAAATAACCTAACATGAAAGTGACTACACTTTCCTTGTCATAGACTACATCTTTGCGTTATTTTCACTTTCTACCCAGTTGGGTGCAAATAGATCATCTAATTTATGCAAACATATTATAAAAGACAAAACAAAGTTGGAGACCAAGGAAAAACGTATAGGTCCCAACTATGGCTGGAAAAACCAAGCATTACGTTTAGGGGAGACTTTGAATTGTAAAACGTGTTTTATCAACCTTACATAATTTGAGTTGTATCAATTGTGCTTGACTTAGGTCAATCCAAAGGCAATTCATTCATAGAATGACTACATCTTTGCATAATTTCGCTTTCGACTCAGTTGAGTGCAAATGGATCATCCTTATTTATGCAAAAGTATTATAAAAGACAAAACAGAGTTGGAGACCAAGCAAAGATGTATAGGCCCCAGCTATGGTTGGAAAAACCAAGCATCACGTTTATGGGAGACTTTGAATTGTAAAACATGTTTTATCAACCTCGCATAATTTGAATCGTATTAATTGTGCTTGACTTAGGTCAATCCAAAGGTAATTCATTAATAGAATGACTATATCTTTGCATTAATTTGTCTTTCTACTCAGTTGAGTGCAAATATGTCATCTTTATTTGTGCAAAAGTATTATAAATGACAAAACAGAGTTGGAGACCACCCAACTATTGTTCAAAAAACCAAGCATTATGTTTAGAGGAGACTTTGAATTATAAAACATGTTTTATCTCGCATAATTTGAGTCGTATTAATTGTGCTTGACTTAGGTCAATCCAAAGGCAATTCATTAATAAAATGACTACATCTTTGCATTAATTTCGCTTTCTACTCAGTTGAGTGCAAATAGGTCATTCTTATTTATGCAAAAGTATTATAGAAGACAAAACAGAGTTCAGAAACCAAGCAAAGATGTATAGGCCCCAACTATAGTTGGAAAACCCAAGCATCATGTTTATGGGAGACTTTGAATTATAAAACATGTTTTATTAACCTCGCATAATTTGAGTCGTATTAATTGTGCTTGACTTAGGCCAATCCAAAGGGCAGTTAATTAATAGAATGACTATATCTTTGATTATTTTCGCTTTCTACTCAACTGAGTGCAAATAGGTCATCTTACTTATGCAAAAGTATTATAAATGACAAAATAGAGTTGGAGAAAGACCAAGCAGAGATGTATAGGCCCCAACTATAGTTAGAAAATCAAGCATAGTTAGAAAACCAAGCATCACGTTTAGGGGAGACTTTGAATTGTAAAACATATTTTATCAACTTCGCATGATTTGAGTCCGTATTAATTGTGCTTGATGTAGGCCAATCCAAAGGTAATTCATTTATAGAATGACTACATCTTTGCATTGATTTCACTTTCTACTTAGCTGAGTGCAAATAGGTTATTCTTATTTATGCAAAAGTATTATAAATTATGATGCTGATTTTCTCTAATTAAAGCTCTAGAAGTAACAACAAATTAGCTCTTCCATTCTACTTGATTTAAAGGTTCAAATTGAGTTATAAAAAAAATAAGATTTCAGTTCTCATAACGGTTCAAAATAGACCAATTTTCCATCAACTAGTAGATCTTTTTTTTTCTCTCTTAGAAATTGATATGTACTTTATAAGGCATCTCTTATTATTCATCCCTTATTATTTTCTAGACAAAAATAATAATAGTTTGTGTCAAAATTTGGATGGCCCAAATTTCTTAAAAACTTAGGAAAAATAGGAATATATTCTTCTATATTGGGTTTGCTTCCCTACAACCATAAGAAATTGACTTAAATAAGTACTATGTCAGCAGGAATGCCGGAGTGGTCATTTTGATGCTTCAGCAGTTAAGCTAACGACTAGAAAAGTATAAAAGCAATAAAATTTAAGTTGAAATAACAAAATAAGTGAGCTTTAAAGGACTTCTTTGAGCTTACCCTTTGGAGTGGTATTTGTAGGGTGTGGACCAGGTTCGAGCCCAAGCCAAGTATCATTTTCAGTTAAGAATAGGTTTGTGGTTATGTGTTTCATATGTTTTATTATGTGAAAAAAAAAATTGTGGAAAACATCATAAAATTTGTAAATGATAAGGATATAAATAGACGTGAAAAACTTAATATATATGAATAGACTACAAAACACCTTCAAAAAGAGGATAATAATAAAATCTATATACTAGTTTTGGATGACGTATGGAATGAAAATTGGGAATGTGGCTTAAGTTAAAAATTCTAATAATGAATGCTCTAAGAGAAAATTAATAAGATACAACTTATAACTACTTGTTAGTGAGCTAGTTGCTAAGATTATCAGCACACTTCCATGTCATGTTTAGAAAGGCCTCAATGAAAGCCAATCTCGGTCTTTGTTTACACAAATGGAATTTACTTAAAAGACTCAAAGCTAGTAGAAATAGGAAAGCATATTGTAAAGAAAATGTATGTTGGAGTTCTCCTTGCCATGAGGACAATAAGACACTTCTTTTACTACAATGATACAAAATATTATTTGATATATTTTATAGAACATAAATGTCCCAAATTACCTAGTTGATCATTGGATGGCACAAGGACTTCTTTAGCCCTTTAGCATGAACTAAAGTCTAGAAGCAGTTGGTAATAAGTATTTTATCGATTTGGTTTCATGGCATTTTTTCATGATATAGAGTACGATGATTGTGGCAATGTGATAAATTGGAAGATGCCCGATCTAGCAACAGAAGTTGCAAGAGGTAACTGTATTATGTTAAAACTGAATGCAACAAACTATTATTCAAGAGCTCGTTGCAATTATCATTTGACTCTAAGTTGGATTCATCGTGGAAAATTCCAACTGCATTACTTAGAGAAAATGGTATAATCACATTTTTACTTCAATTCATTGCCTGCTAATGAGGACTTGAATGAGTCCAATTGTAAGAAAATTTTATCAAGTTTTAGATGCTCGCATACATTAGATTTGAGTGGATCAAATATTAAGAAATTGCTAAACTCAATTGGTGAACTGAAGTATCTGTGCTATCTTGATCTATCTTATAATGATAACATTACAAAGCTTCCCAATTCGATATCAAGGTTAAACAATATGAAAATACTAAAACTCAGTTATTGTTGTTCACTAAAAGAACTATCACAAGAGATCAGAAAAATGACATTCAATGTCTTATGATTGAAGAGTGATGGTCTTTGAATAGAATACCATGTGGACTAAGGTCGTTGACCAATCTTTGACCATTATCAATGTTTGTATTAGGATGCAAGATATGCATATCTTTTGAATTATGCGAATTGAAGGAGATGAACAGGTTAAGTGGAACATTAAGAAATAAACGATTGCAAAATGTTAGGCCCAAACCGACATTAGCCAACTTAAAAGTTAAAGAACATATCCAGCGCGTTGTATTGGATTGGGCCTCTAGTAGTTTAATATGTTAGCATTTCTCCATGGAGTCTCGATATTTGGAAATCAAATAACGTACCCAATTGTCAAAAAGATGCGAAAGTCATTTGGCCAAAGATTTCCTCAGATCCCAACTACTAAAATTCATGGTCAATGGATTCAGAAGGAGGGATGCTGCCAATTGAATTGGTAAGGATGCTCCTTTGCTTCAACAACTTTGTAGGTAAAATTTATTAAATCTTTCTTGTTACCCTCTCTCTTGAATCGATACAAATTTTCAATTAAATTGTTTTTAATTGAATTATTGCTTTAATGTTTTGGAGTTTTTGTTGCGGTGGACTGTTCATTTTGCAGTTCAGCATCACCCTACTTTCATTTAATACTTTAGTACTAACTATAATTTTCTTTTTGTTGATTTCCGGTTAAATGTTTTTCCTTGCCCTTGCATGGGTCTAATTTAAATATTTTGGAACATCAGGGGCATTTCATATTCACAACTACTTTAACTATTATAATTTTGTCAGGATGTAGTTTGTGGTTCTTATCAATTTTTATCAGCTTTTTGCAGTTGTGGCGACTATTATGCTAGCAAGAGAATTGAAAGCAAGTTAATTCTGTGGTTTTGCTTGTGCCAACATTTGATTCTGAGATCGACTAGCTACTGGATTTCTGAAGTCTGCTGCATTCTTTTCCTTGAAGTAGTCTCTCAAGTATGCCTTTTTGCTCAGAGTTAAATACATGTGTTTCTGCTGCAATGCTCCTTCTATTAGATTCAAAGAATGATGTGCAAGTGTTTAGTATTCGATTTTGTAGATGATTGGTCTTCTGGTGTTTTGTCAAGGAATCACTATCAACACAACTTCTGGTGTTTTTTAAAGGAATCACTATCAACACAATGCAATAATGGCTTATTGGGTAACAGAATTGTTACTTCTCTTTTATTTATTTATTTCTTCTCGATGTTCTTTTGTATACTTGAACGAAAATATAAGTCAAATAATAAATTAATGTGAAAACACCTTACTTTGAGATTTTATAAAATTAACTTTATGGGACATTTTGAAATCCACCGCATGCACAAATGCTTCCTTAGCCTGGGAGGTAGAATTTCGTTCTTGGATTGTTGGTCCGTCTCTGTACAAACAATTAGTTTATTGAAATCTTTTGTTTGTTTCTTAATCGATCTTTTAAAAATATTCGATATATTACTTCCTGTTCTTTCAGTTGTTTCGTTTTGGGAATGGATGAAAAAAATTGTACGACCTGGAAAACTTACATGTATATTGTTAAGTCTCAAGGTGTCCAAACTCAAAAAGGTTAATAAAATGAACGGAGTGACCATTAACTTCTATGTAAGTCAAGACTTTCTCTTACAACTATTCGATATCGGACTTCAAGCATGCATAATGATTTTCTAGATTTTACAAATTAGGAAGGTTAACGACTTTAATATGTTGTCTCTTAACTCTCTAGTATTATGTGGTGCAGAAAAGTTGAAAACTGCCCCGCTGCCAACCTGTGTTTCCTACTAGATTCTGAAGACAATTGTTCAAATGTTTGACTTAAACTACTTCCAACTGGAATCTGCATTGTCTTGCTGATGTCTAGTTAATTGAACAATGGTGCTTCTCTTTGTTAATTTTCTGGTTTCTGTATACCTTTTCTTCCATCGAGGAACGGTTCACGGGATATATGGGCTTTGTCTTCTAGGCTAATGGATAATGATTTAGAACATGGGACATTTTCGTGCTTTGGCATCTCCTGTGTTGTTTGTTGAGCTTGTTCAACAAGTAAATAGTGTAAATTAATGTAGGCTACAGTGTCCTCTCTGGGTGGCAATTTTGGCAGTTAGCGAAAGGCTTGCGGATAATGAGTTTAGAGTACTTTCCCTTAATTGTTAACAGTTTTTGATAACTGAATTTTTAGTGCTTAATTTTATTTTATTTGTTTTTAATTAATAAAAAATAACTGAAAATTAAACACATATAATAGAATAATTTTATAAATAATATACGGGATAATATCACAAACCACCTGAGGTTTAACTAAATATTACTTAAAAACATATTTTTGTATTTGTGTTATTTCTTGAACTCTTATAAATTTATGATCTAGTGAAATTATCTTTTTATCAAGGAAAATTTACAATCTAGTAGATTTATATCTTCATAAGGGGATGTAAGCAATTGATGTCGAACCACATTAAATATGTGTGTGATTTATTTTTCACTGATTACTAATATTGATGTTCAAATATATTTCCGTCAAATTTCTTACAATTACGATATACAAGTATGGAAGATCTTCATTATAAAATAATTAGGCAAATCAAAATGACATTTTCCTAAACATTCCATAATTTCTTCATCTGAGGATAAAGGATCTAAAGGCATTGCTCGAAATATATTCCATTAACTAAACTGAGAGATATACGAGAAGCAGCAGCTGAGATTATCAGGCAGCAGAGAAGAGTAACAAATTCTGTACACTCAAATTCAATATTGTAAGTATTTTTATTGGTGTAAGTTTCCGGCAGAGCAAGGGGAATATTGTTGACCCCAGAGCTTTAATTGTTGAACAAATTTAATTCTGGCCAGGCAACTCGAATATGAAGGCGCATGATCAACACTTAATGATATTCATGAACCTCGCGCAATTTTACACATTTTTTGCAGCTCAACTTGTATGCGTATAATGAGCTCTAACTGATCCAACTCATTCCAATCTTTAATTATAAATCAGAGAAATATATATAGGATAAATTCATAAGGGCCCTAGATAATTGTCATTTTTTAACGTAATAACCTCTTTATTCGTTTAAATAATTTGAGATTAAGAAAAAGAGTTAGCGTCATTATATATAGTGACTGCTTCCAATATTTATACATCTTTTCAAGTCTTTATCTAAACGGTACCGTGGTACGACCAAATAGTACGTGGAATGTGAGCAATTTGGTTGCCAACGAAAACTGGGTATACATTCAATCAGTAAATTGGAAGTAACAACAATTATCCACCACGTCATATTTTTATGGATTTGTTTAATTATGTTTGGCGTCTTTGGTTGTGCTTACTAGATGATATGCTTTTTCGTTTAGCTGCACGATTGGACGACTACTTCGCCTGCAAGTGCTTACTATATGGTTTTGTCCACTTTTCACGTGACGAGAGTGAATGAATGTATCGACATTACACTCTTGTAACTCAATGTATCTCATCCCATCCCACACGTAAGCCACATCTTGTTACATGAGGTGACAAACGCTGAATTAAAGTAATTAATCAGGTAATTACTTTCTCAAAGAGTTGTGTAATAGAGATCAGAGTTCCGTTAATTAGTTTCAAATGAATAATTTAAGTAAATTAAACGTTGATTTGAAGCATAACACAAGTCGCCAGTAATAACATTATGTAAGAGATTTTATATCATTAAATTTATCGCTAAAAGTGATAGCTTATCTAGGCAGTGACGTCTCAATTATTGCTTGTATTGCTTAACTTAAGATCTAATATTATACACGTAATATTACAAAAAGGAAGCAACACGCCAATCAATCCAATATACATTTTTTACTTTATCTTATAATAATAATAATTAATTAATTAGTTGTGCGATCGACTAAACAACACAAAATAATCTTGCAATATAAGTAGAGTTAACTGTCTTATGGCTTTCATCTTACTTTCTACACGGCTACACCCCTTATGAGTTATCTAAATCTCTCTCGAAAATCAAAACAAATATGGCTGCCAAGATTCTAATTTCTTGAGTAACCTATCTCCTTTTCATACTTTTAGTTCAATCATCAAGTGCAGCGCTCTATAATGTTATCACTTATGGCATGGGCGGACCTACATTGTGACCAAGGGGGCTCAGGCCTCTTTTAAAATTTAAAAGAGTAATGCTACTCATACAAACTATTTATACAAATTCACGCATACAAACTGATGTGGCATCTCTATGTGATCGCCACATCACCCATATTAATTAATGTCATTTATTATTAATATATATTTATCAAATCACTGCATTTATTTATCAAATCACATTATGCCACGTCAGTTTGTATGGGTGAGTTTGTATAAGTTGTTTGTAAGAGTAGCATTACTCAATTTAAAAATCTTGCTATAGTCCTTTTATTTTATACAATCATTTTTATACCCCTCTTTAAAAACACTTAATTAATTTCAAGTTTTACATTATTTTTTTATTTTCTCAATTCTTTCACATATAAATGGTTTCATATAAAAATATAAGTTGAGATAGTAATTTAATAATTCTCTACTATTTTATTCAATTATAAAATTTTAGATTTTTTAATTATTATTTAGTTCGTTTGACATAAATTATATATTTTTTTACGCTTTCTTTTATAGACTTAAAAATTTAATTAATTGTTATCAGAAGAGTATAAATTTAGAAATCTTGATTACGATAATGATTAAATCTTTTCATAATTTTTAATAAAATTAAATATCGTTAAGAAATTATGTGTGAGAGATTTTAATTTTGTTCATCTATTTGTAATCCTTTTGAACAAAAAAATATATTATAAAATAATCTTATTTGAATAATTACGAAGAGAAATTTTGAAAGAAAATCTACTTTTATATCGGCATCAAGTTCATAGAAAATTAACATTCTATAAATTATAACTTTGAACAATTATAATTCTAATTTGCTATCCATATATACTTTTATTATTTTCTAATAAATTCTCTTAATTTTATCAAGTAAATTATAAATGTTAAATATCCAAGAGCCTCCTCTCTCGTAAAATTTTGGGTCTGCCCCTGACTTATGGTGCGAAAGCAGATGCCGAAACAAACTCAACTCAGGCTTTCCTCAAGGCATGGACAGCTGCATGTAGCTCAGCTAAGTCATCTACCATTTATGTTACGAAACCGAGGTACTTGGTGACAGCAGTAGCGTTTAGAGAGCCATGCAAGAACATAATTACCGTTCGGATAGATGGAAGCATTATAGCTCCTACAGATTTTACTACTCTAGGAAATTCGGGATATTTGATTTTGTCCACTAAAGTTGATAATCTTACCGTTGCTGGTGGCACTCTTGATGCAAAGGGGCTTGCAGGAGCTCCGGGGGAAGTTGCCCAGTTGGAGCTAGGGTAAGTTTCGATATATAGGCCACTTGAAGTTAATTAAATTAGCTCCTAATTTTTTTACATATATTGTATTGATCCCTAACATATGTTATATAAATGTGTCATTGCAGTCAATAACATTCAATTGGGCTAACAATGTTATAGTAAGTGGGTTGACATCAATCAACAGTCAGCTGGCTCACCTTGTAGTCAACAGTTGCAACTTTGTAATAGTCCGAAATGTGAAGCTTTATGCTCCAGATCAAAGCCCTAACACAGACGGCATCCATGGGCAGTCCTCTACAGGCTTTACAATCACTGGAAGTACCCTTCGGACTGGAGATGATCGATTGCATATCAATCGGTCCAGGTACGTTTATCATTAGCATACGTTAATGATATTAGATATATATATATATATATATATATATATATATATTAACAGAAGCGGATCCAAGAAGGGACCCAGGGGGGCCTGGGCCCCTTCTGAAACTTTAAAAAATTTCGTTTACTCCCTTATTTTTCATAGTTTATAATTACACCCTTCTTGAACAATAGTTTTTAAATTTTTTTTTTAAACTAGTAAGCTATCAAACTTATATTTCTATAACTATATTACATATCATATTTGTATTATTTCTTTCTCTTTATAATTTATATGTAGCAATTAGTGTAAAAATTAGTAACGTTCTTTTAAAAATAAAAACTATGATTAAGTCTTCTTATTATGTTTATGCATTTGTAGCCTTTTTGGGTAAAATTTAATGGTTATTATAAATTAATGATTTTGAGAAAAAAACTAGAGAGATATTTTAAAAGAAAATTCTTTTTTAAGTTGACATCATCATATATAAAACAAATGTTAACAATTCAATACAAAATTATCTTGAAATTAATGTAAAGGTTTGTTTGTAAATTTCGAATATAGAACTCAAATTTTGGATTATAATGCTAATATAGGATTATAAATAATTTTTTTCATATATGATAATGAAGTAATTATGCAACATTTTTTAAATATAAATACTTGTCAATGATAATACTAATATGCATTTATAAAATTAATTATAAAGTATTAGTATTTTACACTTTGATTTATTGTATTAAGATTATTTAATTTTAAAAGATAGAATTTGCTATGTCTCCTATATATCTATATCTATTCTTTTTTCAAATAATTTCTTTTATACTATTGAGAATTTTTTTAAACATTAATTTAAAACATTAAAGGTGCCCCCTCTAAGATAAAATCTTAGGTCCGCCACTGTCACCATGCACAGCACCAGCATTTCGGTTCTGAAAACACAAAGCAAAAAACAAACGTGCTCTTCTTTGCAATGGAAGGAAGAGTAGCCATGCGAGTAAATTTGATCTTAGCTTTGGTCAGAAGCGGACCCAAGAAGGGACCCAGGACCTGGGCCCCTTCTGAAACTTTAAAAAATTTCGTTTACTCCCTTATTTTTCATAGTTTATAATTACACCCTTCTTGAACAATAGTTTTTAAATTTTTTTTTTTAAACTAGTAGGCTATCAAACTTATATTTCTATAACTATATTACATATCATATTTGTATTATTTCTTTCTCTTTATAATTTATATGTAGCAATTAGTGTAAAAATTAGTAACGTTCTTTTAAAAATAAAAACTATGATTAAGTCTTCTTATTATGTTTATGCATTTGTAGCCTTTTTGGGTAAAATTTAATGGTTATTATAAATTAATGATTTTGAGAAAAAAACTGAAGAGATATTTTAAAAGAAAATTCTTTTTTAAGTTGACATCATCATATATAAAACAAATGTTAACAATTCAATACGAAATTATCTTGAAATTAATATAAAGGTTTGTTTGTAAATTTCGAATATAGAACTCAAATTTTGGATTATAATGCTAATATAGGATTATAAATAATTTTTTTCATATATGATAATGAAGTAATTATGCAACATTTTTTAAATATAAATACTTGTCAATGATAATACTAATATGCATTTATAAAATAAATTATAAAGTATTAGTATTTTACACTTTGATTTATTGTATTAAGATTATTTAATTTTAAAAGATAGAATTTGCTATGTCTCCTATATATCTATATCTATTCTTTTTTCAAATAATTTCTTTTATACTATTGAGAATTTTTTTAAACATTAATTTAAAACATTAAAGGTGTCCCCTCTAAGATAAAATCTTGGATCCGCCACTGTATATATATATATATATATATATATCAATATTCAATGCTTTGGTCAATCATAAATGTGATGTGAGACACAGGATCTACATACAGACTTCAATAAAATCGCGTGAAGACATCTATTAACTTTTTCTTACTTCAATTTTATTTCTATCTACTTTTATTGCTTCAAATAGTTAAACAATTAAGTCAATTAGTACTAGTTAGGAAAAATAATTTCGTAATTAAAAGATCAATCTCTACAAATAAAATGTATTTTGTAAGCAAATTAAGCCGTTAATCCAAAGCCGCCATTAACTAACCCTAGCGGTTGGTACATAGAAAATGAATCGAGGAAGGAATAATTAAGGATCAACAACAATTATCCACCACGTCAGATAGAACTTTACATTGTAGATTATGTGGCAGGCTGTTGTTGGTTAATCAATTTGGCTTTAAGCCTCTGGTCAACACTTTCTTGGATGAAAAATTTAACTCATCATATTGACTTGTGTTTATAGCTACATGACTCCGGCGATTTTCTCGCCTGCAACTCCTCCGGGTTTGCTCCACGTGTCACATGCTTATCACAAAAAGGAGAATGTGTGAATACTACACATGCAAGTAATCTCATTATCATAACAAAATTAAAGTATTTAGGCACTGGACTTACGTTCACTGCCATTGGACTAAGAATTTGGTCATTATTACTTGAAGGAAAAGCTGATTTAAGATCACTTAAATGAATAACTTTAATAATATGATGATCATGGACAAGCAAAGACTAATATTGAATTAGATTGAATATATATAAAGTATTTCTTTTCCAAAATACCCTTTACTTTTATCGAGCATATAAATGATCTCAAGGTAAATTTCAAGAAAGGAAAGGAATGAACTAAAACGTGTGTGTACTTGGAAAAAGTTGAACTTTTTAACTAAAAGATTGAAATTAAAGGATTATAACTCTTAAATGATGTAGATGTTTTAGATTTTGAAAAGAGCAATAAATTTAGAAGTGCTCTTTCTTGAGCTCAAGAAAACATGGTAAAAAGTTTGTTGCTTAACTCAATATAGCATAACATGCACAAAGTAGTGTGAAACCAGCCCCGTTCACACTAATAATTGGAGAATATTGCTATATATTGCTAGCAAATCCTGCAACTCTATATATTAATTAATGAACAAAAGGGCCTTTGATCACATGTTTTAGCCTTAAATTTCCTACTTATATCATGTTACCGTACATATCATAATCCATAATCACATGCGTGAACAAGGAAACGTGCCATATACAATATATGCTTTTGACTTTTAATGTTTTATTAATATCATGAGTAACCAAAAAGAAACTACAAACAGTTACCAGGCATCTTGAAATATAAATAGCGATAACTGTCCTATAGCTTTCATCCACCTGTTTTAAATTCTTAATATAATCTTTCTACTGCTTTCTTCTCTCTCGAAAATCAAAACAGATATGGCGTCTAAACTAATTGTTTCTTGTGTAATCTCACTCTTTTTCATATCCTTTATTCAATCATCAAGCGCAGCACACAATGTGATCGCTTATGGTGCGAAAGCAGATGGGAAAACAGACTCTACCAAGTCTTTTCTCAAGGCATGGACAGCTGCATGCAGCTCAACTACGGCAGCTACCATTTTTGTTCCGAAAGGAAGGTACTTGATCAAGGCAGCGGAGTTCAGAGGGCCATGCAAGAGCAGAATAACAGTTCAGATAGATGGAAGTATTATAGCTCCTTCAGATTATACTGCTCTAGGAGACTCGGGGTATTGGATTTTGTTCATTAAAGTTGATAATCTTACAGTCGTTGGTGGCACACTGGATGGAAAAGGCGCTGCCTTATGGGCTTGCAAAAATTCTGGAAAAAGCTGCCCAGATGGAGCTAGGGTGAGTTCGTTCTCTTATATAATAATTAAGTCATCTTCTATGCACATTAACTTCAATACATACCACTACATATACAAGGCCCAACTTGCCCCATAATTAACTATTTCCTTTCTTTTGTCGGTTACTTAAAATTTGCTCTTGACCACGATTGTTGACATAAAAATTATTTAATGGAAGCTATATATGTAAAACTGCTTCATTAGTGCAAGTGTGAACACTATAATATTGGAGTCTAATTAACGTTTTGCTAATATGTCATTGCAGTCAATAACGTTCAATTGGGCGAATAACTTTATCATAAGCGGGTTAACATCAATCAACAGTGAGCTTAGTCACCTTGTCATCAACAGCTGCAACAATGTTATAGTCCGAAATGTGAAGCTTACAGCTCCGGATGATAGCCCTAATACAGACGGCATCCACGTGCAGGGCTCTACCGGTGTTACAATCAATGGCGCCACCCTTGAGACTGGAGATGATTGCATATCAATTGGTCCGGGAACCAAGAACTTGTATATGACCAACATCAAGTGTGGCCCAGGACATGGCGTGAGGTAATGCAGATACTTTTAAATGAATGAATATGGTCTAGGCTCCACTTTTGTATACATTGTGGAAATGGAGCTAACGAAAACTCTATTGATTTTCACAGCATTGGCAGTCTTGGAAAAACCCTCAAGGAAGCTGGTGTTCAAAATGTAACCCTAACAAATGCAGTTTTCACAGGGTCAGATAATGGAGTAAGAATTAAGACATGGGCTAGAAAAAGCAATAGTTTTGTTAAAAATGTTCTCTACCAGAACATCATAATGAAGAACGTTGAGAATCCCATTATAATTGATCAAAATTACTGCCCCAATAATGAAGGATGTCCTACTGAGGTAACATTATCAGTCCAGACTTATGTTTTTAAAGATCAGTACCTAGCTAGATAATTATAATAATGAAATTGATTTTAACAAGCTTTTTTGTTAACAGACTTCTGGGGTGAAGATCAGTAAAGTGACATACAAAAATATACAAGGAACTTCTGCTACAGAAGAGGCCGTAACATTTGATTGCAGCTCAAGTACTCCTTGCACAGAAATCACACTGGAAGATATCAAACTTGCTTATTTGAATAAAGCAACAACATCTTCATGCACTAATGTCGATGGAACCAGTAGTGGTGTACAAAAGCCCGAGAGCTGTCTGTAAGAAAATTAAATAATTTTCCATGTATGATAAAATCAGATATGTCTATAGTCATTTTTATTTATTTGGAATAGTGCATGGGTGTGCACACCATATGGAAGCAGGTAGTAGAGCTTGCATGATTGAGTGTTGCAGTAAATCCCTCTAGAAGTAGTGGAGTTGTCACATTTTAGTCTGTCACAATGTATTCATTTGCTTTGTTTGTAACCCCAGTTGTGCTCTAGTAAATCGAATGTGTATACATCCGTTACTTATGTTGCAATTAACATCTTACTCTGTTAATTCATCTTTGTGAAATGTACAATGACTTCAAAGTTAAAGACGCAATGAGCTCCTGATGAATTTGAATGGACAATTCTGATTCTAGGTACCATCTTTATGGTACGGTATAATAAGATCATTCTTTCTTTATTTCTTTATTTTCCCATAATAATAATATTAATATCTTCTTTCGTAGGCCACAAAACCGAAGAGTACTGTATACTCAGTAATAGACTAAGAGATATTAAATCCCTAATAACAATCAATTGTTTATTTTCCAAGGTTTAGAAAATAAGTTAACCAATGTGACTATGACATTTCATGTAGTATAGTAGTTGTGAGTGAGTAAAATAGTTTAATAAAGATATGTTTTAACTAGAGATTAATATTTATGTTGCTTTGTACTGTGTCTTTCTCCTACTTGTTATAAGAAGTAATTGTACTAGTTGACTTTGGGATGAATTGCATTTTCAAACCAGTATTAATTTTGTTTACGTAATTATATAGCATGTTTAATTAAATGAAAACTTCTTTTGATCTTCAATATAACAACTCATGAGGTAGCTAGATCTACATGTATATGTAGTTCTAGGGGTAAGTAAAAGTCCTAATGAATAATTTACAATTTATGTGAATTATCATAGCGTTGGCTATAGTACTCTACTTCTCTTAATATAGAGAATATATTTAAGTTTAGGTTAATTATGATTCATTCTTTAGATATGACAAACAAACCCTAAATCTAATCTAATTGAACCTCAAACCACGTTATAGTGTCCCAATTAGACATAAAGCTCAACAATGACATCTTGCACCAGAAGTCTTAATCAACTTAATAATTCTTTTCTAATTCAATTTTGACTATCAGTTAATGTTAAGAATTACTAGTTTGATCAATGTCGCTAAAGCATGATACAAAGGCTTTTAATATTCATATAATATTCTAATAGAAATGAGGGACTCATCGTTTCCCATATGCTGTTTAATATTTTTATTTAATAAATTAATTAGGAGGTGAATTTTATTAACAGAAACCGTAAGTTTTTACATAGAGAAAAAGAAAGAGATATAATGCAAGCTTATGGCGAAGGGAATGTTGACCCAAAATTTTTATTGTTTAATAAATAAAATTTCAAGTTTGACGATAAGGCAACTTGGATATAAAGAAACATGATCACCAGTACTTAAATTATGATACATGAACCTATCATTCTTTACAACATATATTAATGTTGTTTCTATATAAACAAATATTTCTCAGCGTTTAATTGCTGCTCAAGTTGTATACTTTTAGTTAAATTAATTTAACTCTTAACTTATTTCCAACTCAATCCAAACGGAGTCCTACTTGAACATTTTGACAAATATAGAAGTAATTAATTAATATTAATTACTTTTGTTTTAGGCAAACTTTAATTTTTTATTATTATTATTTCATATCTTCTTCTTCCTTTCAAGAAAATTAATAATGATAATTAGCATAGCTCAATGGAAGGGTGACTCGAGTACATGATGTACATTTTTGAATTTGTACCAAGCAGAGAAGTTCATAATGTACGATTAAGTGGCAGTTTCTTATTTCTTTAATTGAGTTTCAAGTCTTCGGTCGACTTTTTAGCGGATGAAAATTTATCCATGTTGACTAGTTGTTTTTAGAGGTAAAATGATTGGGCTACTTTCGCGCCTGCAAATGCTCCACGTGTCACATGACAAAAGGGAATGTCTGGATTAAATACTACACATGCAACGCAAGTACACATCCATCTCATATGTAAGCTTAAAATAATTAATCAATTTGTATTATAATAAAACCCTAATCACCAACTCACTCTATCAAAACATATATACAATCAACGAAATAAAAATATGGTCATTTCTTGTTGAAATAGTTGTCTTTTAAGAATTTAATACAGGAGAAATATTAAGGCTGATCGAGATTTAATTAATTGTCATTCAACTAATAAACCAATCTCTAATGATTGGATTTATAATGTATGATGCTCAGCCTCGTTACTGGTCTTCTCTGTTTTGTGCTGCATGCACAGCTCACACCAATGATTGGAGACCACATCGTCATATATTTATATTCTTATATGCATGGCCACATGTCTTAGGCTGAAGCTTCAACTTATGTCATGTTACCGTACACTTCATAAATTCAAAATCACATGCAAGTGTGAAGCGAACGTGTCATATAATATCCATATACGTACTTTGACTTCAATTTCTGTTTATTAATTAAAATCATGATCAATCGTACAAAACATGAAACAATAGCTACCATCTTGCGTTATAAATAGCCAAATGCCTTGTATTGAATTCATATCCAACTGTTTTAATATATCCCTCATCTCCCCACATTCAGATTTCTTCTATCTCCAAAATCGAGACACATATGGCGGCCAAGCTCGTTATTTCTTTTCTAATCTCTCTCTTTTTCATATTCTTTATTCGATCATCAAGTGCAGCATCATACAATGTGATCACTTATGGTGCCAAACCAGACGGGAGAACAGACTCAACTCAGGGCTTCCTCAAGGCATGGGCAGCGGCATGTAAAGCAGCAAAGGCATCTACCATTTATGTACCAAAAGGAAGGTATCTGATCAAGGCAGCAGTGTTTAGAGGGCCATGCAGGAGCAGAATCACTGTACAGATAAGTGGAACTATTGTAGCTCCAACAGATTATCGTGCTCTAGGAAACTCAGGATATTGGATTTTGTTCATCCAAGTTAATAGACTTTCAGTCATTGGTGGCACTCTTGACGCGAAGGGTGCCGGCTTCTGGGCTTGTAGAAGATCTGGAAAAAGTTGCCCAGTTGGAGCAAGAGTAAGCTATTAATTATTTTCTTAATTCATTCATTTCGTAATAACATATATCCTATAGGAATATAGAATTCTCTCCTGATACCATTTTTGTCTCAACAGAGTCGAAATATAGCTAAAATTAGGAGAGGATTTTAATTCCATTATGTAATAACTGGTGTCTAACATATTACATATCTTTTATGTGGTGATATTTCAGTCAATAACATTCAATTGGGCTAATAACGTGATTATAAGTGGGTTGACATCAATCAACAGTCAGCTAAGTCACCTTGTTATCAACAGTTGCAACAATGTTATGGTGCGCAATGTGAAGCTAATTGCTCCAGATCAAAGCCCTAATACAGATGGCATTCACGTGCAGGGCTCCACCGGTGTTACAATCACTGGCGGTACTCTGCAAACTGGAGACGATTGCATATCAATCGGTCCAGGTACCAGGAACTTGTTTATGAGCAGCATCAAATGTGGCCCTGGTCATGGTGTAAGGTAATTTAATTCTCAAGAAATATAACTTTAAACTGGGTATTTAATTAATTAACTGTACTGTGTTTTTAATTTTTCATACACTTTTCTGCAGCATTGGTAGCCTTGGCAAAGAGCTTAATGAAGATGGAGTCCAAAACGTTACACTCACAAATTCAGTTTTCACAGGATCGGATAATGGAGTGAGAATTAAATCATGGGCAAGAGCTAGCAATAGTTTTGTGAGAAATGTTCTTTTCCAAAACATCATAATGAAGAACGCTGAGAACCCCATTATAGTTGATCAAAATTATTGCCCCAGCAACCAAGGATGTCCTCGTCAGGTAACAATATTATCGTTTTAGCATAATCGTAAATTTCAAGTTGAATGTATATAGTTAGACATTTGAATAGTGAAGTAATTGATTGTATAAGCTGCTTCTTGTCCAATTAACAGACTTCAGGGGTGAAGATTAGCCAAGTAACATATAGAAACATACAAGGAACTTCTGCTACACCAGAGGCTGTGACATTTGATTGCAGCCCTAGTAATCCATGCAAAGGAATCAGATTGCAAGACATCAAACTCACTTATATGAATAAAGCAGCTGCAACAGCTTCGTGCAAGAACATTGATGGAACGAGTAGCGGTGTACAAAATCCCGAGAGTTGTCTATAAGAAAATTAAATTTTCCATGTTTGAGAAAAGCAGAAGTGTTTATAGTCATTAATTTTTCTTGAATTCGCACACTACATGAAGCAGCTATTAGAGCTTACATGATTGAATGTTGTGGTAACCTGGCCTCTCATAGAGTTTTTTTGACTTAAAATATCATTACAACCGCAGTTGTGCTCTAGTTATTTTTAATGTACACTTGATTGTTTCATGTGGCATGCAATAGCTGCTTTCACTTATAAAATATCGATCAAAGTGGACAAAGCTTCAAAATCTGAAGCCAAAAATCAAAGCAAGAAATGATTCCGCGAGGAGGAGATTTATTAGGCTCTGAGATTAAGCCCTTGAAAAAGCGATTCGCAACAGGTAGGCCCATTCGAATATGGGGATGAGAATTAGATATTACCCAAAAAGTGGGGGTATAGAAGAGGATAAACATTTCCACCATGAACATATTGTTTACTTTGAATTGTCATATACTATGCTTTGGGGTGCAGCTACGGTCCACCTGCTGTATGATACAGCAGGGGACTTTTTCAATTTTTTGCTTGTGAGCAAAACTTGTATTTACAAGTTTTGCTTCCATGTTACAACACAAAGCCACCTGCTGTATGATACAGCAGGTGGACCATAGCCAGACCCCTATGCTTTGGATTTTATGAAAGCTACCTTCATAATCATCTTTCAGTCAGATTACGTACACTTGGTTCGGAGAATCAAGACTTCGATAATAACATGGGATGTGACAATTAAAAAGAATGAGTTAACAAGCACCCAGAAAGATTCTAATAGTCTTTCATAGATTTAAAGAAACAACAAGAACAACAATAACATAACAATAATAATAATAATAATAATTAGAATTAAGTTGTATAGTACAATACCTTAGTTTGCCTAGTTTTTTTTCTTTGTATATAAAGGTAATTATACATGAACAATTCAAAAGCCATTGTGGGTTAATTTGATGTAAAAGAGAGTGAAAAGAATGGTGATATTTGCACCCCTCTATCAAACTAAAGGAACCCACTTTTTTTATACCTCATTTAAATTTTTTAAAATAACTATTTTTTGATACTATTAAATACTACAAAATAATCCTCTTCTACTTATCTTCATATATGTGTGTGTGTGTGTGACACACACCCCACCAACTCCATGAACCTTAGTCATAATAGAAGATTGAATGAAAAATGGCTCATATCTTTTGCAATCAATTTCTTCTCTTATAAATACTTTTTCCTAATTTTCTTTAATTCACTTCTTTAACTTTTTTTAATCAAATACATATATTATTTTTATCATAAAACCTTTAAGGGTAATCTTAACATATATATGTTAAACCTTTAAAAAAATTGTGTAAATTCTTTTGAAAATTATGTAAATTCCCTCGAACATTGTAAATTCTATAAAAGATTGTACAAAAAAAAAAAAAGCTAAAAGTTAAATCTTTAAATTTGATGTTAAATTTATGTGAATAAGGATTAAGAAAGAGATTCAAAACTTGACTATTATAATGCTGTTCCTGTGTGTTATTTTATTTCCCAAAAAGTTTTAAATTATATCAAATTAGGTTTTAAACTAAGAAATTGAGATTAAAAACTAATTATATGTAAGTGGAGTGTTTATAGAGTAAACAAAAAAAAAAACTTAAAGATAGTTTTGTTACTTTCTATTATGTTTTTAAGTAATTTATCTTAATGATAGATTAACAATTTAAAAATAAAAATAAAAAAATGGAGTTCCTTTTGTTTTGTAGTGGGGTGCAAATAGCACTCACTCAAATGAAAATGGGTAGGGTACCAAGCCCAGCCCACTAGTTACCCTCTATAAGAGAAATGGAAACACTGGAGGGAGGCCATGACATTTGATTGCAGGCTTGCAGCCCTAGTAATCCATGGAAAGAGTCTGATTACAACACGTCAAATTCACTTGTATGAATAAGGCAGCAATGGCTTTACGCAAGAACACTGATGGAATGAGTAGCGGTTTACAAAATCCCAAGAGTTGTCTATAACTAAGAAAACAACAATAACACTAGACATACAATCAAATTATACAACCTAACTCATACAATCTAACATGTTACAAATTCACCGGATGATTGTATCCTTTTTTTATTTATTAAAAATAAGTTAATTTATTTTTATTTTCACTCACCCAGTAAATTTGTACCATGTCAAGTGAAAGTTTTGGAGGTATGCAGTTATAAATAATAACACAGTAAACTGTAATGTAAATCGGCACAGGAGGATTTTTTACGTAGTTCGGTTATAAAAACCTACATCCATGGACAGCTATAGAGCTACAATTCACTATGTTCTTGTTTGTACAATCTTTAGGACCTTTTACAATGCTGACTCACTCTCACACATAGACCTAATCTTTGACAAACAAAATCTTCGCAAAGATCCTAAAGACTAGTGACACTGCTCACTCCCTGTCACAGATAACTTAAAAGAACACTATTAAGTTATACATAACACCCGATATCTGACACAAAATTACATAAACACTCAACTTTCAAGTTATCCTAAGTGTCTACTAACTCAGTCAGACTTAATTAATAACTCATGTACGATTTTAACTCTCATACATGAAACAAAGACTACAATAATTCAAAGTAATAAAGACATTCCTTTTGCGTTGAAGCTTTTTTCTATGAAGTCATGGAATGTCGTGACCAACTCTCTCAAGAACACAACAAATCTTCAAAATATGTAAAAGCTCTGATTCCCGACTTTGATATCACTCGATATATATTGAGATGTCTTGGTCGAAAACCTCCTAAAATCCTGTAAATATCTTAATCAAGATCACATTGGGATTAGGATAAACTAAAATAGGAAGTGTTTATAGTTAATCTCCAAAAGTCTTTAGGATACATTAAATATCCTCCTATTTGATTAGGATACAAGAAATATTATCCTAATCTATAGAGATATTTATTGTGAATTAAATACTTCCTATAATTATCATCTACAAATAGGAATCAAAATACTTTTCTTATTTTTATCACAAGTTAACCAAAAACTTTAACATGCGCATGTCACATGTTTACGTTAACACCAACATCAAGCTATATGAGTTATACAACTTTATTGTATAAGTAGCATTAATCTTGCAAAAATAAAAGAATTTTCCATGTTTTAGTGTATCAGAAGTGTTTATAGTCGTTTTCTTGAATTTACATGCCACATGGAAGCAGTTATTAGAGCTTACATGATTTGAGTGTCGCACAAACCAGGCCCTAGAGGCTATTGATGTTGCAAAGGAGCTCTTTTATTTCTATATCTAAGGGTGAAGTTTAACTCCATTAATGTTGTTATTATCAATATCATTGATTACTTCTGATGATAAAGGAGATTAGATGATAACATTTGAAGAAATATAATATAAGATAATCATCAATCCAGCACTTTATTTGAATAATCCAATATGTATCGTTAACCAAATATTTGCTATATATGCTAGGAAAAATTTAATGTGTATGTTGCAAAAATGATAATGTCTCTGAAAATTTACATATCACGACACTCAGGTTGAACACTACCAAACACTATTGGACACTTGATGCACCTGTCAGATACCATTGAATAGGATTATAGCATTCAAATTTTCAGGAACATGATCACTTATTAAAGAAACCCCTAATTTGAGGCATTTTCAGTTTCCCCTTTCTACTAATTGTTAACAAAGAGGAACCCTCTTTGTCTCGTTTCTCAGACTTCTTATTAATTGGCCGCATGGAATAAACCACTACACGAGTTTGTATAGGTTACAATATTTAACTAGAAGGAAACACACAACACCAAATAATAAAATATGAACAAGTGACTGTCAAGAACTTAGGCGGCCATTCCACAAGAGGAACTATTCAACTGTTGCCGTTAAGATGGAATCAACCGGGCAAGTTTTATAATAATCCACAGATTAACAAAATTGACAAAACTGCCCCAACCTAATTTTGTTAGAAAGTGTAGGGAATCCGGACTTACATACTGTAGGAAAAGGGCAATTTGTGAAAAATAAAATAAAGTGAAGTAACCCCATAATCACACTTTAAATGCAATAATTCTCTCTCTCTTCTGCATCTTAGAAATCTAGAACAAAATCCCTCGAACAAAGTAGCTGAATAGTTTTGAGATGATAACTCAAACATAAAATAGTTTTATCCGGTGTTTCCCAATGCTGACCTATTAAATCCTGCCAAGGGAAAACAATACTGGTATAAGTAACACGTTGACTACATCTAAACAAAGATAATTACACTTTGACCAGATTGAATTTCTACTACACCAATTACCCTTTCAAAGCTATTGCAAGAGCTTCTAGATTGCTGGCACGTGGCCTTGATCCAAGTTCACACAAAGTTTTAGAGACTTTAAATTATGGAATGAAGTGGAGACAACCTCAGAGTCACCAAGTGTGTGGTGGAAAAACTGGAGACGTAATGAAAAAATTTAAACCAAATTTGAGGAAAAAGTCTCAGAAAAACAATTTCTGCACAAGGTCAAGCTGGAGATATCAACTAATGCGATTATTAATTCTAGAACACAAATATTGAACTTGAAAATAAAAAGAGAAAAAGGAAGAATTCATAAGGGGATTAAAAAGAAGAAAAGAAAATTTAGAAAAGTATATCGGGGTTATATGCTCAACTCTAACCTTGTCAAATTAGTGGATAACACTTCAAAATAAAAAGAGATTGAAATGAGCCCCAAAAAGACAGAATTGACAACACAACACATACAAATAGGCGAGTTATCCTCCATCAGTTGTGATTACAACAACATTAGAACCTTAATTTGCATTATTTCTCTCAAGTTAGATCATAGTCTGCCAACCACTAAGTTGAAAACCTTACCACGCACCCCCCCTCTAACTCCCCCAATCCAGTTTTTCTTCCACATAAAGTCTTAAACAGTTGATGTCCAGATTGTTAGATAGAATTTAACATGGTGAAGCCGATTAAGTCTTGATAGTCTTATACAATTAGTAGTTATTATCATATTATTTAGTTCTAGTGGCACTTCGCACCCAAGGGGCAGTTAGTCCACCTAAGGTTCTTCGTAATTTAATTACTCTAAAAGAAGTCCAAGCATGTTTATACGTAATGAGAATACAAACACATACCTGAGATGGGGGAATAGATAGTTATAGAACTTCAGTACTGCAATTTCCAGCAAGAATCTTCCGCAAAACATCACTCTCTTCAAACTTTGAGAGTAGTCTATGTAAATGAACACATTCTGCAAACAGTTTAAGTCCTGCAAGGAGCAGTCTAATAATCCTTAACCAAGAAAAACTAATGATGACAAACAACCTTAATCTCACAGTTTTCCAAGCATTTTGAGCTCAGGATGGCCGTAAATCATTAAAATTATCCATGCCCAAGTATTTTAAACGAGTCGAAGAAATCTCAAGAATAACACACTTTCTCATTTCCAATTTCTCAAGGAGAGGGCAATTTGAAATAAATCTTCGAAAAAAACTTCATCAAAGCAGTAAAATAACCTTGTGATACGAAGAGACAAAGCACCAACAAATGCGTCCCTTGAATGCTATGAGATGCAGAGACAAGGCAATAAAGAAGAATTTTTGGAGACCTCGGCCCATGATATGAATGGGTTTCGCGAATAAATTGTGCTTGGGCCATGTGTAAGTAATCGAGTAATTACACAGTAATACTATTGGACTCCCACTTTTTAATTCTTCGATTCTAATTTTCATTTTTTAACAAGCTTTTAACAATTTTAGCATGAAATAAATTTGTTCAAAAGGAGAAAAGAAATATTATAAATTCGAACTTAAAATATTCAATTTCAATATTTTGATTTTGTCTGAAAACTATGCATAAAATAATAAAATATATTAATTATAAATTTTAAAATTTGTAATAAACAATTTTATAAATATAGAAATAAAAAAATTGAACGATTTAATATATTTGATCGTTTTATGTACAGTTCTTCAGGGAAGATGATAAAATTAAAATTGAGTATTCCCAAGTGTGTATTTATAATTTTTTATTTCTTTAATAATATTTTATAATAAAATTAGATAAAAAAAATTAGATAAAAAAACGGAGATGAAGATTAAAAAGTGGGGATTGAATAGAACTTCCATAATTATATTGTAACTGTTATGCCTGTTAAGTAATCCAAAAGCTTGACTCTAATACTATATTAAGTAACCACTTGACCCAAAAGCTTAAACTATTAGATATAAGTCAATTATTGATACTTGAGTGTTAATAGTGTCTTAACATGTATATGTTATGTATGTGTGATAATATTGCTGGCTTGCAGTCAATAACATTCAATTGGGCTAATGTTGTCAAAATAAGCGGGTTGACATCAATCAACGCTCCATTTAAGTCACCTTGCAATCAAGAGTTGCAACAATGTTATGGTCTGAAATGTGAAGCTTATCGTTCCATATCAAAGCCCTATTACAAATAGCTCTACCGGTGTCACCACTTACAATCACTCGTAGTAACCAACCCTTCATACCAGAGACGATTGCATATCAATTGGTCCAGATACCAGGAACTTGTTTATGAACAACATCAAGCGTGTAGGTGGCCTTGGACATGGTGTAATTAAGGTATTTTCCATTTCCAGATGAGACATTTGAATATTAGTATGCTTGAATTTAATGGTTTTGCATTTAACCCCAGTTTTGCTCTGATTATTATCATTAATGTACAGATGCGGTAGTCTCATGTTGCATGCAGCTTCTTTTACTTATAGTATCCAGATCATCAAATTGTACAAAACTTGAAAAATTGGAAAACAAATATCAAAGCAAGAAATGGTAATTAATGCAAGGAGAGGAGGGGATTTAGTAAGCCCCGAGAATATTAAGCCATGGAAAGAGCAAGTCGCCACAGTTAGGCCCAAACGCATATAAGGATAAGATCTTTGAATTCCAAGCCACACCTTTGGCTGTTATCTTCTACGATTTGGAAAACTGCTTTCATTAATTTGCGCCTGAATTTTACGCAAACATAATAATCTTTCGCGTAAATCACATGGAATAACAAATTTAAGGATATATTTAACTTGTGTCTTTAACAAGCGTATATGTTAAGCTTTTAAAAGAGGGTATAAATTCACTTGACATTTGTATATTTAATAATTTTTATGCAATCTTTAAAAGAATTTACAATTTTTAAGAGAACTCACACAATCTTCAATAGAATTTATACAATTTTTTAGAATTTAACATATATCCTTAAGACACACATGAAGATTACTCATAAACTAATTTAAATTCTTTTTCGCTTATAACATAACATGTAACAATTAAAAAGTATATATTAAAAAAATATCCAAAGGATTCTAGTTAATACATTTAGATCAAACAACAAAAAATTGTTTGAGTGGTGATATACATCTTAAAATCATGCATCCCAAATCAGATAGCATAAAATTAAAATACAATATCATACTATATAACTCATTATATCATTACATGATCTACTTGACAAGCCTATTTAAATATATATCATTTGAGATACAAATTTTGGTATGCAATTAAGGAAGAGTATCATTATTTAAAATTTTTTTAAAAATAATTAATAATTAGAATGAAGATTAAAAATCCTTCAAAGATTAAAAAAATAATTAGAATCAAGATTGTACAGTACAATATCATCAGTGTTTATAATAAGTTCTAGACTTCTAGTTGAATCTTCTGCTTTGCTTTCTACATAAAATGTTGTTATAAATTGAAAATATAAACATGTGAAAGATAACGACAGGAAATGAATTATGAAAATAAAAACAAAAATCGAAATGGTGGGGCTAACATGAGGAAAATGAGTCTGGCCCAACCCGGCCCGACGCACTAGTTTGACACCAAACATGAGAGAAATGGAAGCTATTAGCTTAGAAAATTGGAAATGGAGGGAATAAATATAGTAATTAGTTGGGGACTTAATTATTGGTCCATTAATGTGTAACATTAATTATTCGCTTCCGATAAGAAATTGAACCTAACGTGGCTCATGCCACGGCCTCGCTCTATCATCGACTCGGTCAAAAAATGGCAGAGGTTTCCAAGTTTGACAAGGCAATGATATGATGATAAGAGACACTAAAGCATAAACCTTTTTGGTACCCCACAAGTCAATGCCTTTTCCTTCTCTTAATATTCCAATGACTCCCACCAAAGTTACTAGAAACTCTACCCATTGAAAGTTGCATTAAACTAGTTAATTTTTTGGTCAAAAATTTGGAAACCACCCATTTGCTTGCTTTGACATTTAGGCCATTGCTTCTTCATGATGAATCTATATACATCTTATGTGTGACACTTCAATTAATACTACTACTAACATGTATATATGACTTTGAGGTTCTCTTGTTTGATTTGCGTACGTAATTACATTAATTTGACTTTGAAAGCATTATTTGAAAGCAATTTTTATCCCTCACTCAATAGTGAGTTTATCATTATCCAACACATTATAGTGTTATAAAAGTCTTTGGTTAGTTAAGGGTTTAGATTATTATATTTCTCTAAGTATTGCATAGTACAATCACATGATGTTATACATTAAGAAATTAAACACCACCAACAATCACTTATTTAATTTCATTTTAGTATGATTTGTTGAGTGAGATTGGTTCTTATATTTCTTTCATGTGCATATATATATAATATAATGATTTGGTACGTCTATAAATATTAACACTATCATCTAGTAGTGTGTAAAATAATTTTTAAGTGATAAAGGGATTATCTCCACACTAAATGTGTAAAAAAGAGGTGACACACATGACATATGTAATCCTTGTGTGATTAATTAAGTGTATGATAAGTACTATCCTTTGAGTAATTTATTTTGATTTGCTTTTCACTTGAAACTTTGACTTAAAAACAATTAATTAGTTTATCTTTCTTCATTTTTAGGGTGTACAATACAAAAAAAAAATTCAAAAAATAAATTGTAACATTAACATGTATAAAACTTATAAAATTCGAGAACTCTTAATATATAACAATATAAATACATTTTATATAGCATACGTTTAATTAATAAGTTGGATTCGATATCTCTCCATCAACTTCTAATTGGCATCTGTTCACCCATTTGACAAAAAGAATTTATCTTTTTTCTTTTTGACTTCATATATACATAGAAGAAAAGTCCGTACTTTCTAGAAAGATTAAAAATAATAAGAAGAAAATTATGGTACAAAGCCAATAAGCAAGTTGTTCCAAAAGTCTATGATCGTTGATTATAGAGAAGGAATGTATATATATATATGTGTGTGTGTGTGTGTATGTTTCCCCGAATGATTTAAATACCAAAAACAAGTTTTTCATATTTTGCATGAAAGTGACCATTGAAAGTTCCACAAAAGAGTGGAAAGATTGGACCTATTCAATTATTAAAAACAAAGTAAGTGGGGCATCTTGATGTATATATTTTATGAATTATTTGCAAGACATCAAATTGAAATTGAAAAGTTTATTACAAATGAATCTCAATCATAATCAGCCCACATGTGCATCATCTTCTCCCTTGCTCATTTTCTTCCACATTTGCTTTTGAAAATTCAATAGATTCTTTTTTTGAAGTATCAATTAAATGTTTTCCATGCATATATAGACTCCCATTAACTTCACCTTGTCGAGACAGAAATTAATATCTCACTGACGATCCATCTTCTTTGGCACCTATTCATATCATATTATCACTTGGATATGATTTTGGCCTAGTTGGATTATTCATCTTTTCATTATTGTTAATCTTGAGGAAATAATGTAGAATAATATCTTAGATATGCAATCAATAATTGTTTAATGTAATTCTAATATTATTGTTACATTGGAAGAAATTAAAAACAAATTAATCAATGAGGCCACACTGTTTTACCTATCATTCTTTCCTTTTAAAAATGAGAGAAAATATTACAAGAGATTTTATTGACAAATTTCTTAGTTTAAGATCCTTTTTATTAACTAAAAGATTTAAGAACTAGAAGATTTATTTTAAAGTTTGGATAACTATAATTTCACAATAAAGTCGATTCCATGATTATAAATTTATTTTAATATATGTGTCAACAATAATATACTGAATAAAAACATTTCAATAATACTAAACTTACGACATTTATATATCATAAATTTTACAATATGACGTGATTGTCTAAATTATAAAATCCTTTTGGAGGTGTAATTTCTCTAATCTATTTTTATTTTTTCTTTTTCTAGTGAATTTAACAATAAAGTCGATTATATGATTATAAATTTATCTCAATATACATGTCTGCAATAATATAGGGGATAAAAACGTTTACCCAATATGACCGGACAAAAATTATATATCTTCAAGTAAATTTTTAAGTCCATCGCCAAACTTAAATTAAATAATGTTTTGTTAAAGTGCTTTTAAAGTTTTCTAACAAAATAATGAAATGATCGAAAATTTTTATGCATAGTAATAATAATAATAAAATAAATTAAAACTTATATTTGAAAATTCATATTAAGAAAAAGGATATGATTATAATGTTAAAAATGAATTTTGATGTACATAATTAAATACGTGAAGCATATTATATAAATAATATTATTGTTAACGGTGTTTCATTTTCCTTCCATAACGTGCATTACGCAGCACACATATATCAAACAATTTCTTACCTAAATCAGACCCATTAATTTCAATTACCAACCTTAATATAAAATAAATAAACGGGTGAGAATTGAATTTTATTCATTAATCAATGTAATGTCACTTCATAACCAAATATCGAACCTAATTCATATACCAAATATTTTCTCTTTCACTCTCTTTGGTCCACCAAAACAACTAGCCAGCACCAAACTATAAATTTATAAATAAAACCAAACTTCTCATCGATCGAGGTTTTCTTTGCTTGCATCTCAATAAGACTCCAACAACTTCAAAGAGAAAAGAAATCACAAAACTTACTGGTGGTAGATTCGTTTGTTAATTAATTACTTGAACACAGATTTCAAGACCAATGATCGAGTATTTGTAATCACAACCCCTCCACTATCATAGTTAATTATTGCTTTGCTTATTGATCATAATTTATTGATAAATAAGTTTATGTTTCAAATTTATCATAATTTTATAAGACAAGAAAACAAACCTTCGAGAACTATTCTTTTGCTCACTTTTGTAAAGGTAAATTAATAAAACTTCTATCATTTCTTTTGGAAATTCGATTAATTAACCATGTAGAAACAAAGATGTCAATTCAAATGGAGCACAAACCCAGAAAGGCCACGAGGGTCGGTGGAGATAAATTGGCAAGATGCCATCATAATCGATGATTCATCATTTCATTTCCATGGCTGCTTTATTCGATTTGTTTTTTAGTTATCTTTTGGAGCCCATTTGTTCTTACAAATTTTATAAAGCTTCTTCTTTATTTTGTGAAGGCGGTGGGGCACCTTCACTGTAGGGTTAGGCAAGCCCTGTGCTGCCATTTCCTTCTCATAGAGACCAGCCAACAATGGCGGCTAAATTATAACACTAAGTGCCACTAAAAAATTTGGTCAACAAATAATTTGCGCTTAATAAATTTGATTTTTTTTTATAGTTTATGTTACATATATATATATATATATATATATATATATATATATATATATATATATGTTATGATAATGATCCTTTTGTTTTATTATATAAAAGTATTTAGATAATCTAAAATTTCAATTTGTTAAGAGAAGTGGCTTCTTACGTTTCTATTCAAATATCTCTTAACTATTTAATACGAGATTCTTAAAATTAGAGAATTATTTTCTTTATTATGTTGAAAGGGATATTGATGTAGAGACAACGAAAGAAAAATTTGACGATTATAATATTAATGTTTATGCGATATTAAAAGCTTTTATAACACGTTGTTATATCTTATTTCTCTTCTTGTAAATATTGACCCTCTCATTTGGATAATCAAATTCATTAGACGATATATAATCTAAAAAAGTAATTATTTTATAGAATAAATTTTTCTTCGTATAAGAAATAAAATACATCGTTTGATCCTCTAAATCAAACGAAACATTTGCCACCTAAAGAGTTGTAATCATTTCATAAAATTCTATCGTGACCCATTTTAGCAAAGGACGTAAAGTAATATAAGCTCTTATAGAAGAAATTGGGCATGTTTTGCTCTTAGAAAAAAATATATTAATAATTTCTAAGAGTTGATTTCTCTCTTACTAAACTATATATAAATGGTATAGATATATATGACTTCACCTATTCAAAATTTCCAACTTACTCAACAGAGAAAGCAAGTTGTGTATCTCTCAACATTAGGCACGGTCAAATTAGTAAACTTAACATTAATAAAATTTCTTTAGAAAAAGTTGACAAATAGAAAGACAATCAACTTCTATAATTAAAAGGATCGTACAATCTAGCCCCCCAAATAAACGTGTGAAATGAATTTATTGAATTGAAGGTCAAATCAGATTTCGGTCACCGTGCAACACAGCACAGCACAATCAATCGATGATCATATGGGTCAAATAAACCTCATAAGATTAATTAATTAAATAATTAATTAATGAGATACATATATGGATACTCTTCCCACTTCAGCAACTTCGGAAACCGATCGTTTGATACCGAGGCAAGGCTGTGTTTACCCAATTTTGGGTTCAAGTAGGTATTCAAAATAAATGTTTCTAACCACGAGTAATCTAAAATTAAAAAAAAATGAAAAAAACCCCTAAATTAGGTTAATATAATGAAATTTAAATTTTAATTGATTTTTTGGATCAAATTTTGAATATAAACAAAATTTTCGAAATGTAAACCGTTGTCATCTTAAATCATAGATATCAGGTAACCATTGACGTTGTAATATGTTATAATTATATTATTTGGATATAAGTGTTATGATATGTATTACATATAACGGTATTATACATCAAATGACCAAATACATTGTATTTATATATAAAAAATGATGTCATACTTTTTTATTAATATTACATCATTTAAATTTAGAATATGTATCATTATTATTATTATTATTGTGCCTTTTTACAATGTAAAAATTGGACTATTTTGAAATAATATTTACTTATAAACTAAAATCATTTATTAAAAGTCTATCTTTCACTATCACTTATATAACAAATATGAGATTACGTGTTACTACAGTAACTTAAATCAATGGACTATTTATATTGAAATCAACATGCTTTTTAACTAAAAATTATTTTTTATTATTCTAATTTAAGCATGTAGGAATTGATGAATTAGAAGAATTAAAATTTATCATTCTAAGTTAAAGAATAAAGATATTTGAGTAATAGCAAAAAATTCCTAAATTTAGTGGCCCTCAAAAAATTAAAAAAAAAAGAAATGAAAAAGACAAGATAAAGCATCTTATTTATCAAATAAAAAAGTACTGGTGGTAGTTTGAAGGGGTGATGAAAGATGATATTTTGTCAGTTGTGAGTGGCAAAATGCGGAACTGAGGATTCTTTCTCTTCTTCGTCTTCTGAAATTTAAGGATCAGATTCTGGGTTCTCAAATTTAGTGGATTTGCTGAGTTGGGTTTTCATTTTCATCACCAAACTCTTCATATTTAAGCTCAAAATCAAGGTACTCGAACTCTGTTCTGTTTTTGGTTTGGTATATATAAGCTTTGCTCTTGATTGATGTTCTGATTGATGATGGTCTGTCCAGACAAGCAGTTATGATCTCTACTGAAATGGGTAAAAATTAGTTCTTGAATTAGAGGTGGAGAAGTTGAGAAAGTTGTTAGTTTTGTCTTGTTCTGATGGTGGAGAAATTTAAATGACTTTTGGGGTTTAAAACTTTTGAATCAGAATCTAATTATCGTAAATTAAAGCTCTTGAGATTTCTGTAACTGAGTGAAGTTTGGTGAATGATCATGAGGTAGAAATGAATAGTTTTTAGGTTCTGAAATCCAAGAACTGAGATTCCTTGTCTGTGAGCTGAGAATCAGGATTCGGAGGACAAGTGATTTGGTTCATATCTTTGATATTGAGTGGAGTTTTGTGTATGATCATGGAGAAACAAAGCAGTTTTAAGTTACCGAAGATGGAAAAACAGAAAAGTTTTCAGGGTATAACTGTTGAAAAGCAGCCGGGTACTGCTAAAGCCATGGAAAAGCAACAGAGTTTTCGTAGTGTAACCTTTGAAAAACAGCCAAGTACTCGTGGGCCGATGGAGAAACAGCAGAGTTTTCGCGGTTTAAATGTTGAGAAACAGCAGGGTAGTAATGGGGTGATGGAGAAACAGAAGAGTTTCCGTGGGTTTATGGAAAAACAAAAGAGTTTCCGAGTAGTGATGGAGAGGCAGCTCAGTTTTATTGGTGGTGGTGAGAAGAAGAAGAACAGGGATTCACCTGGAAAAAGAGGTGACTTGCAGCTGCATTTGGCTGCTCGTGCAGGGAATTTAAGTAGAGTTAGGGAAATTCTTCAAAACTGTGAGGGAAGTGATTCTAAGGACTTGTTATCAAAGCAAAATCAAGAAGGGGAAACTCCACTTTATGTGGCTGCTGAGAATGGGCATGCTTCACTTGTTGCAGAGATGTTGAAACATATGGACCTTGAAATTGCGTCTATAGCAGCCAGAAATGGGTACGATCCATTTCATGTGGCAGCGAAGCAGGGTCATCTTGGTAAGCTTTCGATCTGATTTCATAGTGTTTTTGTAGAAACTCCATGTTAATGTTATTTTAAAGGGAGTAGAAGAAATTTCAATTAATGGAGAATCACTTCCTTGTTGTTTTGTGGAATACTATTTTTTTGATTAAACCAAGAATGGTGGTAACCTTCTGATCTCAAATTTTTGAAATTTTAGGATAGTTTAGCGTCAATGAAGCTAAAGCTTAATGTTAAAATAACTGTATTCTGTAACTTTATTCAATAGCATAGGCTCCTTCTGTAGCGCTTTATCCATCTAAAAATTTATACAATATGTCCACTTATTCATTCTCCTGTTTTCTTCATTCTTGAGAGGCATTGGTAAGTGAATTCTTTCTATTTTAGATTTCATTTTTTTGGAGACTCATTTCAGATGCTTTTAAACAAAAAAAAGGCCACTTCAATAAGCCAGCGTGCAATCATGTCTGTGCATCTGTTTCATTTACTTCATCCTAACCATGAAGGTTTCGGTTTCATGATGCTGCTATGAAATCTCTCTGTGTAGCATAGATGAACCTCTTTGTCCCATTGGTTACTTAATGCTCTGAATTTAATCTTGGAATGTATTTAGTTTGCTTTTTCTCTTAATTAATCAATTTTGTCGGTAAATGATACCATTGCTCCATTTTGCATACAGTACGCTTGTTGAAGTTTCTAACTGAATGACATTGTTAAATGACCAAGCACTTCTAGGGAATCCTAGAGAATATCTGTCGTTTGCCCTATTTTTCTATAAATTCTCATTTTATGTGCTGACAGAGAGCAAAAAACTTGCAGATGTTTTGAAGGAACTTTACAGTGTATTCCCCAACTTGGTTATGACCACAGACTTATCCTGTACAACTGCCTTACACACAGCTGCTGCTCAAGGGTATGTTGACATAGTCAATTTCCTTCTAGAAACTGACTCACACCTTGCTAAGATACTGAGGAACAATGGCAAGAGTGCACTCCATACTGCAGCAAGGATGGGTCACGTGGAAGTGGTGAAATCCTTGCTAAGCAAGGATCCAAGTACTGGTTTTAGGACCGACAAAAAGGGCCAAGCTGCATTGCACATGGCTGTAAAAGGGCAAAATGTGGAGATTGTACTGGAGTTAATTAAGCCTGATCCCTCCGTTTTGAGCTTGGGAGATAACAAGGGAAATACAGCATTGCATATTGCCACAAAGAAGGGTCGTAATCAGGTACTTGTTTCTTTGTTTCTTTAACAATATATATGCTAAAAAGTTATTAGTGTACAGTTTATGTTTTGTGTTCCCTGCTCATAGCTGAACATGAAGTACTCATTGATATTGTCTGTATTTCTTTTTCTTTTTTTAAATGTGTGATGAGGATGTAAGACAACTATAGGACAATTTTGTCACTATTACTCAGAAAAGAGGTCATCATACTAATTGAGAATTAAAGATATAAGTTACAGCAAAACGTTTACTGGATATGGTTATATGAGACAATTTCATTTTTTTCACACGCGCAGTCATGAGACTTATTTTTACTCCAAGAATGTTCAGATTTTGAAGTAATAATGCTATTTCCTAATTTTTGGAAGGTATATTGTCTAAGGGAAGCAGAATCTCAAAGCACAATCGTGGTGGCTATAGTGTAGGATGAAGTAATAGATATTTGGAGACCAGGGGATGTGGGACAAACTAGGATGTTTAGATATTTTTAGTTTTTTAATTCTATTTGGAATTGTTCATTAGTTTTATTAGGATTTAAATTTTTTTTTAATAGTTTAAATCTATTTCCTATCTAAGTAAGACTTTGGATCGTATTTATAGATGCCTTGGTATTCTTTTTATGCTTGTTTATGATTATGGAAAATAAAAGTGACTCTCCATAATTTCTTTATGATTTTTTGCTCCTTTCTTGTTCAACTATTTCTCCTTTCTTTGGTATGATCCCGGATTTTTGATTGAAGCAAACAACCCTAAGAATGGAGACTCTTTGTTGCAGATTGTACGATGTTTACTGTCAGTTGATGGAATAGATGTCAATGTGTTAAACAAAGATGGAGAGAGCCCACTTGACATTGCTGAGAAACTTGGAAATCAAGAACTTGTTTCTGCATTGAAGGAAGTCGGGGCCACGCATTCTAAAGACCATGGAAAGCCCCCAAGTGCAGCAAAGCAACTCAAGCAGACTGTTAGCGACATAAAACATGATGTTCAGTCCCAGCTCCAGCAGACCCGTCAAACTCGAGTCAAGGTCAAGAAAATTGCAAAGAATCTGAAGAAGCTCCACATCAGTGGACTCAATAATGCAATTAACTCAGCAACCATTGTTGCGGTTCTCATCGCTACCGTTGCTTTTGCTGCCATCTTCACTGTGCCTGGACAGTATGTCGATGATCCAAAGGAAGCGGCTTCCACTAAGCATTCCCTTGGGCAAGCTCGCACAGCAAATAATGCAGCTTTCATCATTTTCTTTTTGTTTGACAGTCTAGCATTATTCATTTCACTGGCTGTGGTTGTAGTCCAGACATCTGTGGTTGTGATTGAAGAGAAAGCAAAAAGGCAGCTTGTGTTTGTAATTAACAAGCTCATGTGGCTGGCTTGCCTATTCATATCAGTTGCTTTTATTTCACTCACATATGTGGTAGTGGGCAAGCATTCCCGGTGGCTTGCTATATCTGCGACAGTGATTGGTGGTTCAATAATGCTCACAACTATTGGCTCTATGTGCTACTGTGTCATTATGCATAGAATGGAGGAGAAAAGGCTGAGAGATATAAGGAGAGAAAAGAGCCGGTCCCATTCTTTCTCTGTGTCTATGGCTTCTGACCCGGAGATTTTGAACAGTGAATACAAGAGGATGTATGCACTTTAAGACATTTCATCCGAAGAAAAATGAGGAAGCGGCATGATATTCGTAAATTTTCTGCTCTCAGTCTGGTAACTATTCTATCATTCTAATCACCTGAGCTGATGTGATTTCATATCATTGAGGCATGTGATCGGATATAACTAGTATTTAGCGACAGGCCTTAAGCAAGTGAAAGGAGAAGTTGTTGGGGTGGTCCATGTTCTCATCCATTGCTTGATATGTGCTTTCACATGGATGTTTCCATGAAAGGGGTGACTCGGTTTCCTTCTCCTTTTATTCTATAATTAGCATTGCAATGACATCAGGATTCGGTTATGAATCGTAAATCTAGTTACAGATGTGGTCTAAGCTCAAGAGCTGGCAAGATGTGCCAATTGCTCTTTGTCCGATACAATTGTCTGCCTTTGAGTACAGACATAGTCCACTCTATGTTGAGAAGTTGTAATGATATATGCTGTTTATAAGCAATTAAGAAAAGCTTTCCCGTGTAGGGGAATGTTCTCTTTCCCGTGTAGTTCAATATCATCATTACACTTCAATTTTGCCCAGTTGATTTGCCATGTGAGCACGGATGAAAAGAGTAGCCTAATATGTATATAAACAATTTTTAAGAGGAATGACTTCTAAATATTTTAGTTGGGTCACGCTGCTCCAAATAAACTTCACAATTGTTCTAGCATTTCAATCTTAATCGTTTCATTATCCCTCAAAGTCCGCATTAAGGGTTTGAAATCTCCAGGTTTTTGAGATTTTTTTAGCTTACTAAAACAGGAAAAGCAAGTCCAAAGCTCCAAGTTCTTTGCTTCGTTTGCTTGGGAAGAGGCTTGAAACATTGATGTTATTCCATGAAAGAACCAACTAGCTTCTTGCTGCTCGCTACCTTCTCTCACAAAGCTAAAGTCCCATTTTCTCCACAAATTTCAAACTGTGTCAACTTTTGTAGAATTGAGAATTTCCGCCTGTTTGAAAGTGAGAAATCATAAACAAACCAAATAAGCAATATAAAATGTACAGTAACCATTTAAGGAAATCAACTTCATTTATTAATAATAAAACATTATTTCAAAAGATATCTTCACTTCTTATCATTTATCTAAATGCACGTGGTTAAGAAGATTCATGAAGTAAATGCGCTTGGCAATCCTCCATCTCTTAAACTTTTTGTACTTCTTTCCTATTGAAACTTTTTGGACCTTGACTAGTTGACTAAAACCTTTAGGATCCAGATGTGATTCATCCTTCTTCAAAATTTTTGCGGTGGATTGCAAATTAATTTTAAATGGGAGGCAGACAGCAGGAGATTTCCATGATGGGGTTGTGGAAATCTCAAATTGCGTCAATAGCTGCCACAAGTGGCTAGAATCTTTCATGATTAAACATGTCTTTTGTATTAAATTCCCTCGTTATGTGCTGATCATCAGGAAAAAAAAAAAAAGACAAGATTTTTCAGATGTTTTGAAGGAAATTTTGGGTGCATTCCCCAAATTGGTTATGGCCACAGACTTATGCTCTACCACTGCTTTAGACACAGCCCCTGCCTCCTGCTCAAGGGCACATTGACATAGTCAAGTTCCTTACTGACTCCTACCTTACTCAGCCGGAAACAATGGCAACTTGACTCCTACCTTACTCAGCCGGAAACAATGGCAAGACTCCATTCTATTGGGAGGTGGTGAAATCCCCGCTAAGCCAAGATCCAAGCATTTTGTAACTTCTGTTTCAGGACAGACTAAAAAGGTCAGGCTGCAATGCACATAGCTGTGAAAGGACAGAGTAGGGAGATTGTGGTGGATTTGATTAAACCAGACCCTACAGTTTTAGACCTTTGCAGATAACAAGGGAATCACAGCATTGCATATCGCCACAAAGGAGGGTCGTAATCAGGTGACAGTAAATTTCAAAAATAAATGAGATTTTCTTTGATTAGCTTTTCAGGGTAAAGAATTGACTTGTTTTGGTTTTGTATGCAGATTGTCAATTGTTTACTATCAATCGAGGGGATAGATGTCAATGCATTAAATGATGCTGGAGAGAGT
The DNA here is from genome assembly GCA_013180625.2 of Boswellia sacra. Lineage (NCBI taxonomy): Eukaryota > Viridiplantae > Streptophyta > Magnoliopsida > Sapindales > Burseraceae > Boswellia > Boswellia sacra. Next base: position 477,057 of record SNVD02013965.1, on the reverse strand, counting down.
CCGCTTGACATTGCTGAGAAACTTGGAAATCAGGAACTTGTTTCTGCATTGAAGGGAGTAGGAGACCCTCCCGTTCTATAGACCATGGAAAACCTCCAAATACATAAAAGCAATTGGTGACATTAACCATGAGGTTCTACTCCAGCTGGAACAGATCTGTCAAACACGTCTCGAGGTCAAGAGAATCACAAAGAGAAATAGCATGGCTCATCGTTCTTTAGCTCAGTGGTGCACCATGCTCTGCAACCATGGTTGCTGTTCTCTTGACAGCCATTGCTTTAGCTGCCATCTTCACCCTGCCTGGAAACCATGTTGACCAGAAAGAAGAGGCACTTATCCTTGGAGTTTCTCTTGGGCAAGCTCGCTTTCTTTGTGTTTGACAGTCTAGCATTAATCTCTTTGGCTGGTGTTGTCTCACAGACATCGGGGCTTTTTTTTTTCACCAATAAGTAAAGAGGCAGCTCATGTTTGTAATTAACAAGCTCATTTGGCTGGCTTGCATATCCATTTTAGTTGTTTTTATATCGGTCACATATGTCACAGTGGGCAAGAATTTCCAGTGGCTTGCTGTGTCTGTGACAGTGATCGGTGGTTCGTTAATACTCACCACAGTCGGCTCTTATGTGCTATTGTGTGATTCTGTCTTGAAGGAAGAATACTACATAAGAAGACAAGTGACACAGCTCATACCCGAGATTTTGAACAGTGCATAACACGAGTATATGTAATATATGCACTTTAACATAGAAAGCTTAGTGGCTTCATTCTTCAGAGAAAACAGAACTTGCCAAAATTAAGAAGAATAAACCTACTTAAATTGTATTTAAAAGGGCAGTTTCATTATTTATACTTTTAGCAAATTAAAAATATTACATCTAGAGATGAGATTTCTCGTGTAAGATATATGCTTTCACGAATGTTTCTCTATATAACAACCTTCCAATATGACAAATTTTATTAAAGTTATAAAAGAATAATAGCAATGTCCGGTCCCATGAGGATCATCAAAGCAAAGAATGCCTTACAGACCTCTTCCACCTTCCAAGCTTCTCTCTTCCCTGTAAAAGTTCGAAGGTAAAGCACTTCAACAGATATTCTTTGTATAAATAGCAGAAAGTTTTAGGCACAAACAATGCATCACATCATCAATACACATGTCCAATATAATCACCTTTGGATAAGCATATAGATTGTAGTAAATTGGGTGTATAGGCTACAGATGATATGGTATGCCCGTCTCACATAAGACTTTTTCCATGAATCAAACCCATTAATAATATAGTCATAGTTATTTTCGCAAACTTAAGATCAAAGATTTAAGATAACCAGTATCACATACACTCCGAGGTCCAATTGCAAGCTTGTTGTCCACAACGGATGTTGCCTGAAAGCCCAATGGGTGTAGCACCTCCTCATAACTGCAAGAAACCAAAGCAATAAAGATAAATACATGATGACGGGGACAGATGCATATCTTTGTAATAGACTTTCAATACAACCAAAAAAATAAAAAATAAACTTGACAAGATATAGCCAAAAGAAAATTAAGATAGAGAATTACTCAGATACTGATACTTTATACGGGGGTCCACCAACATGATCACTGATCTGCCACCACTTAAACTTTTAGTTTCTGCACGGCAAAGTATTTAGACAAAGAACGAAAGACTTTCCAAGTTTGGGAATTATATTAGTTATTCATGTTGGTAGGGAAAATTTTGACTATTTACATCAAGGAGTTGCAGGAATATCATTGAGGGTTTATTATTCACTTGCAAAGGAATCATTCCAAAGAGAAAGGACAAGGCAAAAAAGACGGAAATACACATATCTTACTGGAAACATCAGTGTTATAAGTTCTCCATCTGGTTTCAAAAGTTCCCCAATCTTCTCTGCCCATGCTGGTCTCAGGTCTGGTTCAATGGCACAAAAGAATCTGTAATACGAAGAAGAATGTGATCATCCTATCATCAAGAAATCCTTCTGATAAAACAAATAAAACCATCTCATGCCCACTTACGTATAATCAAATATGAGATCAAACAACTCATTTGGGCTCCAAGTGAAGAAGTCTGCTTTTAAGAAGGCAAAATAATTCACATTTGGTGATGAGGATGACAACTGCCTTGACATTTAGAGAGAAGATTAGATTTAGAAATTCCCAAACAAACAAGAACGACCACAATGGGTGCTCAAGCGGCCTTTCTTAATAAAAAATTCAAACTTAGACTTCTTGGATGCATATGTATGTTTAATGTGTCCAAATATAAGTATTTACTATTTAGTGACCTTCATTGGTTGGTCAGTTTAAAGTGCTAATCGACTTCTACTCGACATTCAGAAACTCCAATAAAATATAGCCAAGTAAGCCACTCTTGTTAAAACCTTTTGCAGCCTAGTAAATTGTACTGTAATTGATAATATTAATAAACTGGCTTGGTATGAAGAATCCAATAAATTAAAATTGGATTTGAAGACAATTAGAACTTAACACAAATTAATCCACCATATTTGCAACTATGTAGTTTTGTGAGTAAAACATGATATTATCATCCTTAAAATGAGTTCTTCGGTATATGCAATTTCCCTTTTCAGTTTACATACTTTGACAGGTGTCGTAGGTACTGTATGAGGGACAACTGCTCGGAAATATGCCATGTTATGCTGGGGTCACTTGGCCAATAGCTCAAACATAACAAAGTATCTTACAGAAACTAATAGAAGTTAAATTACTCCAAACAGGTTGATGGTAATGCCTCGTATCAGAGCATAAGATCATTGGTGAAAAGAGAATCAGTAGACAAGCAGCTTTGATAAAGCAAAGTACAGAAATTAAGATGGACATGCTAATTTCACATATTAACTACGACAAGCAATTAAAACTGGTATTTTTTGTAGCTGGAACTAGAATTTGCAATAACCAAAGTTGATAAATTTAAGGGTTAAAAAAAATGACCCTCATGAACCAGCCACACAATTATAGTAATGTGAGAAAAGGTAAAGAAAATGGTGAAATTTAAATTTGAAATGACCTCCATTCCCAAGGGAAAATCAATCTAATCAAAATTGAGTGAGCCTGCAGACTGCTGTTACCTCTTTCGCCTTGTCAAGGGCAATATCAGATATCTCCAATCCCACAACATATCGTTCAGGAGATGCCATCGCTACCACATCATAACCCTGCAACATTTGAAATAGTCTGTTGTTGGCCAAAAGGGCAATATCAAGAAGCTAAAAAACAGCTAAGATAAAAAAGTAGCATGTGAAAAATTGAGCATGCAGTAGGGAATAGGACGCTATTACCTCAAATGATAAAAGTTCTCAGTACATATCACAATCTTTTACTCCATAGTATACCTCAATTAAGTAACAACCAAAACTCCAAGTAATCAAATTTAAAGAGAAAAATAAATGTATATACCAACTGATTGTTCCAATGAGTATAGTAGCCATATATAAAAAAGTTCAACTCATTGAGTTGCAACCATTTTGCAAATTAGATACAATAAGATTCAAACAGTAAAATGTTATTACACTTAGTTAACAATCTTATGCCCTAGGTAGGCAACATATTTGGTCCATCTGCCATGTCTCTGCTCTTCTTTTCAACATTTATGATCACAGATATACAAGAGATTATACAACTTACAGTTCCACAACCAGGGACCAGAGCCCTGCCCTTGGGAAGATCTCCTGATTGATGTAGATGTACAACAATAGGTGTCGGTTGTCCTAAATCCCATGGAGTCAGTCCCTGCTCCCAGCTCTTCTCCCATCCACCTGATAAGTTGAAACACACAATGCACGAATATTACAAAACGAACCCACTTAAACAGAAACCCCAAATCCAAGCATAGCATATTCCATTCAATCAATGCGTTACTTATATAAACTAAAAATGCATCCACTGTACTGTCCTAGATTGAACATACATGAAATGAGCACCTATAAAAATATTTCTGAAAAGAGAACAGTGTTGAATTCAGAAGCACCAATTATGCACTATAAATTCGTTATATGAAATTAATAAGTAAAAGGGCTATGTTCAACACGTTAGCAAGAAACTTTCTCTGGGTTTACTCCAAAAGGGCATTAAAAAATATATAAAATCTCGGCCCAAAGTGATAACCAAAGCTGCTGTCCTCAAAAACTCAAATCAAATTATTTACATTTGTCATCTCAGCAGGCCTAGAACGGAAGACAAAAAGCTCAAGATGCCCCAATTCAACACTAAATATATACAAAAACAATTAAACATACATAAAGCAATTAATCCATCTTCACCTTCAACAACAAAAGTCACCGATATTCATACCGGATTCACCAGAAAAAAAAATAGAAACTTTGTAAGAAACTGCAAGTGGGTTATGTTTTAGAGTACCAGAAGAGTTATGCATGAGTTGTTGGAGCTTATTGACGCGAGGATTTGATTGTATATTACTTTTCTCATTATCTACTTCTTCTTCCTTCTTTCTCATTTTGGGTTCGGTGGCACGAAACCCGAGGCTTCTGGTTTGAGGAACGCTGATTGTGATGGCGTTGGTGGGTGACACTGACAGAAGATTTCGAGGTGAGGAGAGATGGGAAGCGCTGGAAAGGAAGCCACGACTCAAAGGTCCCATTACGTTGCCTTCACCGCAACAACTCCCACTTGACTTGGCTGTCAAACTTCTTGTTTTTTTTCTTAAAAAAAAAAAAGAAAACTCTCACATTTTCAATTTTTATTGAGTTTTTAAATGGGATAATTTCAATTTACTCTTGAGGTTGGTGTAAAGATTGAGGACCTCAGTTTTTTTAAATCTAAATTTATTCTTTGAGGTTACTTTAACACTGTTAGATTTAATAAAAAATATATTAAATAGTAACTTAACGTTTTACAAATTATTTAAAAAAATATATTATAATCTTTTTTACTGTTTATTAGCGTTAAATTATTATTTAATATATTTTTTGTTAAATCTAATATTAATATTAAGTTATTATTTAATGTATTTTCTGTTAAATCTAACGATTTAATATATTTTTTGTTAAATTTAATGGTACTATAATAATCTCAAGGGGTAATCTTAAATTTCAGAAAACTGATATCCTCAATTTTTTTAAGCCTTATCTGAAGAGAGGCAAATTAGAATTATCTTTTTTTAAATTGAGGAATTCGCGACTTCCAAGCTTGAATGTCCCAAATAGGTAGACCGAGAAGATCATAAGCTTCGAGAATGAGATCCTATACAAACTGAAGCAAAGTTCTGTATTTATCATATCACGCCTTTTTAATTATAAAAAGTTTCTTAAATAATAATTTAAAGAACATATTTGGAAAATTAATTTCGTTTTTTAATTCTCTAGTCAATTAAGGAGCCAACAAGTGAATAAGTGCCCTGCTAATTGACGAGATGAATTTTTTAATCACAAATTTATGATCTAACAAATAGTTTCTTTCAATTTAAAATGTTAAGGCTTGTCATTCAACAGTAAATTTATTAAACAATCAAAATAAATATTTAACGGGCTAAAAGTAAAATAAAAATACTCCACATAACTTAGTTATTTTTTTATAATTTTTTAAATAAAAAAGCTTTAAACTATAGTTAACATGAGTACAACTGTTTTTAGCACTTTCTTGATCAATAATCTCACTTGCTTAATCAGTTTTCTCTAAAATCATGTTATTCTTTTCATCCTAAGCCCACCATCGCAAATTATTTTACCTTTAAAATTAATAAACCTGTTTGTTTCTATTTTTTTTTAAAATTTTCTTAGAACATATATTTATTAATGCATTTAAATCAATATCACCTATCAATTATTTTTAAAATTAAAAAAAATTTAAAATCAAATATATTTTCTTTCTAAATTTTAGAAACAAAAACCCAAAATATAAAAACAAACAAGCTCAAACTTAGTTCCACGCACCATCTTCAACTCTTTTAATTAAAATTTATGATGTTTCATAAGCATAGCATTAATATTTAACAAATTAACCCATTAACAAACATAAAGACTTTTTCCCTTTATTTAAAAAAAAAAATTCTGCCTTTTAAAATTAACAGACAACTATTAAATTTTTGGGCCTCAATGATAGTTTTTAAAATTATAAGTGTTAAATGTTAAATTAGAAATATAAGGGGTGTCCTTGATAACCTGAATATGAAGTACTGTAACTGAAGATTTCTCACGAACTGGAAAGTACCAGCCATCACTCTCTGAAGTCTTTTCCCGGGTTCCCGCTAAACCCAAACACTTGGACAAAGCCGCTGTTATCTGGGTGAAGTTGCAGCTGCAACGCTGAAATGGGAGTGATTAAAGACGGTACCATCTCTGGGAACTTTCCAAGCAGTGAGGCTTTTGCGGTTCACTATCCAGGTTATCCTTCTTCAACCTCACGTGCCCTCCAGACTCTTGGTGGAACTGAATCTATCAGCAAGGTCTTATCTTTTCTCTCTTTTTTTTTCCCCTTTTTTGGTTTTGCAATTCTTTATTTATTTAAAGCTGTGATTTTGCTAAATTAATTGCACAAGGGTAGAGTAGGTTTGGATGAATAGGGAGAGAATCTGCTGTAGGGGATGTTTTCTGGTAAATTTATGAATCTTTAAGGGAATTCATTGAGGCTTGAATTCTTTAAGGGGAGTCTCTTTATATGATTTGCGTTTAGGTTTTTTGATGAATTTTGTAAAGTTTATGAGGAATGTTTGCTAGTATGTAGCACTTGGGTGTTATCTTAAATCATTTAAAAAGTTGTGATCCGTAGGGGAGATGAAAATAATGATATTTGTAGGCTCATGGATCTATTGGGGGGTTTTTTACAAGATTAATGTGTCTAGTCTTTGGTTATGGATGATTGGTGTGTGCATATGTTCATAACTAAACGTGTGAATGAGGTATAGTGTTGACTGATTAACAAGGCATATGGGAATTCATGGATTTGGTGAAAATATGTTTTAAGAATCAGGGATATTTAAAAGAAAAATTGGATCACTTTAGAATTGATCAATAATGTATATGCCTGTCAGTTGAGCTCAAATGGCAGAAAGTACACGTTTTGTCTTTCTATCTATATACGTAGAGGGTTTATTTTTTCTCCATGATGTTTGAAGATTAAAATGCATGCATATAGGCACTTGTTGCTTTTTGACATTTAATTTATCCTGTATTATGGAAATGTCAAATCTTTTTTGAGGTGTCCATCTTCTGGCCACAGTTTTGCACTTCCAAAAATATTTTAAGTAAATCTTTATTGTATGGAAACTTCCCATCAGAGTTATACTCATTCATGACCTAGCCTGTCTTGCAGGCCCGTAGTTTGAAGTCTAAAAATTACAAGTTGGAGCTCCATTTCCGCCCTGAGGACCCATATTCCCATCCTGCATTTGGAGCACTTCGTCCCTGCAATAATTTGCTGTTGAAAATATCTAAAAAGAAGTTATGTGATAGCCAAAGTACTGAGCCATCAAGCAAAATATTGAAAAATTCATTTTCTGATGCAAGTAATATTGAAAATAGCCAAGAGACAGGTCAGCCTGATACTGAACCTGTTGCTTCTGCCAAAGAAGTTGATCTGCAGATATCAGAGGAAGGCCATGCAAATCTTTCTGCTGATATTGTTGCTCGGGTCTCTGAGGCTTATCATTTTGATGGTTAGGAATTATTTGTTTGCAACTGCTTTATGCTAGAAATAGATGAAAATTTTTCATTTATACTCATCATTATTGAAAATTAAGTTGACCTTTCCTTATTCTTATTCCTGAGAAGGAATGGCTGACTACCAGCATGTTGTTGCCGTTCATGCTGATGTTGCTCGGAGGAAAAAGAGAAGTTGGACTGAAGCAGAGGAGCCACATGTTGGTAGAGGCTTTTCATTTTATACCCTTGGAATTGAATCAAAATAGCATTTCTAGTTTGTTTATTTTATAAATATGATTTATTCTTAATGTCGTAGAAAACAGTGATCTTGTGAATATGGATGAGGATGATGTGATGATGATGTTGCCCACGCTCTTTGCACCGAAGGATGTGCCAGAGAATTTGGTGTATGACATTCTAATTTTTCTCATTTGGCTACTGAAACTTTCTTCAATAAAATTTAATAATTTTCATGGAACAAAATACTCTTTCTTAAAAATGAAATATAAAAAAATTATGTGTTAGCTGTAGAGCTATCTTATGCTAGATATTGAACTTTGTGTTTAACATTTTTATTCGTTAAACTGACTTTAGGCTCAATAATTTTCAGGTTAAGACCGTCGGCCATTCCTAGTTCAAAAAAGAAAGAGGAGGGAGTTGTAGAAAACCCTCGTGAGGTAAAAACAACAGAATTGATCTTTGAAGGTTTTTTATCTTTTTGTTGAGTGCTAACCTGTTGCAAGAACTATTTTGCTTGGATTTTTTTTTCCTATTAAGTAGTGGGAGTTTATATATATATGTATGTATGTATGTATGTTTGTATGTGTACTGCATAAAAAATTTGTTGATTATAGCTGAAAAATCTCTAATACTCTTATAGGTTCATCATGTGTTTTTTGAGATCATTTGCTAGAACTTGCTTGACACCATCTTCATGTTATGGATTTCATTTTTTGAATTTAATCTGTTTAGTGGTGTTTTAACTAGTGCATCAGACTTGTTGCGATAAGTATTGTTGGTCTTTTGTGCTTAAGGTTTTATGAGCCATTAAGCTAGAATTAGGTTACATGAAGTAGGAAAAAGTTTTTGTTGATTTAAGTGACAAGGTCTTGTACTACTTGAAGTCCCATGATTAGACAGATCCATTATGAAATGCTAATGCATTTTGGGAATACTTAATAAGTCATAATCATTATTATAATCTTTTATGAATTCTTATATAAAAGGAAAAATTATATTTTGTCATTTCAAAAAATTAACTTTATAAGGAGAAGTCCCACTCAAACTTCTTACATGCATTAAGTTGGGGTTATTACTGTAAACATTCATCAAATTTATCAATTTCTATTAACTAATGACGTAGTGGAGACAAATTAGCCTGTGAAAACTTTTATGGAGCTCTAAAATTAAACTCTTAGTTTGAATTTTGGCCCATGAAAATTGCACAATGATGATTTGCTACAAAAAAAAAGGCTGTCAAACCTTTTTTAATCTCCTTGGTGGTTCATATTTTATAAAACGAAGGAGTGGTTGATAAATCATTTATTAGTTTATGGGTTATCGTGTACATATTCTTAATGGGGTAGTTTGGATTTTGCCTAAACAAGCTTATCATATTGTTAGCTTTGATTTTGAGGACTCGGGAGGAAAAAGAGGAGTAAGAATAAGAGTTTGAAACCGTTTGGAGAAAAGTAACATATTTTTTATTATGGGCCTTGGTTTCAACATTTTTGAAAGAATCCCTCCATACTGAATTTAAATTGATTAAATGGATTTCAAAGTCTCTATTGTCATCACAAGCTAATCTTTAATACATTATGCACAAAAGTGAATATCCTCGTCAGTGAATGGATCTAGGCATAAATCTTGATTTGTTGTTTCTAAGAGTTAAATATTAAAAAGATCTGAATTTTGAAATTGAGCCTGTGTGCTACAATTTTGATTGTGTGGAAGAAGCTAAGTTTATTGGATGACAGATGTGCTCAAATTAGTCTATATGCTGATGGCGTTCTATAGTAGTTGGTTAAAGTGCTCCGTAAATCACTAAATCACTTTTGATCTTTGTTACTATCAATTTGCTTCTTTTGGGTCCCTTTTATGATTTTGGAATTCTTTTCTGCTCTATTATCATTAATATTGCTTCCATTGAGTCCCATTTTTTAGTTTGTGATTTTTTCCCAATCATATGCATGGAATTCATTGTGCATCTGGTGATAGTATATTTCATCAAGTAAGTCATATCATCTCTCATTGCATATTTTAACTGAATTTGTTAGAAGTGCTGTTCTAAACTCTATCAAGCACATAATATTTGATTTCAAGAGAGTATACTGTTTGAACTAACAAACCTTTTTTTTTTTTTTTTCCTTTTATGCAGACGGATATAGAGTCGGGTCTTGCAATTGATTTTAACATTGAAGATATCCTGCATTTAATTTGTGCTGCTGGACCTCACTCCCTCTCCACCCCTCTGTCTATCTACTCTAGATTTCTTTTTTTTTCTCAAACTCATATTCAACTAGATCTGTATATGTTAATAACGTCTTATATAATAACAGGCCTGATTTCTGCACTCGAGATGTTATATCTCCTGCACAATTTGTCTCCTCTGTTTTCGTCGTACTTAGCATTCTTACAGATTCCTGATAAAGTAAACTGGGAGGAATTCATATCCCGAGGTTCAGAGCAATGGAAGTGGCAGATGGCTGTATCTAAGCTCTTTGAAGAGCGTCCTATATGGCCTAAAAGTTCTCTTATTGATCGTTTGCTGGATGATGGTCTAAAATTTAACAGTATAATGCTTAAAAGGTTTCTGCCTAGAAGCTCAGCCTTATTAGTTCCAATTATTATTAGGTTGCTTGAGGTGACTGAATATTAATTCTTTCAATAATGTTAGACTTACAATATTCATACAACCTAAACTCTACAGCATGAAATGGTAGCTTAAGTGGTAAAATCCTATTGGAGATGTAACTTCTTATCCATTTTTTTTTCTCCATTTAGTGAATTTTTGCTACGTAAGCTGCCACATCATATTGTAGAGTTTAGGTTATATAAATGTTGTAAGTCTAGCGTTATTCTAATTATTTTCTGGAATTCGGAGAAACATGATATTCTGCGTTTGTATGGTTGACAGGCTTCTGCTTGGAATTGCATACTATTTTTCTAATGGACCATTTCTCAGGTTCTGGATCAGAAAAGGGTATGATCCTCGCAAAGATCCAGAATCTCGCATGTAAGCATTTTGCGTGAACACTCCCTTAAAACTTCTATTAGTGCATTGATCTGCATGTTTAAATGTATTCTTAATTACTTTGAGCTTTTAAGTTGAAAAAATAAAATGAAAGCAGATTATTTCTGATGCTTGTATAGGTCTTCTATAGACAGTTTGTTCAATACTCTGTAAATCCTTCTTCAACCTTTTTTTTTTTTTTTGGTTCTATTTTCTTCAGTTTCTTGTAGAAGATATGAAAAAAAAAAGGGAGAAATAATACCTCTGATATATAAGTTCTGAAGGAAGGAACAGAGTAAAAAGAATATCGTATCTCATATAGATAGCACTTTCAGTTGGACAATACTGGGGAGTTGTTTTCTAGTCTTATTTCACTTGGAAAACATAATCAGAAGAAACCACGGCACATGGGATTTGAAGTAGTGCTAAAAATTTGAATAATTTGCAAGTTTTCATTATGGAGAGGAAGTATATACAGAAAATGGCAGAGATGAATCTCCTTGTATATTTTTACTTACAGTTGTTTAAAGTTCTTTTAAAAAATCTTATATATAGCTTTCCACAATTTTCTTTGGCAGATATCAAAGAATTGATTTTCGAGTAAAGCCATCACTGCGGAGCTATTGTGAGTCTGAGGCAGCTGCAGAGTAAGTTCTTTTTGAAGTTTTTGCCATTCTCTTTAAAAGCTCTAAAACTTGACAGTTGGTTGTTTGATGTAATCCAATGGAATATGATCATATGAGAGATAACGACTTAACTTTTTTAAATTAACATTGTACAGTAGAGTGAGGAGAAATTTTTTTTGCATTTAATGTTATTGATGTAGGACAAATTAGGAATAAATTAGGGATTTTAATTTTGATTTTAGGGATTTTAATAAATTAGGGATTTTGACTATTATTAGGGATTTTGACTTCCTAAATTGGGAGTAATCCTAAATTGAGTCATTTTCCTAAATTAATAGTTTACTATTTTACTTAGGATTTAATTTTGGTATTTTCTAGTTAAACTAGGATTATGATTCTATTTCCTAATAGGATTTTATTTCCTAGTAGAACTAGGCTTTAAGGTCCTATAAATAGGAACCTTTAGTTATGTTATTTTCAGACTTGGTTGTTATTGTTTTTTGATCTTTTAGTAAAAAGATTATTTCTCCCTCAATTTTCACTCTACTTCTTCCCCAAATTTCTTCTATTATTTCTCCCATTTCCTCTGTCTGCATCTCCCTCCCTTTCTGTTAACTTGCGGAACCCCGTTCCTCATCAATTGGTATCAGAGCGTGGTTTTGATCCCCTCTTATACTATTTATCCTTTAATTTTTGCTCAATCCATAAACCCTAAAACCTCCCACCACCATCAACTTATTTTACCCCAATTTCATCTTCCATCACCCCTAAAAAAAAAAAAAAAAAGTTACTGTTCATCCGCGTACTGTTCATCGGACGTACTGCACACGGACGTCACTGTTTACCGCGGATACTGTTCATCAACAGCACATAATTCGAAGCAAGAAAAATCAAACGGAAGACCCTGACATGTCTGAAACCTCAGTCCAACAACCTGAAATATTAGAAACAGTCCGGCTTGTAAACGTTCGGGTTGATGCTTTGGAAAATAAGATGGAAGAAATATTAACAATTGTAAAAGCCTTACAAGCTTCCTTTCTTAAAATACATGGCCCTAATTTGGAGTCATCCATCAAACATAGGAATCAAGAGATCTTGGGTGCAACTCCTAAGAACTATGAGGATGAGTGTGATGATTCTAGTGGAGATGATGAAGCAAGCGAGATTGATCTTGTAGATGGGCATGAATCTAGAGGTGATATTGAGATTGAGGGCAAGACGATTCCTAATGATGATGTGGAGCCTACATGTGAAGAATCTAGAGATGATATTGAGATCGAGGACAAGATGAATTCTAATGATGATGTGGAGCCTATATGTGAAGAATCTCATGAAATCATTCAAGAAGTTGATTTCATAGGTTGTGATTCATATTTAGGTTCTTCTATTCCTATCATTGGGTCAACGGTGAAGTCTTCTATCAGGTCAACGGTCAAATCTTCTATTGGGATTATTGTTGCTCTAACAATATTGAAGGCCGATGAAGCATCAATAATTTTTCTATCATGTGTGCTTCTAATATTGGATCATCATGAAGCGAAGATTTGGATTGACGACTTTCCAATGATCATGCAAGATAAGACGTGGCGTTTCCTCGTGTATTGGCAATTTCCTCCTTGACAACTCGCCAGGAGTCGAGTTTTTTCAAGAGGGAGAGAATTGATGTAGGACAAATTAGGAATAAATTAGGGATTTTAATTTTGATTTTAGGGATTTTAATAAATTAGGGATTTTGACTATTATTAGGGATTTTGACTTCCTAAATTGGGAGTAATCCTAATTTGAGTCATTTTCCTAAATTAATAGTTTACTATTTTACTTAGGATTTAATTTTGGTATTTTCTAGTTAAACTAGGATTATGATTCTATTTCCTAATAGGATTTTATTTCCTAGTAGAACTAGGCTTTAAGGTCCTATAAATAGGAACCTTTAGTTATGTTATTTTCAGACTTGATTGTTATTGTTTTTTGATCTTTTAGTAAAAAGATTATTTCTCCCTCAATTTTCACTCTACTTCTTCCCCAAATTTCTTCTATTATTTCTCCCCTTTCCTCTGTCTACATCTCCCTCCCTTTCTGTTAACTTGAGGAACCCCGTTCCTCATCAGTTATAATCTCTGAAGGTGATATTGAGGTACATAATACAGAATGGCACTTTACATAGTTTTGGGCCCTTTATCGAAATCCTCTAGATAGTAAATATACAAACAACAGGCCAGGTGATACTTGAGAAAGCATATTCTACTGGTGGTATATTGACCTAAGGTCTCTTCTTACAAAAGTATGATTAAAAAATATCATTTTGATTTTTGTTCTTAGATTTGCACAATAATTTTCGAGTTACTTACCCATTCTTCTTTTGTTCTAACTAAATATTCCAAACCTTGGACCTTATACGTTAAGATTTTTGACTTGTCTACTTCACAAACAAGTTATATTAAGTTTTCTTCTAATTATTTCATGACTACTTGGTATGAATAGCTCCATGCTTAATTACACTTGCTTCAAATTATTTATTCAATAAAATGAATACTGTGCTCTAGATCTATAGATGATACTCACTTGTGCCAAGTTCTGGAATTTTGTTTGACAATTTCTTCTCTTAATAATCATTCCTTCACACAGATTGAAGTACAGATGGAAAGATTTATGTGCGTTCCAAGTATTTCCTACCAAATGCAGTACATCATTCCAGTTATTTGAACTTGCTGATGACTACATCCAACAAGAGATAAGAAAGCCTACAAAAGAAAAAACTTGCTCTGTGAGTTTCCCTTTCTTAGGTATTTCTATTTGGGGCTGTGTGTATGGGGTAGGGGCTGCTGTTTATTTCTTGTGTCTTTGTTGTTATTTCTGTGAATTTGAGATGCTTCGAGTCTCTAGTTTTTATTCCATTTTGGTGGTTGCCATACCTACTATATGTGTACATAGGTTTGAATCAGTTTCTTGGCTGTCATAATTTCATTCTTGTCTTCATCATCATGCGTACTTTGAAGATATGATCACTGGATTATGTGGCTGTAATTATAAGGTATTTTTGGCTTATATAAAGTAGTTCTAGGGCATTGCTGAAGATAACTTTTACACAAGACTTCTGCAAGAAAAATAATAGATGAGAGAATTTGTTGGTGCAGTAGTGAAGGAAACATGAATCTGCTCCATTTTATTGCAAAGTAAATAATCTTTAAAAGGAAAAAAGTATGATTTTCTGATGAAGAGAGGATAGTCATTAGAAAGACAGAAGGAGCATAGGGACAGGCTATTTCTGTTCATTTCTGAGTTTCTTATCCTCTAAGAATGGCACTATCTTATTGTCCCTGGTGTACACAGTTTGTAAAGATTTGCAATTGACCTCGTAATCTACATTTCCGAGATATTACAGTTTTTTCCTCCATAGCCATGTAAAATTGTTCCTTGGACTTTTTAATTTGAAACATGCAGCAACTAATTATTAGCAAAGTATTTCCCGACTGCCATTAAATTGGTTATGAATATTATCGTCTTTTATGCTTGAATATGAACCTCTTGGAGGAAAACTGAAAATAATTGTTCCAAACAACTACTCACCACACAAATTTTGCATCATATTTTTGTTTACAATCTGCATGTTATATCATGTTCAAAGCCTTGATGGTATTAAGTTTGCAGTTGCAAACAGGATGGTTCTCAGTTCATGTGCTTGATATTATAAGAAAACGAATGGAGGTTAGGTTTCTGTCAGTTTATCCTGGAACTGGTGCTGGGAACTTACTGAAAAGTGCTTCAGAAGGCTTTGCAAAGTTAAAGAAGAAATCAATTTATAAAGATACCTTGAAACCTGAGCAGCAAAAAGTCAATAAAGGTTTAAATTTTCATTTAGTTTCTGTTATATCTATCTTTTCATGAGTTGTATGCTACAGATTCATTGTGCTACCATATTCTTCATAGTTTTGTCACATGGTTGCAATTTATCCTTATTACTGAATGTAATTTACAGGTTATTTGAATATTATTGAACTGAAAATATATGCTTTTTGTATGCCATGTGATATGTATCTGTCGGCATAGAACTAAAATTCTGCTGAACTTCAATTTAAGCGTTTTCCTTTGATCTTTCCACAACCTTTTCTGGTTGGTCCCATTAATGTGTGATTCTCTATACTTGAATGTTTCGTGGTAGTTTGTGTGAATGTACATTTTTTGTTTATTTAAATGATATACTGCAAGCATCCTGTTTGTACACTTGGCTAAATATCAGAGTACTAATCATACTTTACTATATGGAGCTTCTAGGTGATGGAGACAAAGAAAACCCAGAAACTATTGATGATGACCATGAAGATAGAATAGAGGAGGATGACGAGGAGGAAGATAGGATAGAGGTTGATAATGGTGAAGAGGAATCAGATGCAGACGAAGCACTGGATGTGGTAATCAAATGCCTTCTCTTACTCTTATTTGTGCAATTTTTGCCATCAACACATCAAGTATCAGTTTATTAATGACCCTTGTTCATATTTTGTATTTATGTTCTTTTTGTAGGTTGGTGAAGATAATGAAATCTCTCTGCAATCTTATCAATGTATCCTTGGATAATATTATTAGCCATATCAATTCTTTTAATTCATGTATGTTTGGAATGAACAATTATTTTCATCCCTTGGGCAGGTTTCACAAACTTGTAATGAAACAGAGTTAGTCGTTATTATTCTATCTGAGAGAAGGGAGTACATGGTGCAGTACAACTTTTTCCCGAGGTTTGACTAAATTTGCACCATACAAGAAGGTCAAATAGGTCCCATACGGTGCATTGAGAGAATGTGAGAGCTTGATACCAGTCTCAAGGGAGTGTTGCTACTTGAGCTCAGATAAGTCTTGATGCTATTATTGTCAGCCATTTCTCCATGCCATAGGATCAATGAGCATATGTTAAAACAATCTTGTTCATTCTTGTTGCTAAGTTAAATCATTTATACCAAAATGATCCCAACATTTTTCAAAGATCTGCAATCACTTCTGGATTTTATGCAGGCTAATTACAGGCTACCAGGTGGTGACAAACATAACATTACTAGCCTGTTTAGTAGCTCACAGTCTAGGTTCTAGTACAGTAAAACCGGAGTCAATCTAATGATTATTGATATTTCTTATTTTGTGATCTAGAGTTGTCGGTCTAAGTCATAAATTCTAGGGAGAGTACAATAGTTTGTGGTTATTCAGAAAGACCAATTTAGTCTTCATTATTTTAATAATATCTACTCCTTTGTATCTTGGAATTTAAGAGTTTATCCAAGATACTATCAGTCTAGGAAATTGATGGATGGAACAGCCCCTGTTGGTGATCAATTCGGCCTTTGTAGGTTTTAAGAATTTTCACCACAACCTATTGCAGTGTTTAATCTGAATTGTGTGTTCTCAAAGGTTGAAGAAAAGAGCTGATTTATCGAAACAAGTAATCTAGAAAATTTGCAGGTGTGGTAAAAATCAAACCTTTGTGGACATCTCTGATTTTTGTAACCCTTTACAGACATAGAAGTTATGGGTATCTAAAGAGTCAATAAATTTCAAGTTCTTTCAAATGTGAGTTCTAAGAATCTGTGTAAAAGAGTTTTTTTTTTTTTTTTTTTTTCGTTTTCTGTTCATTCATAACTGAAGGTGACAGCCTCTCAAAAACAGGATGGGATATTAAGTCTTGGTCTATCCTAAAAGGTCGACTCCATCTAAATTACAAAAACATATTAGGACCACTTACCTATTCTAAGCCCTAAAATTGAGATCTTAAATTTCAATTAAGCTAGCTTGTGATCATATGTATATACTATTTTACTACTTCTAAGTTTATCCCTGTATGGATATCTTTTGGCTGCATCAGATTTCCTATATGTTTCTTAGATCCAGATTGGGAGAACAACTCAAAAATGTTTCTACAAGAGCTCTTTGGAAGTTTTCCATCTGCTGACGCTGATGGTGATAAAATACAAGATGCTGACGGCAGTGATGGAGAATATCAGATATTAGAGCAGGATAGCGATGTTGGTTATTCTGAGGACGATGACAACTGACTTTCAATTCTAGCATTTAATATGGAGGTATTGTTGATCCTTTATTCATCTTTGACAAGAGTGTAAAAGTCTATTACTCAACTTATCAATATTCACATGATCAGATAGCGAGAATCAGCATTGTGGATTACAGTAGTTTAGTTGCAAAGAATTTTGTGCAGGTTCCGATATTATAATATGCAAATTCATCTGAATTGAGAGTGATGACAGCTCTCTTTCCGTCTTTTAATTTTAAAATACGAATATGGGACAGTTAATCAGTGATAATTAGTCAAGATGGTTATATGTCTATATCATTTATAGAAATTTGGTCCAGGATATACTAGGATCAGAAAAGCAAGTTTCAAAATCAAGGATTACAGATTGCAGTCTAAATTGATGTCCATCCTATTTTAAAGCTTCATAGTATGCTGTGGTTGCCTGTGCATAATTTTAATGTTTCTTTTGAAATATAGTTATCATGATACTTCAATATTTTGTTGGATATAGACTAAGTTGTGTCTGCTATATTAGCTATTACTAGCATACGTTTCGAGTATTGTGGTATTGTAACATGATTCACATCATACACTGTAATGTTTTCCTCTCTTTTTTTTCTTTTGGGCTTTTAGTTCTCCAATCACATTTGACCAAATGAATCGGTACTGATTAGTTTGTACATATAATATTATTCATATCGTTTACATGCCACTAGTTTACATTGTTTTGTTATGTAGATCTTATTGAGAATAATGATTCTGAAAAACGGCAGGTAGAATACAACCTACTGTCATTTTCAAAGTCGGTGATAAGTGATACTCAGAGAACTGATGGGTAATGGATAAGGAGGAGTCCCATGCGATCTTCGAGTGCTTAAATGGTGGATCTAATTGTCAGTTTGTCTTTATTGACTTTCAGTAATCATTTTAATCGAAGGATTTATATTCTAGCTGAATTTATTTAATGATATTGCATGCAGATTATAAATCTGAAGCTGAGTTGAAATCTGGCAGTAGTTCAGCTTGCAGGGAATTGCACTTTAAGCTTCTCAATCATTACAAGAAATAGGGCATAGATAGGCATTACTCTAATTAGGAAGCCTCAATGGGTACATGTAGATGGATGTTCTGAGCAACATTAGCTGTACATCTAGGCATTTAACAGATACCGTTAGTTTGTGATTTTTGTCAATCAATTATTACCTTGTTTAGTTTGGGGCGAATCGGCTCCCCTTCTCACCATTATAATCTGGTTGAAAGCAATTTAAAATTCTGTCCCAGTTAGTCTTCTAACTTACAAATTAAAACATGTACATTCTAATCCAAAAGAATACAATTTTGCAAACTCTTTTTGAAGAACAAATTTTTTTCTGTAAATCAAATTCATACTTGATAAATAATGTAGATAGCTCAAAAGATGGTAAAAGACTGGGCACGATACTCCCTGTAATGAACAACTAAATCTCAGGAGGACACAACCTTTGGAAATAAGCCTCTGTAAAATTCCCTTTTCTACTGGTGGCTGCTGATAAACAATTTCGCTTGACAAAATATTGCATAAAGAATGTTCAACGTGTCAACGATTTTATAGCAAAAGCATAGGCTTCTGCAGTTGAATGCATAATTCTCAATTGGGTTTGTTTCTTCCTGTCAACTGAATGATACTTTCTAGCATTCCAATTGTGCAACATGCCCTGAGAGGCATTACCTGATTTCTACTGAAAAAGAATTATTTTGCAATGGAGATACCAATGATGTCATTATGTAGCAGTAAGCATCATTACAATGGGTCAAGTCCCATTACTATGCTACTATATAGAATCCACATTTGAAGTATGGAAGAAGCCGGTTGTCAAACTATTAGACCGCTATATATCCCACCTCTTTTTGACACGGAACATTAATGCCGATGATTTAATGTCATCTTGTGGCACTTGGAGCATAAACTGGACTTTCATCTTCATCGGGGCTGTCTTTGCCTTGCCTGCTTCATCTCCAACCTGAAATTAGCACGATATGAGTCATGAAGTCATTCCTACTATTTTCCGGAAAAGGAAAATCTCAAGGTAAATTCTGTGGAAAGTTAACCAATGCTGAAAACTGATGAATAGAACTCCATTCTTTTAATAGAAAAAGTGAGACATATGAGTGTCAAGCTTCAACTGCCCAGTTATAATTACAAGTACGGCATAATAAGTGAAAACTTCTAAGCCCATACATGGCTTCTGAAACCACCAGAGGCATAAGAGTGTGTGCTTTCCATTAGAGTACAGCGTTCAAAATATCATGAAATCTGCAAATCCTTAACAGGAAAAACAAACCAAACAATCTGTCCTCCCTATTCAACACATGCTAATCGAGGAAAGACAAAACAATTCTACAGAACCTATTTGACATGTTGAGAACACTAATGAAGATAATGCCAACAATGGTGATAAAGTTGACAGTGACTCCTTATATTTGGATAATCAAAATAACTTACCCAGAGGGATGCCCAGCCCAGCCGCACTGCTGAATCATAACCACCTTTGAATTTGAAATCTTTGCCATAGGTGTGCTTGTAAACTGTACTCCATGTGTTGTTATCAAAGTTATACCAGTAGCTGCATTAAAATTGATAAAATTTTAAATGAAAATCCCCTTTCAAATCAATCTGAAAACGAGAACTACTTCAAAAAAATGGGATTGAAAAATGAAAGTCCATTGAACAAATCACAAGAAAGATTTCAATCTGGTATTTCCACCCTAAAGGCTAAACTTTCAGTAAAAAATCATAATAGAAATTCCTTAGCATCTCCTACTTCCCAAAATCAAAACAGCGATTTCATCTCTAAAGTTGAGGACATAATATGTAATTACCGCAGACAAGAAAATACACTTAAGATTCCAGTCACAAACCCTCTATCTGTAAGTCATGATATATGATCTATAAAGTGGACATGAGTGTCATGATTTGACAGCATTATGGAGACACAAGTCTTTGAATTTGCAACTTTGTAATATTTATTACATACACTAACATATGATAAAATTTGCTATGCTTGATTGTAGAATAACCTTACACTGTGAAACATGTATGAACATTGCAAGTAACAGTTAAGAAATTGGATTTGTAGCTGATGCAGCAAAATTTAGATTCTCACTAAACAATCCGGCCAATTATCAGAAACCCCAAAAATTCACTCCTGTATAATTATATAAAAATTTTCAAGAGATAATACTATGACTTTGGACATTCAGTAACGGGTATACCACAATGTTTCATATACCAGTTACAAAGTCTAAACAGTGAAAAGAATTAAAGGTTGTTACATAAGAAATATTATTTCATAGAAGAGCTCTGAGGGGAAATAGCCAGCTGTAATTCGCAAGAAATCTCTTCCATTGTAAAAGACAACGTCATAGCCAACAAAGGTTGAACAAATGAAAGAGATGTGAAAAAATCCATAAGCAATCCCCTTTGCATTATCATTGACATTCCAAATAAATGGTTCATATTATACAATCATATAACACATCCATCAAGAAGTGAAAAAGTCTGCTTTACAAGCTAATGTTTTATAGTTTCATTTCCGTAACCAATTATGCTGATGAATCATAAACTAAAAAGAAAGCTTTAAATTTATATGGAGCGAGTCAGAGAAGCATTCTAACCTCAACTTATCATCAGGACTAAACCGACGCTTGAATGCAAATGATACGACATTTGAAGGAAGTGAAATAGTTGGAATAAAAGCCATAGCCTCATCCTACAATTAAGTAATTAAAAAAAAAAAAAATCAGTTATTGCTAGAAGAGGCACTCATAATTGAGAAGTCTGGGTCAATCTCAAAAGTCCTTAGTGCAGCATTTTCGCTTAAAGCCCCTCCTATAATTGGTCTTAGGAGTTAATAGTGGACAAAAGGTATGGTAGTTAATATCCAAGGGATACAATGTCAAACAAAGTGGAAACAATACAATGATATAAAAAAACCACCTTATAGCAGTATCGCAGTTTCAATTCTTCCTCCTGGTATTGAGCAGTGCAGATCCCATTCAATACCTGACCTTTAACAATTCCACTTACTGACAAAGTTTTCTTCACTTCTTCTTCTTCTTCTTCTTTCTCCGACAAAGAAACTTCTCCAACCGGGAATTTGAAGGTTGCTTTTGGCTGCAATATCGGGAATTAATTAAGGTAATAAAAGAAGAAAACAAACTTGTTTGGATATAAATGTCAAAATGGCTACACACGTAATGGGATGTTGGTAACATGATCAGACCAGTAGCATGAATCAGTCATCGAAGTGATGCAACTGGATGTAATGTTTTCACCGATCAAAATAGAAGAACAAAGATGCCATGCTGAGTGTTCCACAACACTATAGCTACAGAGCTAACAGAACCATCTCAAAATCAAACACAGAAACTGGATTTTCAAATGTGATATGTTAAGTTAATATTCTTACCAAACCAACATAAGGAACCGGAGACGACAATTCCAATGCATAACCAGGATCACCAAGGTTTGCAACCACTGCAACCTCTCCTTGTTGTGCCTAAAAAGCATACATGTCAAAAGACACAGCAGAATATGCACTTACGCAGCACAAACTGAAATAATCATTCCCAGAAAAATTATATAACGCTTACTATATTCACATTCCTTAACTATCACAGTTATGAATATAACATTGGAAACCCAAAAACAGTAAAAATGAAGATCCATAAGTTCGAAACACAATAACCCATTTCAGCGAGGGACAATTCGGACATTCCAAAGACCCATTTGAACGTGCCAGGTTCTACCATGTGAGACTCTATCTATACAAAAACTTAATCATCACAAAAATCAAAGGAAATGAAACACATTTCTCAAAAGTTAATTGCAGGCCAGAAGGACCCAACAAACAATCCACAGAAGACGAAAAAGGAGAGACCTTGACATCATGGGCAGCCCTGAAGTGCAGCCTGGGACCAATCCCAAATGAAGAGTTAATCAGAGCGTTCTGGTCCTCGACATCATGGTGAAGAGAAAGGTGTTTGGTAGTGAAAGCCAATTGGGGCTGAAAGATTTCACCTTTGTTGGTGTTCTGGAAGGAAAATTTGAGCTTTGCAAGACTGTCAAAGAGCTTGGTCGATATCTTGTGGAAGAAAATGGAGGAGTCACTGTCAAACTCTGAAGTCACTCTAAGAGTGGGTCTTTTGGGGAATGAAAAGGGTGAACAAGATGGTGGTGGAGGTGCTGATGGTGGTGGTGGAGGTGGAGGTGGACCTAAGGGTGGCGGGACCAAGTAGTTAGGGATTTGCGGTAGAGGTGGTGGAGGAGGTGTTAGCTCAGCCATTCTCTTTTTGTTTTCGTTTTCGTTGTTTTGGTTTTTCTTGGTTTTGTCAAAAACTGAAGTTATTATTAAGTTATCAACAAAGTTTGAAACTTTGTTGTGTGAGTGAGAGTGTTTTGGTTTTGGAGGGTCTGGATTTTGAGTACATGGAGAGAAAGGTGGGATAGCAGTTTTCTTTTGTTTCTATTTCCATTTTTATTTATTTATGAATTGATTTGATTTTTTTTTTTAAATATTTTTTATTGTTGATTTAGTTGGTGGTGAGAGTTTTTCATCAGGAGGGCATTGTTTTGAATTTTGAATCAAGGAGATGGAATCTAATTGGGAATCTGCAAGTTTTGGGTAAATTCTTTGGACCCGATTTTTTTCAGAAATGGGCTTTGAACCCTATATTCAATATAAATAAGAAATTTTTACACACTCGTCAAGTTTGAACCAACTAAATTAAACCAAATAAACCTAACTTCTTCTTCTTCTTCTTCTTTTTTTCAATTAACACTTTAATCCTTATGTTCAATATAAGCCCATTACTCTTAGAGGTGTTAACATTACGATTTACCCAAATATAAAGGAGCTAAAATGTTAAAAGCAGTAAAAAGACTTAAAACATTTTAATTCTTGTATTTATATAAGTCAACATTTTTAGGTTGTGGTCATACTTAATGGTTGTCCAAGAATCATCCTATTTAAATGTTCTATGGGTAGTTGCCCACAATATGGAGGTCTCAAAAGCCTAATTGGGGGATATGGAGGCAAGTTCCCCTGGAGCTTTGGAGATCATCCTTCCAAAGTGGACTTGCTCCTTTTTGCTATGCTACATAAAAACATGAAATTTGAACATTGCGTATTCTTTAGGCCCCCTTTGGAGATGTACACTAGTTAGTTTTTATTTACAAATCTTAGGTAGACTAAGCTAAATAAATCCTCTCCTCCAAGTTTCAAGCAATGGATTTTTGCTCAAATACTTCTTTCTCCAGATTTCTTCATTTTGAGAGCATCTCTTTAGATATTCTATTAAAATGAAATATTCACTTGAGAGTTGAAGAGTTAATATTGGAATTCTTGATTATTGATTCTTGTTGAGCATGTTAAATTTATATTGATCAATCATCAACAATCGCCTTTTAATAACGGATTTCAACATGTGAATAGTTAATAGTAGCCAAAATATAAAGGGAATAGAATATAGGGGTGGGAATTTGGACACGCGAACACGATATGAATACGACACGAACATGATACACCATTAATAAATGGGTCGGATTCGTGTTGAAGGTATTCAACACGTCAACCCATTTAATGACGGGTATAATTAAACATATTTTATCCATCCTTAATATGTAAGCTCATTTAATGATATAAATTGTTACCTACTTACAACATATATATTATAAAACTGAAATTTTTATATTATAAAATAAATTAATTTACAAAATAATAAATTATGATGATTTTAATAATATTTTATACTAACAATTGTTTATATTCTAAAAATAATTTTAATTGATATAAATATATAGAATATAATATATTATGCATAACTAGGTTAAACAATTAAGTAAATTATGTTAATTAAATATGACACGATTACAACACGTGAGTAACATACTTAATAACCGTATCAGATTCGTGTTTCATGTCTTGACACGAATAATTAAATGGGTCGACAAACACGACACGAATTTCCACCCTTAATAAAATGTTACTAGTAGTAAAAAGACATAATACCTTGACCCACATATTTAATATGGTTTTCTTAATTTTAAGGTTTTAATGAAGAAGAAAAATGTTCTGGGGCAGGGAAAGTTTTGTGGGTTGAAGTGTTAAAGGTGTAGTTGTAAGGCGTAATGAGGAAGAAAAATGTTCAGGGGCTTTTAAGGGAAATTATCATGGCTTTAAGTGTTAAAACTTAAAAGTATAAACGTCAGGGGCTTTATTGAAAGATACGCAAAAAAAATGGCCCATGCAGGTCTCGAACCTGCGACCTTCGCGTTATTAGCACGACGCTCTAACCCACTGAGCTAATAGGCCATTTGGTCAAGTTGGCTGCATTATTCATACAAATTGAGCAGTCACTTAAAATCTAAGACGCTCCATCCACAAATAATGGAACGAAAGAGTTATGATGGGTAATGTTAGATATACAATCAAATTGTATAATCTAATTTATACAATCTGATATGACATAAATTTACTGAGTAGATAAAAATAAAAAAATAAATTAAATAAATTGGGATCCATCCATTCAACTTTGTGCCAAGTCAGATTGTATAGATTGAGTTGTACAATTTGATTGTATACCTATCATTACTTTGATTATAATTAGGGGGTGAAAACAACGCATAACAGAAAAGAAAACCCAAACCGATTGAAATCGAAATTTTGAAACTTAGATTTCGGTTTCAGGTTTTGTTTAAGTTGCTTTGGGTCATAAAATTATAATATAAAGTTTTTCTAGTTTGAGTTGAGCGTGGTTTTCTGAAACCATACCCACTTAAGAACCAAAATGTTAATTTTTATAAAATAATTATTATTATTCTTAATTCTTATGTTTCATATATCTCTTTTTTTTTCTTTTCGGACTGTAACTTAAAAATTTAAACATTTTTATTTCCTTATGGAAGATGTTTCTTTGTTGCTAGAAATTCTAATTTCGTGCATAAATTATTGTGATTTTATTTGCATATAAGACAATTGTTTTACAAGGAATCTAATCTTATCCAATTAATCCGACCGTACCCATTTATTTAGCTTTGGTTTAATCAAAACATAATCAATCTAAACCGTGCACATCCCTAATTATTATTTTTTAATTATTTACTTCCCCCAAAAAAGTCTTGGTAGCTCGAATTGCCATAGAAAGAAAATTTGGTAAAAACTCGTGATTAACTAACTTACAAGTAGGGTGGCAATCGTGTCGTGTCGTGTCAATCCATTTAATTATTCGTATCAAAATATAAAATCCAAACCCACCCAATTATTAAACGTGTTACTTACGTGTAGTAATCGTGTCATATTTAATTCGCATAATTTATTTAATTCGCATAATTTACTTAATTATTTAACTTAGTTATACATAATATATTATATTCTCTATATTTAAATCAATTAAAATTATTTTTAGAATATAAACCATTGTTAGTATAAAATATTATTAAAATCATCATAATTTATTATTTTATAAATTAATTTATTTTATAGTATAAAAATTTCAATTTTATAATATATATATTGTAAGTAGGTAATAATTTATATCATTGAATGAATTTTTATATTAAGAATATACAAAATATATTTAACTATTTGTGTCATTAAACGGGTTAACGTGTTGAACACCTTCAACACTAACACGACCCATTTATTAATCGTGTAATATATTCGTGTCATGTTGGTGTCGTATTCACGGGTCGTATCAAAACTTGCCACCCCTACTTACAAGTTATATTCAACTTCACAGAAGAGCGAAAGCGACTCTCCGAAGTAGCAATAAACAGAAAGTGGACCTGCAGCCTGCAGGCATTTTCTAGCTTGAAATTTCTTCCCATTAAAAGGACTACTAGCCCCATAACTTCAGTTCTTGATCTTATAGATGCTTTGTGCGTTATGTATGAGCCTACGGCATTCTGACAAACGGTTATTTGCAAAATATTTTTCTTTTCATATCTTTTTTTTTTTTTAATTTATAAGCTCTCACTCACATTTATCTTTAGGTATTTGTCTCCCCAAGGGATTTTTGTTTCTTGTTTTCTACATGAATAGAACTCCATTAAAAAAAAAAAAAAGCCCAAAAAGAGCAGCAGCATTTGTTTTGCATCGTCCATACCAAAATACAGAAACAAAAGTACTCGACCAACACTTGCTAAATCAACCTAATACGATCTGACATATTGATGGAGAGCCCCTTGCAAAACCCTGCCCTCTTAACACATACACAACCCGAATGGCCATGGTTCCCCCTACACCCAACATTCTCATGCCAGTTACAACAACATATCGTACCGAGAAAACTCACGCCGTATTTACAGCAACTGGTTTCCCCCGACCCATTGCAAATCCTCTTGTTCCATCTGGCATACGAGGCCCAGGTGGTTGCTTACCTATCGTATGCTGCTCGCTACTAAACATATTATTTGACGGGGGTGTCCCCCCGTGATGTCCACGATTATGGTTACTGTGATGGTATTGACCACGGTCACCCCGGCCTCGTCCCTTGCCACGGCCCTTGTTACGCCCTTTTCTCTGCCCACCATCTTTGTCATTAACATGCTCCTCTTCCTGCCCAAACAACCAAACAACAATGTTATTTAATGAGACTTAACCATAATATGCACAAATAGAAGGTACACAAATATTGAAAGTACAAACAAGTAAAACCATCCATCATTCAGAACTTTGGAGCCCAGTACTAATATCAGAAGTTAAAAAACAAGATGTTTGAACTTGGTCACACTTTCTTTGCTTTCTATTCAAATTTAAATAGAATAAGGTAAGGACAATTATACATCTGTTGGTAAGAACTATGGAACTTAGTAACTTACCGTATGTTCATGTAAATGGACATCATTTTGTTGGGAAGAATCTTCCAAATGTTTCTCATTTGAATGTTGCTCAGATGTTGAAGTATCTTCTTCCTCATAATGCCACTCCCCTTCATGACCCTTTTTCCCTCTAGCTTGAGCATTTTTCAACTAATTTGAGGGGAAAAAACAAAGAAAACAGAAATTATTTAACTAGTCAAAAGATCAATCAATGGATCTAACTTCACAAATCAACTTAAATTTAAAAATATGCCAATCTCTTGTGCATCTATAGATTCTGTTTAATCAAGGCTATCTCGGGTATACAAAATAACAACATACTACTTATTGAGATATCAAATATGCACGTACTAATGCAAGAAAAAGAGAACATATAAAATAACAAATAAATAAATTATAAAACAATGTTTTTGAGCCTTCACCACACTAAACCACTTAAGTTTTGAAGCTGTCAACTGGCCAGCCTACCGAATTTTAGAATCAATCTGGCATCAATATCAAACACAAGTATGTTCCGAGTGTACATACATCAGTATAATTCAAACCATGCAGCCATCATATATCATCACAATCAATTAGTAGAGATTTACTAAAATGATCTTGTGGTATTATTATACATCTTCAGAAGATTCTTATAAAACAATATTTAAAAAGATAATGAATGAGGATGAATTTTTTGGTACATACCCCACGTCTAAGCATTAAACGGACCCTAAGGCCACTTCGCCAGTTCCCCTCATTGTTCAGCTCTGCAATCTGCAAAAAAGGAGGGGATATTTCATACCTCCAAGTGACAAAACAAAAACAAAAACAGAGCAATCTTAACACAGTATAAGTGTCCTCACCGCTTTCTCAGCCAGCTCAACAGATTCATATTCCACAAATGCATGCAACTACAAATTAAAAAAGGAGTTGACCAATTAGATTTTCGTATAAAATATGTGCACATTTTTTTCAAGCTGAACTTTGGACAAATTCCAAAAGATAGTTAGCAAGTCTTCTCAAGATTGACGTAGATATTAATAAAAGGCGATCAGATTATCCCAACCATCTCATCATGGTGATATAGACATCAAAGCTAATTCTAGCTAGTATGTCAAAATCATCAAGAGATGAGATGGACTACAATGCACTGATTGCCAGGTGAATATGCACCATTCGAGAAGATATACACAGCAGATAATTCCCTATAACTAACATCAACGTCATGATACCATCATTATTACTTATCAGGGACAACAATTAAAATCATTAATGAAATCAACCTAACAGAAGATGAACAATGCTAAAGCATGTTGATACAACTGGGAAAAAAAAGGGAAAGAAAAGGTAATGAGCATTTATGTATGTGCTACATACTTTGTTACTGAAAAGCATGCCATCAGCAGCTTTTGTCGTTCTAGATGCTGAAGAAGGCCCACCACCAGAAGTTTGAGGCAAACAAGTACGTATAGTCTTTACACTGACACAAAACAATACCAAAAACATTAAACAAACAGACGTAAAATTAACACCAGCATAGATGAACCAGTGAATATAGTAATTAATCTCTCAAAAAGAAAAGAAACTCAGTACCTCCCAACAGTAGAGAAAATCTTCATAAGGTTTTGGTGGCAATGATCATCTGGTAAGTTTTCAGCAACAACTATGCGGGACTGCAGATCATGACCAAAAAAAGGAAAAAGAAATCAGTTTTAACATAAATTTATTCTCCCTAAACAAATCTAACATGAAATTTAAAATATCTAAAGGAACATAGCCATAGTAAATTATGAAACAAAACTTTCCACACTTATTTTAGATGGCTCAAGCTTGGAGGAGCAAAAAGATAAGATAATTTTTTTTTGGCTTGACAAGCACTAAAAATATTCATGCTACAAAAAGTAAAATCGAATTACGCCAACTGATGGAAAAAAAATTGAAAAGAAAAAAGAATATATATATTTACCTGCAATTCTTCCAACTCTGATTCAGTTAGAGGATTCTGCCGTTTCACTTTCTTTCCATCTTCACTAACTACCTGTTAATTATTGAGCGAGAAGGTTTGAGGGAGGATGTACAGTGGGACAAAAATAGCAGGTGTAACAAAGAAATTTAAGCAAAAGCATATGAAGAAAAACTGACAAGCTTTGACGAGTTCCGCAGAACATTGGCAAGCTGGGAGTTACTGCTTATGAGGGCTTTAATCTTCTTAAAAGATGCAACAACAGATATTGGCACTATAAAATAAAATATGACAGGGTTAATATAAAATTAGAACAATAAATAAATAAATAAAGATTACAAACATCCAACAGCGTGATCAGTCAAAGATGTACGTAACATGATACAACTTACAGTAAATTTCAATAATTTCCCCTCAGGTTTGGGTTATATAAGAACAGAGCTCATTCAGTTTAGAAAATTGACAAAGACCTCCACTATAAGAGAGGCTTGTCATAAAATTATGAAACTTCAAAGGGGGCCTTTAATGATCTTAGCGTAAGCTTATCATAATTTTCATAATTTTGATGATCTCATGATTCTGACATCAAAAGGTTCTACCGTAGTCCAACCAAACATCAATGGAGATGCATGAAATTCTCCTTATTATTTATGGTTTCAACGACTAAAATGAGAAGACGAAGTAGAGCTATCTATAGGAAGCCTAAAACAAAAATCATTTCATCACATAAACATCCAATTAAATCATCCATCATTATTCATTCTTTATAAAACCAAAAAATTGGAAAATACATCATATGTTATACAGTGCCTTTGCATTTAACAATCCAAATGACATTTGATTACAAGATGCACTTCCTTTTGCATGACAAAGATGTTTAATATAAAATATATCAAATTTCATCATAGAACATTTCAGAGTACTCGAACTTTTAGAGATTTCATTTCCAGGGCTTAATGTGCTTACTATGGAGCATCTGAAACCGTCCAGAAGGTCTCCGTGATATCATCACGGTAAAATCAACTATTATTAACTATAAAATACCAAATTTAAACAATAGAGATATTACCATATCCTTCAGGATCCTTGTGGATGAACCTCATAAGATGATCAGTAGTGGCCAAGTTTAAATCGCTGAAATAATATTCCACCTACAAATTCATTTGTTGGGTATGAATAATAAAGAAAGTCCACAGATAGAGACCAAACAGAAAACATATTAGAAAAGGGGGAAATGAAAGAAGGAGGAAACCCCAAAGCAAACCAGATGATCATTTTCATAAACAAAATCTATTAAGCACTTAATATGACAGTTTAAGAAGCCATAAAAAAGAAAAAAAAGCTACACATCCTTCATCTAATCTCCAAATACCAATGAATTTATAAACATACACATTAAAGACCTAAAGCAATCTTAAAATCATGGCCTCTTACTGTTGGGATATGTTAAAGTTTCTTGTATCCTGATGTTTAACGAGTGACTGATTACGTATTAAAGAATCTACTATGGAACAGTTCTCCATAACTCAAAACTTACATTGAATGTTTATCAAAAGTATTAAAATTCTATCAGCTGAAGCAGGACCGCCAAAGGTCAGAATCGACAATAGGTATATTAGCTTTTTTCAATTATTTTCAAAATATTACAATGGGGTAAATAACACATGGAGAATGTAAATACTCAAGCACGGTTAAATTTTCCTTGTTTTCCAAAAGAATGTTCAAATTTGGAAATGAATCTCTAAATTCACTTCCCATCATCCTCCTAATATCATCTAAACATCTTCAGCACTCTACCAAAACTACTACATATATTTTTCAGCTTCTCTCTGATTTCAGATCCCAAACCTTACATCTCATGCATTTTTCATAACTCTAAGCCAATAGTACAACAATTTCCCAAAAAGGTAGCTTAAACCCTCTTAAAATCCACCCATAACAATTTAGGCAAAACACTCAATTCCAAGAAACCCATTCAATCCGTCGACGAAGATGTTAAAACAAACAAAAAATCACTTAAAATTGTCGCTTACAAAATCCTTTCCAACAAGCTAAAAATTAAAAAATTGTATTAAAGCACTTAAATACTGAGAATTAGAGATTATATAAATAAATTCATGACATTAACAGTTCTCCTATTTTTTATTAAATTTTTCATCGAAAGGGTATACATAAATATTTGTAGAGTAAGAGCCAACCTGATTCAAGATCTTCTGAGTAGATTCTTCAGACAATCCACCCTGATGGTGATCCTTTTTATTCTCCTTCTGATCCTTGTCAAACTCTTGAT
Organism: Boswellia sacra; assembly: GCA_013180625.2. Taxonomy (NCBI): domain Eukaryota; kingdom Viridiplantae; phylum Streptophyta; class Magnoliopsida; order Sapindales; family Burseraceae; genus Boswellia; species Boswellia sacra. The sequence continues at coordinate 445,466 of SNVD02013965.1, read as the reverse complement.
GATCCTCATTATTATGATGATGATGTTGAGTGCTGTTACTGTTGTGATGATGATTCTGCTTCTGATGATGATTGTGATTGTTGTGATTCCGGTGATGATGATAATTCTGAACCGGAACATGATGATGATGATGAATCTGCTGATGATGATGATGGTGCACCGGAATAACGTGATTCTGAATCGGCATATGAAACGGCGCTGCTTGATGAGGCGTGTAGACATGAGGATGAGGAGGATGATGCATCATCGCTCCAGGTGGCGGTGGCGGAGGCATCACAACTCGCGGCGGCTGTACTTGTAACGAAACCGGTACTTGCACTTGTTTCGTCTGACTTGACGAAGAGGAAGAAGAAGAAGAAGACGGAGAGCGAACCGGAACGAACTCAGGAGCCTCAGCGTTGAGTCGACTAAACGACGTCGCTCTCACCAACGACGGATCCGAAGAATATTGTGACTGATCGTTCGTTGAAAGAGACGTTGACGACGACGACAAAGAATCTAGGGTTTCAAGCGGTGATTCTTGAGCCATTTTTCCTTAATAATTCTTTTTCACTATTATTTTTTGATTTTAATGAATTTGATGTGAAATCACGAAACACCAATTTTGTGGAATTTGAATTTTAGGGTTAGGGTTGAGGAGTGTGGGAGGGAGCAAGGGACGGCAGAGATTTGATAGAGTGCAAGGAGGCCCCAAGAGAGGGCTTCGGGAAGACACAGGCACAGAGACCAGAGATAGTGGAGATGGATTTCTCGGAGTCAAGAGTGGGTGATTGTGATCTATTTATACTATGCAACTCCTTGTTGCGCATGATCATGATTTTATTCGGTTATGGTTTATCATTGTGTTACTGATTTTTTTCATTTCTATGGTATATTACCATATTAGGCACTTTACTTTTAAAAATGTATAAAACAGCCCCATAGTTTCAGGAGGATTACACTATCACTATCTCCTAAAGGGGGCAATTAAGAGATTTTACGTTAATCTTTTTTTTTTTTAATTTGACTATTAAGAATTTACTGACACTTGATTTTATTATTTATCGATAGTTAAAATTTGTAATACCAGGGTTCGATAAATTTCAATAAGAATAATAGTAATTCTATTTATATAAATAAATTATAAAACCTAACTCATACAACTCTCACGTGGTATAAATTTTTTGAGTTAGTAAAAATAAAAAATAAACTAAAGAATTTTAATAAATAAAAATAAAAAATAAATTAAAGAATTTTAATAAATAAAATAGATCAATCTATTTAATGAGTTTGTGTCAAGTCAGGTTAGATAAATTAGGTTGCATATCTAAACTTATTCTTTCAACAAATAATTTTTAGATTAATGGGTTGATTAATTTTTGGTATAAAGCTTGAATTGAACTTATTCTCATATTCCAAATTTTTTTATGATTTTTTTTTTTACTTCAAAGACTTAATCTAAGATATTTTCATATAAATAGAAAAATTTAAAAATTTTAACTTTTATCTGAATATAAATATCTAAATCATTTATTACTCTTCTAATTTTCTTAAATATTTTTATAAAATTCATTTATGACAAATTTATATATAACCTAATATTTTAATTTTGAGACATTATTATTTATTTTTAATTTTATATTATGATTCTCTATATATATTATAAAATTATGGTACGATCATTTAGCTTATTTATATATCAAATTCTTTTGAAAAAGAAAAATGTCTTTACCCAATTACACACATCTAAGTAAATTAAATTCATAATAAATTTTAGTTTACAAATATATTACGATGTGAAATAAAATCATAAGTGAAAGTAATATATATAAATAGAGATATAAGTATTAAATAATTAGTTTTCAAAAGTTTCAATTCAAAGACTGAAAAAAAAAAAACATATCATTAGATTTTTGTATTAAAATTTATTTAGATCTTGTTTAATTTAGTCCTATTCGAATTTCAGATAAAAAAATAATTACTTTCTTAATTTAAGATATTTCATCTAAATAAAAAAACTAAGAATTAGCTTTTATTTAAATACAAATATATAAAATTCATTGGAATAATATCGATAAGTTTCTTAAATTTTAGCTTAATCTCATTTAGAAAACAACTATATATTTTTCATCAATAACACCTACCTGCTTGCAAAAATTTCATCATATAACGTATTCCGTTAAAATTTAGATTGATGGATAAGGGTACCAGAGGAAATTCATGCTAAATAATTTGCACTCCAATTCAAAATTCCTAAATTGAATAATAAAATCAATTAAAAAATCTGAAAAAAGTTTAAATCCAAAAAAAAACCCAGCAACATACCACCACCACCCATCAAGACCGGCGACCACCACTTGAAAAACAAGCCACAAAAATCTCGCTGTCACGTAACACCACCGCACACAGCACCACATACATATGCTTTCCATCCACCAGCATCAAACAAAAAAATCAAGAAATGTAAAAGGAGAAGAATAGAGATGGAAAGCATTTAAAAAATCTTCCGAATGACATAATAGAAAATAAGTACATAACCAGTAATGGAATTAATTAAAGGTATCACAAAACAATTCAATTAAGTTTATTAAATACAATGAAAAAGAACAATTAACGGATTTAGAATATAAAGATTAGTTCTTGGATTCCCAAACGGATTTAGAATATGCAAATTATTTCTAGGATTCCCAAAAGGAAACCACATATTGATTAGTAAAGTTCGCTGGCCCATGAGCTGAAAAAGAACATTCACAACTAAATTAATCAGGAAAAAGAACATTAACAACTAAATTAGGAACATTCACATTTGGGCGGAAGAGCAACTTCCGTAGCAACAAAAAGCAATTCAGCAACTAGAGACAAATCAGAATGCTTGAAACAGGTAGGCTAACCTTTCAACAATATCGGCCTTCACATCTCTCCTTCCCGTCCCGTTGCTTATGTAGTCGGGATCAGAGGACCAACCTAAGAGCGGCGCCCACCAGTTGCCAGAAGAGGAGGAAGCTACAGTAGACCTTGACTAGAGTAAGCATAATTCGTTTAAGATTTTGACATGGCAGAGGAGACTTGAGTAGATGGAGATGGCAAAGGCGATGGGAGGCAATGAAGAGGAGATAATGATTTGGGAACTGGGTTCTAAACGAATTCTAGAAATTAGTAGAGTTTTTTTTTTTTTTTTTTTTATTTCTTGAGACTTAAGGGCATAATAGAAATTTCAATCCATCGCTTGTGTCCAAGTTAACGGAAACTGTTAAATGATGAATCTTATGCAAGTTGAGGGGTAATTATTATTAATGTATAGTCATTTTCTAATTGGTATTAAGTCAAAACTCAAGGGTATTAATTAATATTATCCCAAAATTTATTTATGATCAATTTATACATAACCTAATATTTTAATTTTAAAACATTATTATTTATTTCTAATTTTATATTATGATTCTCTATATATTTTTTAAATTATTTTATGGTTATTGAACTTAATTATATATCAAATTCTTTAAAAAAATAACTTTTTTACCCAATTATACACATGTAAATACACTAAATTCATAATAAATTTTGGTATACATATATTTTTACTACATAAAATAAAATCACAAGTAAAAATAATATATATCAGTAGGGATAATTTTGTAAAATTATTAATTTTTAGACATTTCAATTCGGATATTAAAATAAAAAACAATAATATCATTTAAATTTTTATATTCATACGTATTCAGATTTTAGATAAAAAACAATTATCCCTAAGTGACAATATAGGCAAAATCGTCTTTATAATTGAATTATAGATTTTTATTTTAAAATTGTCGTTTCAAATAAAGGGTACTACTCGTTCAAATTATTTATACAAACTTATATATACAAACCTATGTTGCATTATTGAATGATTGTTACATAATTAATATTAATTAATGTAATTAAAATTTGAAATTTACTCATCCAATCAAATTATGACACATCAGTTTATATGAGTAAGTTTATAATAAATAGTTTATAAAAATAGTATTACTCTATTTTTCAAAATAGTAAGGCTATTTGTACCTTTTTTTAATTAACACAACAATTTTTTTTGTTAATATTTATTGTTATAAAATGATCCTTATATAAATTTATAATTAAACACATTTAAACCTAATTAATATAGGTATTTCTTATTTTTTACACCCACTTCTACATCCACTATTATGCATACTTATGTAACACCCCATACCCCAGAATAGATACAAAATGTTACTTAAGGCCTATACATACTCAATAAATGAGAAAAGCAACCGATTTCATTAAGACTGCATCCAAAGTACATAAAGTTCCCATTTCAACCACGAAACATTCTATATACATTTCATGCCAATTAAAAAAACAATTCCAAGCAAAATTAAATCGTTGTAGGGGTGTTGGTTGCCAAGGGAACTTCGCGCCACTATGACAAACGTCCTCCAAAAATCTGAATCCAACGCTCACCTGAGGCACACAAAAAAGCTAGTGAGTAATACACTCAGTAAGTAGCTAAACATGAAACTTAATTGAAATTCATGCAACAATAGATCATATAAATACACTGCATAACTCTTGATTGGCTGGCAAGTAGTCCTTTTCTTTATCTACAAGTCAAATAAATAGTGACAAGACTCATAGGTCGCATACCAGCGCGATCACTTGGCGCACCTGCGCCAAGTTTTTGTCTTACAAACAATTTTAGGCAAAGAGTGGGCGCTTCTACGCCAATAATTTCGCGCTACGGCGCCAACTTTCTGTCTCCTCTCAATTTGCAGCATGGAGCTTGCACTCCTGTGCAGCTACACTGACGCTCCTACGCCAAATAAGTTTATGGCAATACACTTAATGTCCATTTTCTCTGTTTGCCATCAAATACGATTCAGCTAATTTTTCACAATTCCTGCTCTACTTCAACATCAACACCTATGAGATACATTTTCCACTCGTACTCTTGTATATCACATTTATTCTTCACAAGCATACACATACATTCTACTCACAGTTTAACTTGTGCCTTATAGAGCTTTAGGGACACATACATAACACACACATAATCACAAATTGGGTAGACACTTCCACAACCCTACCCATCATGCAATTGCTAGCTTTGGGAGGACACTTTCACAACCCAACCCACATGCATTTATTAGTTTTGGGCGAACACTTCCACAATCCAGCCCAAGCATTTTACAACAAAAATATTTAAGTGTTGTCCCAAAGTTGGCATGCAAATGCTCATTTCATGGCACATCATAGATTCTCATATACACATATAAGTGTGCAAGGCTATACTCATCTCATGTCATTTTCACACACATAATATTTCATGGGTATTCATTTATAATGCCATTTCACACGATGGCACACAAGCATGTGGTCATATTCACATTTTGTATAAATCATAATCATAGCATTCACATCAAATAGCGCTCACATACATAGATGGAGCAGAATTCACACATCATATGGGTCATCCATAATTGTCACCCACACCATTTCATCTTATTGCCATGTATCCACGGTCCAATTCACATTCCAACCACATAATTATGGTATTTCCAATCAAATTCATCCATAACATGCATAAACATAACCAAACAACATAACTCGTAATTCAACACAAGAATTTATTATGCCCTCAGAATAGGTCTAGCTACTTACCTGGTTTTCTTCACTCTTAGACCTTGAATTCCACCTAGAAACGAATGAACCTCTTAAGAGTTAGCAAAACTCAACCAATTCATAACACCATTAACAATCCAATACTACTCATTTATTGGTTGAATAATCAAATAAGAGGTTATTTATTTCCAATCCTCACCAAACTTCATGGGACTCAAATAGACACATGTATTATATCCCATGAATTATATTGAGTCAAAATAAGGCCATATACTCCTTGAAATCCCTTAATTTTAACCATACACAATTTCTGTCTATAGGTTCTATAACTAAGCAGTAGTACTTTGACGAATTTTATAAAATTCATCTTTAATTTAATCATTGCCAAAATTTCTAGTCTAAAACTAGACACATATAAATATCATTTTACCAAAAATCACAATTTTATAAAGAGTCTAAGTCAGTTAAACATAATTTAACTTATTAGCTCTGTTTTGATAGTTAAAATTTTCAGCTTCACCGCTGCAAATTTAAAAAATCATACAAATTTATACAAAACTCCAAAAACCCTAAAAATTTTCAGTTCAACAGGAAATAAACTCAAGACTTTAGGCTCCAAAAAGAAAAATTTTTCATCGAGGATAGGCCCTTAATTAAATTCCAATTCCCGTACTCTGTTTTAAAATAGGGGAGACCAAATTTCAGTTCAGTAAATTTGAAAATTCACCATAAATAACTCATTTTGAATCTTTGAGTGATTCAAATTTTTATAAACTCCTTAATGTGTCTAATTTTACATAATAAAACTTTTAGAACTGAATGATAACTTTAGAATTTTTAAGAAAATTTGTACTCCCTGCTGCTCAGTTTGACTGTCCTGCAGAATTCTAACCCAATCATCATCTATGGCCTTCCTATCTCATCCAATTTACTAGAATCATGCATAGACTACCAACATTTGTGATTTCCAACATACATAAATCCATACATAACATGAACATACCGTAAACCATAGTCTAGCCTAATATTCCTTCACAAAATTTGCTAACTAAGCATTAGAAGTTGAAGGAGAAAAAGATTCTTACCTTGAATTCCTCATAGCTTCCCCTTAATTTCCTTGATTTCTTACAAATGAAAAGAACAAGAGGGAGAGAAAGAGAGGGTTGGAACCCACTTGAAGATAAAGGAAAAGGATGCAAGTTCTAGAAACTTAATCATATATATAGATAAGCTTCAAGCAATATTTTAACTTGACCCCAATTTCTTTAAGTCTCTCCGTTTACCCCCTAACATTTTAATCCTTACAACACACACCTGTATAACTATACTTATAGCCAAGACAAATTAGCATTACAAAACTTAGGGTGTTACGCTTATTTTTATCATCAGCTACCTAAATTTGCAAATCAACATCTAACCTTTTTTTTTTTTTTTAAAGAAATTCAGTTCAACAAAGTTGTTATGAAACTAAAGAACATTCAATAAATTGAAATAATTATCTAAAGTAATACAAAACTAGAGCATAGCATGATGTAATTTAAATTACAACAATTATATGCATTTTTTTCATATGAAATTTAATTTTTTCATTGATTTTGTTCTCAAAATAAAAAATGACATTAATGAAAATTTAACACACCTATCGTGCAAGTACACTACATATACATGATCAAATTGACTCCAATAAAATCATAAAATGCATGGTGCATTATAAGAATTGATTTATTAATGATAGAGTGATTTAATTTATTGAATCACATAATCTCCATCTCCATATTCTTATTTCTTTAAGTGCTTTCCTAATCAAAACATTCGAATATCCATTACCATTTCTTTTAATACCACAGAAGTTTTTGTTTATTAACAAGAAGATATGCTAATTATTTGGTTGGTGAGATATTAAAATTGTGGATTCATTTAGGAAAACAAATATTTATTAAGATTTATTTTTAAAGTCATATTTAGTATTAGGGTGAATTTAAAAGTTAAATTTAAAGAGGGATTTTTTTAGTAAGTCAGTGTGTTAATAATAATAATAATAATAATAATAATAATAATAATAATAATAATAATAATAATAGGTTAAAAATAGCCCCAATCAATCCTCAACATCTCCTAAATTTTCATAAACAAAGACATGTTTGTTAAGTGAATTTTATTCACTTAATTATTAGCCTTAAATTTAATTTTTTATTAGTTTTTTTTTTTTGAGTAAGATAAAAGGAAAATAATGTGCTATTTTGGTTAATTGCAGATTTTTGGGAATAGAATCTGATCTACAATAAAACACAACAAAAATAGGAGTAAAAAGGGCCAAAAGAGGAAAAGTTTCAGATCTCCAAATTAGAAGATTGACGCTCCATCGCAAGTTAGATAGCACAGCCGCGCCAGATCCAGAGAAATGACCTTCAAGATCTAGAAACCTGGCGCTCCAGTGTAATAAAGGTGGTGCCGCTGTGCAATATCAAGAAAATCAGGACAAAAACCTGAGATATCGTGCTTGCGTGCAACAGTAGCTGCGCTCCTACACATATTCGATTATGGGAAACCTCAGAATTCCTATTTCAACTTGGATTTGAACTCTTTCTTACATAGAATATAAATAGGCATATTTTAGGTCTTTTCTAAGGTATCAGAGGCGTCATTAGATGTGCTTCGGAGGCAAGGAAGCAAGCTACAATCCTTGGAGGCACAATTCAAGAGTGAATCTTTAAGAAATATCCAAGAATCTCTAGTCCTTTCTTCCTTCTCTGCACTCTATGAATTCTATATGATTTTATGTTATTTTTCTTTACATTATGAACTAAATTTCTTTTTTTTTTTTTTAGGTTTAGGATGTAGCCAAGTTTGATACTCTATTATTTCAATTCAATATATTGATGTTTATTCAAATCCTTGTTGAGTGAATTATTCATGTGTTTAATGCTTGTAATTGTCTGGCCAACTATTACATGATTTGAGATATAAATTAGACTAAAAAGTTAATGTATTTTAGTTCTTGATTGATTCACCATAAACTCATGTGAAATAGAAATATAATTGTGATTTGTGCAGCCTTACGTAATTTATTGTGCTTAATGGATAATTATAGGTTGTTAGATGAGATAAATATATGATTCTCCTTATAATCATACATTGTTATTGATCGAGAGAGGATAACAAATACCTTGGAGAAATTGATTAGCAATAAAATTGATGAACATTAATTAAATTGGATTGAATAATAGAGTGGATAACTTAGGTGAAACCTGATACCCTAAAATTTAATCCATTGAATTTATTTTAATATAGTTTAGATCTTGTTTCTTTGCCTAGTGTTTAATTTATTTCAGTTATTTAGTTAATTAATTCTTTCAAATTTGCTATTTAAATATATTATTTAAATAAAATCATAGTTAGATTAAGTTTAGTAATTAATAATCAATTTTTGTGGGAACGATAACTCACTTAGCATTATATTAGTTGTTACGATTCTATGCACTTACGGATTTTGCAAAACAACTTTTTGGCGCCGTTACTGAGGATTGTTTTTATTAATATTAAACTAAATAACTTGATTTTAGTTTGAAGTTTATTTTCTATTTTACCTAAGTTTTGCTTTGTTTTGATATTGCCCGTTGCATGCGAAAGTTTGGAGACAAAGACTTTTTGCCTTTGGATTCTGAGATAGAGCGAACTCGTCGAGAGAATAGAAAAGAGAAACGTGAAAAATAAATAACCTTGATGGCTGACAATTTGGAAGGAAAAAGAGAAAGAGCATTAGTACCAGCTAATGCAAGACTCATGGATTATACTCTCCCTACGATGACGGCAATTCATCAAGCAATAAGGAAACCGGCCATCCAAGCGAACACCTTCGAGATTGAGCCAGCTACCTTGTAGATGATTCAATCATCTCCATTTTGTGGACTACCTAATGAGGATCCCAATGCTTATATTGCTAATTTCATTAAAATTTGTGATACATTCAGATTTAATGGAGTCTCGGATGATGCTATTAGACTGTATTTTTTTCCATTTTCATTGAAAGATAGAGCTAGGAGTTCATTGAATTCTTTGGCCGCAGGTTCTATTACTACTTGGGAGGACTTGGCTCAAAAATTCCTTGCAAAATTTTTTCCACCATTAAAGACATTCAAGCTACGAACAGAGATCTCCAACTTTGCATAATATGATGGAGAATCTCTATATGATGCATGGAAAACGTTTAAGGAGCTGTTTAGAAAATGTCCTCATCATGGTCCAGAAAAATGGATGCAAGTGCAAACGTTCTATAACAGTTTGGGACACTCAACAAGGACTTTAATTGATGCTGCTTCTAGAGGAGCTTTTATGAGGAAAACACAAGATGAGGCGCATGATTTAATTGAGGAGATGGCTATGAACAACTATCAATGGAATGGGGAAAGAACTATATCAAAAAGGGCAACTGGAGTTTACAAATTGGATGAAATTGATTCCTTGAAGGCATAAATGGCTGCACTGTCTAGGCAATTACAAAACCATAATATGGTAGCCAATGCCATCCATATACCAACGACTATATGTGAACATTATCAAGGCAACCATTCTAGCGAGAGGTGTGAAGTAGGGAACCCATTTGGAGGACAAGCAGAGCGAGCAAGTTCTGTTGACTGCCCAATCTAGGAATAACCCTTATAGTAATACCTACAACCTAGGTTGGAGAAACCATTCAAATTTCTCTTGGGGTAACCAAAATGCAATAAACCTCCTCAACAAGAAAAGAAACCATCTCTAGAAGAATTGACAACAATGACAACTAGCTTTATGAAAATAACTTACCAATTTATGGCTGCAACACACAACAATTTTCAAAACCAATTAGCCCAAGTTAGAAGTGTGAAAACCCAAGTAAGTCAGCTAGCTAACATGATCGGTGGAAGACTACAAGGTAATTTATCTAGTACCACCGAAGTGAACCTAAAAGAGCATTGCAAAGCTATTACCTTGAGAAGTGGTAAGGAATTGGGAGAACCAAAGAAAGTTGAGAGGCCGAAAGAGAAGGTAGAGGAAGAACTGGTCATTACTCTAATGCCAACAATAAAGATTGTTGATGACCAGGTCTAATACACACCATTACCTACTCAAGAACCAATTCCTAACATCCCCTTTCCACAAAGGTTGCAAAAGAGCAAACTTGATAAGCAATTCTCTAGGTTCTTGGAGGTATTTAGAAACTACACATCAATATTCCTTTTGCGGAGGCCTTGGAGCAAATGCCAACTTTGTTAAATTTATGAAAGATATACTGTCCAAGAAGAGAAAGCTAGAAGAGTATGAGACTGTTGCTTTAACCTAAGAGTGTAGCACCATATTGCAAAAGATGCTGCCACCAAAGCTCAAGGATCTAGGGAGTTTTTCTATTCCTTACTCTATTGGTGACTCTTTCTTTACTAATGCATTATGTGATTTAGGTGCACGCATTAATCTAATGCCTTTATCTATTTTTAGGAAGCTTGGATTAAGCGAGGCACATCCTAGTACAGTCTCTTTACAACTAACCGATCGATCCATCAAGCATCCAAGAGGAGTGATTGAAGATGTGCTGGTTAAGGTAGATAAATTCATTTTTCTAACATACTTCATTGTGCTTGATATGGAGGAGGACAAGCAAATACCGATCATCTTAGGTAGACCATTCTTGGCAACTGATAGGGCATTAATTGATGTGCAAAAGGGTGAGTTAAGGCTGCATGTTCAAGAGAAAGAGGTAATATTTAATGTTTTTAATGCCATGAAATAGCCGGATGATATTGAAAATTGTTTTCAAATTGATGAGGTGAGTTCTATGATATTAAAAGATAAAAATTTTGCCTTTGGATACATTAGAAGCTAGCTTGACATGTTCTAATTTGCTATATGAGTTTAATGAATATGTAAATTGGATGGATTTCTTTGGGCAAAACAATAGCAAATATTATGAGCCATTAGGACAAAGACCTAGTGGACCTTTTACCTTCAATAGAAAAACCACCAGCTCTTGAGTTAAGAGAATTTCTTAATCATCTTAAATATGATTACTTTGGGGAGTTATCTACACTTCCAATTATTATATCATCTAAGTTGACTAGTGTAGAAGAAGAAAAGTTATTAAGAGTGTTAAGAGAACATAAAATTGCTTTAGAGTGGTCTATTTCTGATTTGAGAGGAATTAGTCCTTTAATGTGCATGCATAGAATTCTCATGGAAGAAAATTGTAAACCTTCAATAGATGCACAAAGAAGACTGTATCCCACCATGAAAGAAGTAGTTAGAGCTGAGGTGTTAAAATGGTTAGATGTATGGGTAATTTACCCTATATCGGACAGCTCATGGGTTAGTCCGATTCAGGCAATGCCTAAAAAAGGAGGGATGGCGATTGTAAAGAATGAAAATAACGAGTTAATTCCAACTCACATAGTCACCGGATGGTGTATGTGCATAGACTATAGGAAATTGAAAAAAGCTACTGGAAAAGACCACGTCCCTTTATCCTTTGTTGATCAAATGTTAGATAGGCTGGTTAGATATGAGTATTATTATTTCTTGGATGGCTATTCCGGATACAATTAAATTGCCATAGTACTTGAAGACCAAGAGAAAACAACTTTCACTTGTCCCTATGGTGCGTTTACTTTTAGGAGAATGCCCCGGTTATGTAATGCACCAGCCACATTCCGAAGATGCATGATGGCCATATTTTCTAACATGATAGAGAAAAACATTGAAGTTTTTATGGATGATTTTTTAGTTTTTGGGAAAACTTTTGATTAATGTTTAGATAACTTAAAGTTAGTTCTCAAAAGGTGTGAAGACACTAACTTGATTTTAAGTTGGAAAAAATGTCACTTCATGGTCAAGGAAGAGATAGTTTTAGGCCATAAGGTATCATCTACGGGAATTAAGGTTGATAGGGCTAAAATAGAGACAATAGAAAAACTGTCACCACCAACATCAGTAAAAAGGGTTAGAAGCTATTCTGGACATGCAGGTTTCTATAGAAGGTCTATTAAGGATTTCTCCAAGATTTCCAAACCACTTTCAAATTTACTTGTGCAAAATAACCCATTTGTGTTTGATAGTAACTGTTTGTCGGCTTTTGAAACTTTAGAAGTAAAGTTGATGACAACCGTTATTGTTGTAGCACCAGATTGGGAGTTACTGTTCGAGCTAATGTTTAATGCAAGTGACTATGCAGTAGGTGCAGTACTTGGGTAGTGACAAGACAAATTTTTTCATGCCATATACTATCCTTGTTGCACTTTCAACGATTCTCAACTCAACTACGCCACAATTGATAAAGAGTTACTTGCTATTATGTTTGCCTTCGACAAGTTCAGGCCATATTTCATTGGCAATAAGGTAATGTGTACATGGATCATTCAGCCATTGAGTACCTTATGACCAAGAAAGATGTAAAGCCTAGACTCATTCAATGGGTTCTGCTACTACAAGAATTTGATTTAGAGATTAGGGATAAGAAAGGCATGGAGAATTTGGTGGCTAATCATCTTTCTCGATTACAACTACTAGAAGAACAAAAAGAACACATACAACCCATTTATGATCACTTTCTGGATGAACAACTCTTTGTTGTATCTACCAACAAAACTCCTCCATGGTTTACAGATTTTGTGAACTTCCTTGCAGCAAAAATCATTCCAATAGACCGTTCCTATCAGCAAAAAAAGAAATTCATTGTCGATGTCAAAGATTATTATTGGGATGATCCTATTCTCTATCGACATTGTGCAGATCAAGTGATAAGAAGATGCGTACCAAAAGAAGAGATGAAAGACATTTTAAAGCACTGCCATGCACTAGAGTGTGGAGGTCACTTTGGAAGACAAAGGTTTCTCCAATCAGGTTTCTTTTGGCTCACTTTGTTCAAAGATGCTCATAAATTCATTGCCAATTGTGATAGGTGTCAAAGAACAGGCAATATTTTCAGGCGAAATGAGATGCCATTGAAGACTATGCTGGAAGTAAAGCTGTTAGATGTATGGGGCATCGACTTTATGGGACCGTTTCCATCCTCCTATAACAACAAGTATATTCTCTTGGAAGTAGATTATATGTCAAAATAGGTAGAAGTTGCGGCAACATGAACTAATGATGGAAAAATGGTGCTTAACTTCCTAAGAAAGTATATTTTTACAAGGTTTGGTACGCCAAGGGCCATAATAAGCAGTGAAGGTACATACTTTTATAACAAACAATTTGCAGCTCTCTTGTCTAAGTATGGTGTGAACCATAGGAAAGCTCTTGCTTACCATCCATAAACTAATGGACAAGCGGAGATCTCCAATCATTAGGTGAAGAGAATCCTTGAGAAGATTGCTGCAAACTCAAGAAAAGACTAGGTAAGAAAGTTAGATGATGTATTACGGGCATATCGAATAGCCTACAAGACGCCAATTGGAATGTCTCCTTACCGATTAGTTTTCAAAAAGGCATGTCATCTACTGGTTGAGTTAGAGCATTAAGCTTATTGGGCAATGAAGCAACTGAATATGGATTTGCAAAAAGCTAGTGATAAACGGTTGTTGCAGATAAATGAGATGGAACAAATTTCGTAATGAAGCCTATGAAAGTGTAGAAATCTACAAAGTGAGGATCAAGGCATGACATGACAAGCAAATTCTTTGGAAAACCTTTTCTCCTGGCTAACAAGTCCTTTTATACAACTCACGACTACGTTTATTTCCAGGGAAACTCAAATCACAATGGTCCGGTCCTTTTATAGTGGTCAAAATGTATGGTGCAGCGGAGATTGGACAACCAAGCAAAACTCTATTCAAGGTTAATAGATAATGGTTGAAGCATTACATGAGTGGTGAAGCGAAACCCCAAAAAAGCACCACATTGTTTGACAAAGTTTGAAAGATAGAACTACGTCCGGCTGATGACGTAAAATAAAGCACTTCTTGGAAGACAACGGAAACTATGTTAGGACTTAATTTTTTTTCTTTGTTTTCAAGTGTGCTTTACTATTTTTAAATCTATGAATGCATTTATACGATGTGTTAGTGTTTCCAAGTAAAATCCTTGCTCTAGAGTCAAGTTTGAGGAGTGTTGGCAGAAGGCTCACACTCCTGTGCAGGTAAGTAGCGCTATTGCACTTAATTTGCCTTAAATATTAAGATTTTTTTAGAAGTATGGCGCTCATGCACTAGACATATTGCGCTGCTGTGTGTATAGTACCCATATATATAGGCTTTTAGGTGGCGCTCCTGTGCTTGATTTTGCACGCCTACACACATCAGACTCCTAGGTTTAGAAATTTTCATCAAAGGGATGGCACCCTTGTGCAATTAAGACTGTGCACCTGAACCATAATTTCCCAAACATTCAAATTTCTTCCCAAGAAGGGGCGTTCCTGTGCATCCATAGTTGCACCCGTGCACCTCTGTTCCTCTAAATATCTTGACTTTTCTTGCTCTCTCTATGCCGCTGCATGCCAATCTTTGCGCTCCAGCGCAATAGTTGCCTTGCACCTAAAAAAATTAAATCCATATCTTGGCACTCTTGCATATTTTTCTTTGCGCACCTGTGCATGAAAATTAGGTCAAAATTAAATTAGGGCTTTCTTTGCACTCCTGTGCGAAATTACTAGCGCCCCTGTGCAACTTCGGTTTTTAGAAAAAATTAGCTGCCATTTTTTTCAAAACCTCTTGAGCTCTTCCTCTCTTCTTGCGACGCCACCTCCTCCGATGACTAAAGGCACTGTTGTCTAGTTTGTAATCACCCTTGTCGACACTGTTAGGCTCGTTTTTAGTCGTCTTCTTCCCTATTCCCTCTCTATACCATCCCACATTCATCTTATTTTATCTCTTACGCATGAAAGTTAGGTAAGTTAGTTCACATCTTCGTTTAACACTCAATTTTTAGTCAAGTGTTTGTGGCTATCGTAATGGGTGGAGTTGCAATAAGGAGTTTGGGAGAAAAGGATGGCGTATTAGGAGTGTTTGATTGCTCTATAGTTTCTGTTGGTGCAAATTGAAGTTGTGAGGCCTTAATTCTGAATGAATGTTATGATTACAGTTTGTCTTATGGTCTTTGTGCATGATTTTTAAGACTGTGTTTGAATGAAGGTTTTGATTTGAATGATTGTAGTTTGTCTTGAAGTCAACTTGAGTGATATTTTTGCATCGATAAATTTTTGATGACAGTTAAGACTATGATTGTATAGAAGCTGTTTAGCTCACTCAATCTATACATTCATGTGATATTATTGTTTGATGAAGATTGATTAAAGACATTGCGCATGAGATGTTGATGGTTTAAAAACTTATACCGTATGCATGTTTTCGAACATCAAGGCATAATCCCACTTACAAACTTGAAATTCACAACTACTTGAATTAAAGCGATCAACAGCATTTTGCCGTATTATCTCCATTTATATCAACTTGCTTTTTGGTGCATTACCCATGAATGATTGATTTCATATGCATTTTGTCATGAGACTTCATTGTGCTATGAAATAATCTATGCTTTCATGAATGCATGTGAGGATTTTTATTATAAAGGGTGGTGGTTGCTTTATTATTCATGGTAGTTTTAAATGAGGGTTGAGTAATATGCATAATGATATACTTCAAATCCGCATGATTTTGCATTGACATTACATCCTCGAGTGATACCAGTTGTTATACTTTGTTTGATGCATATCCTAGGGAGTCATGGTAACTATTGCAGCACCTGTATAAGCTTGCCAAATTGCATATTGGAATTATAAAGATGTTTGAAATGTACTCTTGTTTGATTGGTCATTACTGGAAAAAAAAAAGTATTCTGCGTGTAATATGATGATTGGATGACTAAACCAAGTAAGCACTGGATAATGCAAATTGATTATTTCCTTCATTATTCACATGTTATTAAGTGGTTTTTGCATTGTGGTTTTTGATAATTTAACATATTTCTCTCATTCCAATTATTTGTTATGCACATGTTATTCACTTAAATGCATGTTTTGGTTTTATGTGTTTGCTCCGAATTATTATTGGTTTTTGTGTACAAGATTAATTTTGGCTTTTGTGCTATAATTTAGACAGAAAGAAATGAACTTATATTGGAAGTAAGCAACATTTGAATGTTTGGGCGTGTTTTCTGTGTTTGAATTGTTGTACAGGATTATGGCACCTAAGAATGAAAGGCCTCAACTGCTTAAGCATCGTCCTCAACTGTTCCTGCATTTGATTAGTGCATTTTCAAAAGTATTGATACTGCCGTCCGTTGGCACAACACAGTTTTAGAAGCGAGAAATTGACATATCTAATGAAAATTTATGGATAACATTGGGTAGAGACACATGGCATACTTTCATGGCCTATCTGGAGCATGCCATTGTACCTGTCATTCGAGAGTTTTATGCAAATGCCATTGAGAGGACCGAATACAATGTGTACGTTCGAGGGAAGCGAGTATCATTCAGTCATGTAGTTATTAACCAGTTTTACAAGTTGCATACATCAGTGAATGTGAGTACTACCACTACAAACAAAATTCGATTTTTGATGAGATTTTAGCTTACCTTACTCCAGTTGGTACTTAGCAGGGATCATCGAGAGCCAATCGAGGGGAGGCTAGTATGTTTCCAACCTCTGTTTTGCGTGTGGAGCTACGGGCCTTGAATCTTTTCATTTGCGATCAAATGTTGCCTAACACTCATCACGATGAGGTTTTCAAGGAGAGGACTACACTGCTTTATGCATATAAGCAATGGATGACGATTAATATGGGGTAGTTAATAGCGGATAATATTATTCATTATGTTTGAGCAAAGACCACTGGTAGGCTCCCACATCCATCGCTTATCACATCTATTTGTCGAGTCGCTGGAGTAGTGATTGATGTAGCTGAGGAGCAATCACTGCTATAACCTATCATTGATAAGCAATTCCTCCAGAGTTTTGAGCGAGCACATGTGAATGCTAACTTGAGACAGTAGCCTCAGCCTCAGCAGCAGCAGCAGCCTCCACCTCCACCTCGCATATTGACCATTGTACAACAGATGGATGGATTTGAGCAGGAGCTTTAGGAGACTTGACGTGAGCTCGCTTCGGTTCGCTAGGATGTCACGTATGTTAAACAAGTGGCAACCTATATGATGGAGACCCAGTGCGCATTCTAGCAGTTTTTTATCAGTCAGGGGGCTTCTCTAGCTTTATTCCCTCCTCCAACACTGTTTACTGAGGATGAGCGGGAGCCCACTAAGGAGCTTCCTTATGATCCGTCGATTGACGCGGAGGATGATACTATGCAGACAGGTGATTTCGTATATACCGGAGCACATGATGACGACCTTGAAGTTGATCTTGGTGGTGTTTTGGGCAATGACCTACAGGATAACTAGGATTCGGTAGACTCGAGTTTCAGGGAAGTTTTCTAATATTAACTATCTTTTCTTTGTTGATTGTGCCCATTGAGGGCATTGTGCTTCTCATATTTGGGGGTGCAGCTGCATTGTTTTGTGAATATGTTTGTTTTTGTTTGTTTTGCATCTGTTTATGTTTTTTTTTTTTTTGCATATAATGTGTGTTTTTATTTAAAAAAAAGGTTTTATTTTCTTGCTTGCACTGTGATGGCCAATGATAGGATGATGATTGTTTAACATGGATAACTCTTAGAAATTGAAAATTTTTTTATGCAATCTATAGGTTTGACTTAATTAATAGTTTTGTCTTATTTTCAATCCCTTGATCATTTGAGCACATTGAGTCATGATCATTGAAATTGATTATTGATTCAAAGAAATATTATGTAATGTAAATGTGTTATTAGATTTCAAAAAGATTCTAGAACTTGCTCGAATGTTGCTTGAGGCGAACGTATAAACAATTCAACATTAGGGAGATGATTTAGGCCATTGTTGGATCGTTTGAGCCTTTCAAGCCAACCCATGATTTAAATTGATCCATAGTTGTCCCTTTTGGGTCTATTGAAGCATTTTTCTTTGTTAGCTTACTAAATTTATCCCAGCCACATGAAAAATATATATCTAAATAGTGTCCTTTATTCATAAACATATAAATCGTTCAGAACTTTTGGTTGCTTGCATACGTAAGGGTGCATAAGGGAGGATGGGAGCTGTTTTGATGGTATTGTACATGGTTAGATATACAGTTTTGAAACTAAATGATGAATTTGGTTAAAGTTCAGTTCATTGTAAATTCAAATCTGTGTATTATTCTCTCTATTAAAAAAAAACTGAATAATTTGATTTCGTAGCCTTTTTAGTTCAAGCAAGTAAGCTCTTAGGGATGTCTTAATATCCAATACCCTAAGGCTAACTGGCTTAGGAGTTACTAGCTAAAAGCTTGTTACAAGAACTAAAAAGAAAGCTTAATGGAATTAGCATTGCACTACCTAGTTGAAAAAAACGAAGAAGAAGAGAGAGAAAATCTTTCAATCGAATAAAAGAGATGATAATATGAGGGTAATTCATGTAATTGCTATAACAATAAGTAAGTATTCCAACACAAAAAGGGGAAATGAGAGTAGTCGAAGCTTGACAGAGTGCAATAAAAATATGGATGGATGAGGGTGGAAAGTTTATGAAGTTTTGAGATATTTTATATGCCTTATGGGTACATTGAACCACAAAATTTACCCTTTCCAAACAATTATTACCCTAGCCATACATTACAAGATTTGTGAAGTCCTATTTGATCCTTGATGTTGAGTTTGGCTATATTAGTGGAGAGTAGCATGACTAGTAAGCTTATGAAGTTTTAGTTTTCATATAGCACATAAATGTTGACTTATTTTGTTGCATAATCTCATTAGAATTGGACTCAATGATATGAGTTGACTCATCACACACACACTTGAGGAATTAGTTTTCATATAGCGTATACGCAATCATTTTGTCTGGGGCCTTTGGCTTTATATTCTGTTTATTCGTTTGAAGCTTTTGGGCTTTGTTATTTCCTTTTGGACTTGTGAGTACTAAATACTCTTCTTGGGGTATGCCCCTCGTATATTGTACTATTTTTTTTCTTTTTATATGAGTAGTAATTTTTTCAAAAAAAAAATGTTGAGGAGAATCCTAGGTGGTTTTGCAAGTTTGAAATTTCTTTTGAGTTATCAATAATGCAATTTTTGAGGCCAATCGCGGTGATAAGTATAAGTTCGACTTTGCATAAGCAAATTTTTAATCTAATCATACTTGTTTTCTTTTATTAATTGTTTTTGTTTTGCTCGAGGACTAGCAAAATATTAAGTTTGGGGATATTAGTTAAGTGAATTTTATTCATTTAATTATTAACCTTAAATTTAATTTTTTATTATTTTTAAATAAAATAAGAGAAAAATAATGTGCTATTTTGGTTAATTGCAGATTTTTGGGAATAGAATCTGATTTATAATAAAGCACAGCAAAAATAGGAGTAAAAGGGTCAAAAGAGGAAAAGTTTAGAATCTCCAAATCAGAAGGTAGGCACTCCAGTGCATGTCAAACGATGCAGTGGTGCCAGATCCAGAGAAATAACCTTCAAGACCTAGAAACTTGGTGCTCTAGTGCAATAAAGGTGGCACCACGGTGCAATATCAAGAAAATTAGGACAAAAACCTGAGACATTGTGCTCCTGCACAACTGTAGCTGCGCTTTTGCACATATGTGGTTCTGGAAAATTTCAGCATTCCTATTTCAACTTGGATTCGAACTCTTTCTTACATAGAATATAAACATACATATTTTAGATCTTTTTTAAGGTATCAGAGGCGTCATTAATAGGGATGGCAAAATCCAGGTGCGGGTGCAGGTTTTGCGTTTCCGCACCCGCACCCGGATTTTGTATCTTATCCTCGGTCCCCGGAAAAACCTGGATTTTTTCGGGTTTTTCCGGGTGCGGGTATTTGCGGGTTTTGAGATTACCGCACCCGCACCCAGAAAAAAACCCGGATTTCCCCGGATTTTTTTTCTATTTTTGTCTTCGCTCGGAAAAACCCGGATTTCTCCGGATTTTTTCCTACTTTTTTTCTTAATTTTTTAAAGAATTATGCGGGTGCGGGGTTTATTAGCAATACCGCACCCGCACCGCATCCGGATTTTTTTTTTTTACAATTCCCCCGCACCCAGATTTCGTACCCGGATAATCCGGGTTCTTTTCACCCGGATTTTCCGGGGAAAATCCGGGTACCCAGATTACTCGGGTTTTTTTGTCATCCCTAGTCATTAGAGATGCTGAGGAGGCAAGGAAGCAAGTTACAACCCTTGGAGGCACAATTCAAGAGTGAATCTTTAAGGAATCTCTAAGAATCTCTAGTTCTTTTTTCCTTCTCTACACTCTATGAATTCTATACAATTTTATGTTATTTTTCTTTGCATTATAAACTAAATTTCTTTTTCTGGGGTTAGGATGTAGCCACGTTTGATACTCTATTATTTCAATTCAATATATTGATTTTTTTCAAAAAAAAAAATCAATATATTGATGTTTATTCAAATCTTTTGTTGAGTGAATTATTCATGTGTTTAATGTTTGCAATTGTCTAGCGAACTATTGCATGATTTGAGATATAAATTAGACTCAAAAGTTAATTTATATTAGTCCTTGATTGATTCACCTTAAACTCACATGGGATAGAAGTATAATTGTTATTTGTGCAATCTTATATAATTTCATGTGCTTAATGGATAATTATAGGTTGTTAGATAAGACGGATATGTGATTCTCCTTATAATTATACACTATTATTGCTTGATAAGGAATAACAAATATCTTAGAGAAATTGGTTGGCAACAAAATTGATGAACATTAATTAAATTTGATTGAATAATAGAGTAGATAACTTAGGTGAAACCTGATACCTTAGAGTTTATCCATTGAATTTATTTTAATTTAGTTTAGATCTTGTTTCTTTGCTTAGTGTTTAATTTATTAATTCATTCTCTTAAATTTGTTGTTTAAATTTATTATTCAAATAAAATTATAGTTAGATTAGATTTAGTAATTAATAATCAATCCTCATAGGAATGATAACTCACTCATCATTATATTACTTGTTACAATTCTGTGCACTTGCAGATTTTGCATAACAAGGTTCATAATCAATCATTGAAAAATTGGGAATTTTATATATGTTGTGTGTGAAAATGTTGTCTATAATAATCGTGATATTGTGATGTATGTGAATATGCGTGAAGTACTTTTGTAAATGTATGTTGATGTGCATGGTGGCCTTATGTAATTTGGGTTGTGGTTGGTGGGCTGGTAAGACTTCAAAGGCACAGGGCCCATAGTTTCAATTGGAAGGCATGGGGCTTAAAGTACACCTTGTGGGCTTATGTTTTCTTCCGTTTGGGCTTGCAATACATTTTTAGTTTAAATGTGTTTCGATTGTTCTACTAGGCCTCCTATTCAATCCCTTCAACCCCCATTGCTAAATGCATTAGATTAAAAATTCTAAACTCCTTTTTTTTTTTTTTTTTTTTTTTTTTTTTTTAACTAAGCCTCACATTATTTCTAGGTTATCTTTTATTAAATATTGTATAATTTTTGTGAGACTTTTTCTAAATACAAGACTAACTTGTTCGAAACTTCTCTTACTCTTCTTCACATCAAGCTCCTTCTCCTTCATCTTCAAAATCTCTGACGGACAAACTAAAAACTTTGATAGCCTATTTTCTAGTTATTGATTATAGACCAACAAAAGAGTAACCCTTTATCAAGAAGATGAAAAATATGATGAATAATCTTCAAATTTTTAGGGATATGCAAGAAACAAAGTAAAGGAGTATTTTTTCTGTAATTCTTTCTTGTAAATTTGTATACGATTTTGTTAATATATTTGTTCCATTTTGTCATTCATTTTGTAAATATTTTTTGTTTTGTGGATTTCTAAACTTATGATTGCCTTGTAAGTGTTTGTGTATTTGTTTGAGATAAATTTTTCTTTAAATTATTTATAAAAATTGAAACATATGAATATGTCTTCATAAAATAAAATTAATAAAAAAGACAAATATATATATATATATATATATATATGAATAATTAATATCAATAAATACCCTTGAGTTTTAACTTAATTTTATTCAGAAAATGATTATATATTTTTAATCAATCACACCTTTAAACTTGTGTAAAACTCATCATCTAACATTTTCTATTAAAATTTAAACTACCAGCCAGGCGTAATATAAGAATTTCATACCTAAGAATTTACCATCCATTTCAAAGTTTATAGGAAAATGAATTAAAAAAACATTAAAACCCATAAAAGAAAAATCAGACAACCACCACAGCAAACAAACCCAGCCACCAATCGCCACCACCATCCCATAAAAACCCCAGCTGCCACCACCCAAAAAGCCCATCCACTCCTCTCTCTCAAACACACATCCCATCTTGAACTCATTTCTCACCACATTTCGTCGCTTTTTTTTTTTTCCCTCCATCCAAACAGCAGGCAAACACACTCACACAAACAATAAATTCATCATCCAGGTTCTCTCCACCAAACACTGATCGTTAAAAACCCGAACCATCTTTCAATGAAGAAACTCTGACCCAAGAAAAAGAAAATAGAACAAGAAACCCAAAGGAAGTAGCAAGCATCAATGTACAGAAGAGTACGTATGCGGATGTGAAAGAGATGGGTAACTAAGAGTTGACAAAGAAGAACTGGTCTGGCTGGGTCCTTTCTCTATATATGTCGATCAACGTCCCTAACTAACATTACCAGCCTCCATCCAACAACCAACACCAGGAACTCAGCCACCAAACATACTCATTGACAACCATAGCAAACAACAATCAACCGAACCGAATTTCGCAAAACAAGCAGCCGCCAATCCACAAAAATCAAAATAAGAAAAATTAACAAAGAAGAAGAAGAAAGACGACATCACACACGCAAGTTTATTTAAGAATCAGGGACTTTTTTATTTGGGTGAGGTGATAAAGGGTTGTATAGTGATTGTTGTGGGCCTGGGATATCAGGATTCTTGGTACCGTTTTTGAGTTGTGTAGCTTAAGGATTCTGTTACAGGGAACAAGAGTCAAAAAAGGAATAAGAAAAGTAAGGGTAAGCGGTGGGCTTGTGGAATCCTCCTTTCTTGCTGTTGTGGAGGGAGCTCTTCTGCCTGGGCCAACCAGTTCGTTGGTGACCATGCCATGGTGTGATGCCCTGGTCTGGTAGTAGGCGGAGATGGACATGTTAGGGTCAAAGTTAGCGATGGTGGATATGCATAGGGGTGGAGGAGAGAGAGTAAGCGTAACATTTGTTTTTTCTTATTTTCTTTAAATATATGATATTTTTATTTTAAGAATTGTATTATATAGAGCTAAAATTGGCTTTTTATATATTTATTAGGGTTAAACTTAACAGTTGATGGATTTAAGATAACTTTAAGGTGTAGTTGATTAAAAATACATAGTCGTTCTTCGAATAAGATTAAGTCAAAACTTGACGGTATCTATTGATATTGTCCCTGGTTGAATAGCTAAAAAGTAGAGCCTAAATAGAACTACTTAATATGTTTTGATGAACTTCAAGTAATGCTTTCTTCGGGCTATATAATAGTTTGATGAGTTAAAAAGGGAATCTTGTTATTTAAGCCCTCAAAATTTCTCTTCAAGCCTCACTTGCATTAAAATTAATAATTAAAGAATTTTTGAGATGTAAATTACTATAAAGAATGTGGACAATTGTAAGGATACCCAATGGAATATTTTAACAAGTACTTCATTTAAATATTTTCCCTTCTTTTTTAATTCCTAAACCATTATTTTTTTCTTCAAATACCTAATTTAAAATGATAGAAGATGAATTCTCGCATTGACATTACAACCATGAAAAAGGAGAGTAAGTTCTCATTTTGTTTTTAATATGCATTCTTTTTGTTTTTTGAAACAAACTTTTGTTCAATCATTATGAAATGAATATTTTCAATTTATTTAGTTGCCATGAACTGAACATTTTCAACTTGTTTTAGTTGTAGAAACTGAACATTTTTTATTTTGCTCAGTTCAATATAATCAAATAAGAAAGTCTCATGAACATGTAAATAAAACACGATTAATTTTTCAATTGTAAGAAAACAAAATTTTTTATCATATTCAATTCAATATAACCAAGCAAGTAAGCCTTGTATATAATGTAAAATATTAAAAAGAATAAAGCTTCAAAACAACCTTCATAAAAACCCTAGAACAAATAAATAAATAAAGTTTTAACATATTAAGTTATAAAAGAGTAAAACTCTAGATAGACAATAAAATAAGAGAATAACTTTGAGTCAGAAAGAAAAAATGTCGCAAAGTTTCTTTACAAATAAATATTATAATGATCAGTGAATTATTTAAGAAAAATTTAATTATAAAAAGGGATAAGTTTGATATTATTTCAAAACTACGGATAAAATTTAATTTAAAAATATTTTTTCAATTAAAGTGGGGTATAAAGAGAGTTTTTGAGGGGCTCAAATACCAGTACTCTTAAACAGGTCTTATAGAAGTTGGAATTAGAAGATTCAAGTAAAGTTGTTAAGCACATGAAATATTAGAGCATGCTTTGAGAAATATTATAATTTCTAGACTTAAAAGGAGCTATATGAAGAGAGAAAAGAGAAAGAATTTGAGGTAAGAAGTTTTTAATTTAACACTTCTATGTAACTCTTTTTCCGTTTTCTTTGATGAGTTTGATTGGGGACTGATTTGGCATGCATTTTACATGTTTTGAGTCGATCGTTCATGATGTTTTGTTCAAGATGGAAATTAAGATGATATTATGTATTATGGCATAGTTGTAAAATTCGAGCTTGACAGTGACTGTTGAATAATGCAGCTTTGCCCTTGAAAACAGAACAAGGAGCAAATCCTTGACCTGCATAATTCCTCACAAGGTTTAAGTTAAAGAAAAGAATGGCGACTCCTACCAATTAATAAATAATGATTATCGGCACAAAAAGATTAAAATTTCTATTAAAAAAATCCATAAAATGTTTATCATAGGGCATTCAACTCTTACCACAAAAGTTCTGCTTGTGAGCATCACTAAAGATTGTTAGCTTTTCTAGCTAACAATTTCTCAGATGAAATTCTCCTCCTTTAATTCAACAAAAATAATCAAAATTAACTTCAGAATGCTATAAGTTGATTGCATATTGTTGATGCAAAAAATTTGCATCAACAGCAGGGGAACACGTGTCCTATATGAGACCGGTATTCCGATGCCTGGTAACAGTCTTCATCACAAATTGACTGTCCAAATTTCTTGCAGTTCATTCGTATTGAGCAAGAGCTTGGGAATCAGGCTGTTTAAGCTGGTAAAGATTGGAGGCTGTCATCCTAATCTAATCCAATCCAATTACGTTGTATACCTGTAGTACTCCTTTTTGATGTTTGATCCTTTTAGAAAAGTTGTCTGCTTTATGCTCAACAATTTGATGGTGTTCATGCGGTGTTTCTTTTTCTGTCATACGTTTCCTTCTTTTTGGTTTCATTTTTTACCATTTGCGAGGAATATGTAGATGCAATTGAAGAATGTGTAATTAAGAGAGGACAGAGACAAGGTTCCTGGAAAGAAAACTTACACTTACAAATCTGATCAAGTTTTTGATATGCAGGGCTTCTTGTCTTTGCTATTGTTAATGAGATGACATTTGGTGTATTAGCCAAATACAATGCAGTAAGGTTCAGGTGTTATGCAGGTTGGTTTTCTGCGATATGGCAAACCCTTAAAAAAAAAATGCAGCCTGGAAGCAAGAGATCCATGAGCTTGAGTTCAAACTAAGTGCCAATCCCAATGCATGCTCATCTCTATCTCCAACACAGGTGCCTGGTTGATGCTCTATGATTGCCACTGCTTTGATGATGTCAATCATTCAAAAATTGATAAATTCGGATCAAGAGAAGTTCTTGAGCTTGAATTCCTTGGTCAGTCAACAAAATGTACCAAAAAACCAAAACGGTTTTCCACTAGTGGTCTTTGGGCGAATGCCAATGAAATGTTGCACTTAATTTCGAATAAAAATCATAATTACAAAAAAAAAAAAGAAAAATTAAAGGAGCATGGGTAAAGTTTCTCAAGAATCAAAGAGATATATTTTGGTAGCTGGCTGTTCTTGCATATATATATATATGTGTATAACCTCTCCAAGCAGATTTATTCTTTTAGTACTATTTCATTGGGGATTTATCCAGAAGGAGACTTTTAGGTAAAATTTGCAATAATCAATCTGCTACTGAGAGAAAACGTTCTTCAAGCCAATCATAAAGACGCCTAAAAGTAAGAAAATTGCTATGATAAAGAAAGAAAAGAAACATTCTTCAAGTTAATCATTATCAATCTGTCCAAATCCATAAGAAAAGAAATATTTCTTTTATGTTTTTCAGTTATTAGTAACAGAACAAATGAAAAGAAGAGTACTAATCAATATTACTTAAAAATTTACTTTGTTGATGCACGATTTTTGTATGGCCGGATAGCGGGTTGGGCCTTGAGCGGATCGTCGAGTCAAGGTCCTGAAAGCAAAGAAAATGATCAGGGGTGCCTGCAGTGGTGTCGGCGAAAACCCTCTAATACTCAAGTTAGTTTTCGGTACACTGAAATTCTCTAAATGAGCTTTCTAGAGAGAGAAGCTTTAGAGAGTAAGGACTTGAAAAGAGAGAATGAGTCTAGAGAAATGTGCATACCTTGAGTGAAAATTAAGAGGGTTTATATAGGCATCATGAAAGGTCATCGTGGGACCCATACAAATGGCCTAAATAAGGAGCTTTAGTAATGGACTTACTATTATATATTGGACTAATCAAGGCCCAATTTTATGTGATCATAACAGTAGTTCCCCCAAGCCCAAGTTAAGCGGTCAGTCGACGTAGGGGCGACTAAATTGTTTATCGGCGAAGGTTTCAAGTATAAGCAGAAAGGTCAAGAGTCCTATTGTGTGTGTAGGCTTACTCCAGTAAATTTAACTAAGGAGATTTGGACCTTAGGCGGGCATCGCATGTGATGATGAGCGAGTGTGCTCTTTTTGAGTAGGAGGTTTTACCCTAATTACGCAAGACATAAGACATGGCTTGAACCCTTAGACGTCCATCATGTTTCCCAAAGTAGGTGATTTTCTTGAGGAAGGCAATATAATTTCTCATGGCAAGGGTGACATAGCGCACATATAGGTGAAGAGATGGTGAAGCTCTCGTGGTAGGTGAGAAAATAAGATTTTTTGCAAGTTTTATGTGCGGGGGTATATGTGTAAGTTTTTTAAATGAATGGATCTTGAATATCTCTTCAGGGTGATTTCTTGATCTTCAAAACTGGTGGGCTAAATTGATATTTACCTATGAAATCTCAAATTTCAGACTTCAAATCCGCGAAGCAAAGCGATGAGCACCCGAGTAGCGAGCACCCGAGCAGCGAGCAACAAGCAGCGAGGGTGTGCACGTGAGGAGAGAGGAGCTAAAGCACGATTCAATTTGATTAGGGGTGCTTTCCAGAAATTGAAACTTGCGAAGAGGGGTAACTTTGAAAGTTTCAAAACTTATGAACAGGGTTCTCTCATAAAATCTAGAAACTTGTGAGCAGGAGTGTTTCGGCCAAATTTTGAAACCTGTGAATACAAGCCTCTCTGCAAAATTCAGAAACTTGTGAACATGGGTGTTTCTACAAGATTCTGAAACTTTTGTATCGAGGGTTATCACTAGATCTAAAACTTGTGAATGGGGGGCTAACTGCCAGATTTTTAAACTTGTGAGCCAAAAAAAGAAATTTTTTGGGGCCAAGTTATCGCCAGAGTCTGAAACTTGGGAGTGGGGGGCTAATTGCAAGATTTTTAAACTTGTGAGCCAAAAAAATTTTTGGAGCCTCACTTAAAAATTCTGAAATAGTTGCTGGACTTTTTTTTCTTTCTTTATTTTTGGCGATAAGGACCTACTTGAAACTTTTTGAAACATGCAAACCTTTAAGTCTTTAACAAGGGCTAAATTGATAATTTAAAAGTATTGGGACCAAAAAGAAGCTTTTTGTAAGGCCCTAGCATGCTAAATCAAGGCTTGGGTAGCCTTTATAGGGCAAAAATAGAGACTTGGGTTGCCATTATACTGATTTTTCATCCATTTTGAGCAGCCACATAGATAATTTTGGACTTGGAGAATTTTTTGCACTTATGGAACATGAAATGGAAGTCTAGGCAACTTCCAAAGGGCGAAAATGGAGACCTAGACGGCTTTTGTATGGACTTTTCACCCCTTTTAAGTAGCTATGAACACCATTTTGGCATAATAAATTCGATGTGTAACCCACTTACATAAGATGTCTGGGTATCTAATATAATTTCTTTTTTAAGTGTGCAATCTATCTGCATAGATTTTACATGGCCATCTCCCATCCGGGTGTCCAACACTTAGAATTTTTGGAAGTATTTGAGCTTAAGAGCCTACACGACTAGCTGCCTATGGATGAGACACTGGATAAGTGAGTTTTGAACACCTAAGTGCCCATTAGTTCGATGTCTTGTCGTTAGACACCCACCTGGGGTTGGACACCTGGGAGATGGACATTTGTTTGGGGGTTGGACACCCATCTGAAGTTAGATACCTAGGAGATAGACATCCGTCTTAGTTTGGGCACCCACTCGAGGTTGGATACCTACATGAGGTTGGATACCACGAAGAAAGACATCCGTCTGGAGATTGGATGCATGGGCATTATACGCCTAGGCGTCAAATGGTTGGATGACTTGGAATTAAAGGGTGGATGCGTGACCGCGTGGGGGTCAAACGCTTGGCGGCCTGGAGGTCGGATGCCAATGAGTTGAACGTATAGACGTCCAAAGGTGGACGTTTGACCACTAGCGAGCCGAGGGCTGAGCACCAAGGTGTTGGACTTATAGACGTCAAAAGGTAGACATATAACTACATTAGGGTTAGACATTTGGTGACTTGAGGTCCAGACACCAAGGTATTGGACATATGGTCGTCAAAGAGTGGACAACTAACCACCTCGTGGTTAGACATCTTGTGACCCCAAGGGTTGGGCACCAAGGTGTTAGACGCATGGGCGTCAAAAGGTGGACACTTAACCACCTTGGGGTTAGACCTTTGGCGACTCGAGGGCCAAGCACTAAGGTATTGGATGAATTACTATCAAAAGGTGGACACCTAACCAAATGAGGGTTAAACGTCTGTCGGTATGATGGTTGGACGCCAAGGTGTGGGATGCATAGGCGTCAAAGAACGAACACCAAACCAAATGGGGGTTAGAAATCTGGCGGTTCATAGGCCAGACGCCAAAGTATTGGATGATTGGGCATTGAAAGGTGAACATCTAACCACATAGGGTTTATACGTTTGGCAACTTATAGGTCAGGCACTAAGATGTTAGATACATGGGCATCAGAGGGTAAACACCAAACCACATAGGGGTTAGATGCTTGGCGGTCCGCGGGTTGGATGCCAAGGTGTTGGACGAATGGGCGTCCAAGAGTGTACATCTAACCATATGGGTATTAGATGTCTAGCGGTTCGAGGGTTAGACCCCAAGGTGTTGGATGCATAGGCATCAAAGAATGGACATCTAACCACATGGGGGTTAGACATCTGACGGTCCGAGAGTCGGATGCCAAGGTATGGGATGCATAAGCATCAAGCGGTGAATGCCTAACCATACAGGGGTCAGACGTCTAGCGATATGAGGGTCATATGCCAAGGTGTTGGACGTATCGGCGTCAAAGAGTGGACGCCTAACCACATGGGAGTTAGTCGTTTATCGATCTGAGGGTCAGGCAACAAGGTGTTAGATGCATAGACGTTGAAGGGTGGATGTTTAACCACCTCAAGTTTAAACATCTCGCAATCCGAGGGTCGGACACTAAGATGTTGGATGACTAGGCGCCATATAGGGTTTCCTTTTCATGGGTGTTAGCTCCACTTTCTTTGGCATAATATGGACAATGCAAATACACGGTGTGAACACACAAGGTTTGAAAAATAAAGTCTTTATTTAAAGTCTTTTATTTAGTACATAAACTTTTTCTTAATAGTTATTGAATTGGCGGAGGTTTCCATGAATCTTATAGTGTTTAAGCATATGGTGTTATTCCACTTCTATTAGTTCTATTCCTTCATCTTCCCTGGTTGATGGTCTAGACTGATGATAGAGGTACTCTTCAAGTTGTTTATCTTGGATGAGGCTTTCAATCTATTTCTTGAGCTCAAAACAATTAGACATGCTATGACCTTCAAGTTGATGGAACATATAATACTTATTCTTGTCTCCATTCCTTGGATTGGATCGTAATGGGGCTGGTTCCTTAAGCAGACCTTTATCTTTAATTTTCTCAAAATTTTAGCCTTAGTAGTATTTAGGAGAGTAAAGGTATGATCTACCTCCTATCCACGATTATTGTGCTCTAGGTAAGGTTGAGAGGATGACCGTTTATCTTTATCTTGATGTTTTCTTTTGTGATTTCCCAATGGATAATTATCCATGTGACGAGGCATAGTTGGAGTTTGCCTAGGATAGTTTACCCGGTAGATCTTTTCAGCATCAGCATGATAAGATACCTTTTGTTGACCCAGGTATGGCAACCCAAGAGGGGGGGTGAATTGAGTTTTTATTTATCAAAACGGATTTAGAAAACTTTTCTTGAAAGATCAAAATTAGTTCACTCTTTCTTTGAAAATAAAGGTGAAGATGATGAAAATAGAATGCAATCAAGAGAATGGCAATAAAGAACAATCACAAGAGCAAGTAAATATAAAGAGATAGGGATATAGAGAGTGCAAACTCGATTTACGTGGTTCGGCAAACCTTGCCTACGTCCACGGGCTCCTAGCTCCACGAGCTAAGCTTTCCACTAAGTTGTAGAATCTTTACAACTTGCTTGATGAACAACCTCACCAAGACTTTTTCTTCCAACTCTTGATAACACCACACCAAGAGTTCTTCTTGATGAACAACCTCACCAAGGCAACTTCCTTCAACCCTTGATAACACCACACCAAGAGTTCTTCTTGATGAACAACCTCACCAAGAGTTCTTCTTGATGAACAACCTCACCAAGGCAACTTCCTTCAACTCTTGATAACACACAACAAGAGTTCTCTCAAGGATAACTATTATCCTTTACAATAATATCTCACTCTCACCACAATACAAGAACAAAGATAATTTTTACAACAAAAGTATAACTCTCTTCAAAGAGTAGATAAATAATATAAAAGCTCTCTAGACTTGATATTTCTCTTGCTTTTTGCTTGATAAAATGCTTCTCTTGCTCTGCTTGAATGCATGGGAGAATGGCTCCTTTTATAGGCAAATGAGATGAACTTAATCAAGTGAAGACACCAACTCCAAATTTTCTGCCCACCATAAAAACCGTAATCTTGTCTGCCATTTTTGTCAATGTCAATGTTCCGTTTGAAATTTGAAAATCTGAAAAACATAAAAGATTTGCACATTTGAATAAGCTTTCCAACGCATCAAGAATCAAGTCATTTGGATATCTGTAGCTCAAGATATGGCCAAAACACCATTCGGTGCTCATGTGACTTGATTTTTCTTTCTTGTGTCAGTCCACCAAATTGAATGATAATTCTGTCAGTCTTTCGTTTGAAATTTGAATTTCTTCAAAACATGAAAGATCTGCATATTTGAATAATCTTTCCAAAACATTAAGAATCAAGGAATTTGGATATCTCTATCTCAAGATATGGCCAAAACACTATTCGGTGCTCATGTGAGTTGATTTTTCTTCCTTGTGTCAGTCCACCAAATTGCATGTCAATTATGTCAGTCTTCCATTTGAAATTTGAATTTCTTAAAACATATGAAATGTTCTCCATTAAGTCATCTTTCCAATGCCGTAAGAATCAAGTCATTTTGATTTTTCTAGCTCAAGATATGTCCAAAGGAGTATTCGGTGCTCATGTCAACTGCTTCCATTTGTCTTTCAACTTGCATGATGATTTGGACAACCTTGCACTTGAAATTTGAATTTCATTAAAACATATGAAATGTTATAAATTGAGTAAGCTTTCCAAAGGCTCAAGAATCACATCATTTGGATATTTGTAGAGATATATATAACCAATTGATTGAACATTCTCATGTGTCACATTCCTTGAGTCAATCCTTGTTCTTAAGCTTTGGTGCCTTTAACATGTAGTCTTCTCCTTAGCTTCAACACTTCATTTTAATAAGCCTTTTCTTGATTTTAAAATTATTTCAATGATCTTACTCTTGCACATAAATAAACATGTTAGTAAATCTCAATTAATCAATGTGTATTGTTATCATCAAAATTATCATGTAGCCTTAGGGCTAACACCTTTAACGAATGCCTCTTTGTAGGAGTGTGAGAGATTAACAGAGAATTCCCATGCTAAGAGGAGGTTACCTATGACTCTTTGGACCAATCCTTGTAAGGCATATCCATCACTGAAATAGTCTACTTGGACAATCTCATGCTAGTACCTATCCACAAATGAGCAGAGTGATTCGTTGTGGCCCTGTTTGATTGCAAGGAGGCTCTGAGCTGGTTGACTTCTTACTTTTAGTTTGCCAAAATAGGTGATGAAATTCTGAGTGAGATCATTGAAGCTGGAGATGGATGCAGTAGGTAGTCTCCTATACCATTGTTTAGTTGAACCCCTAGAGTGAGAGCGAAAGTTCTACACATGATAGCTCTTAAGACTTGCTGTATCTATATATGAGCCACAAAGGAATCTATGTGTTCTCGAGGATCAGTCGTCCTTTGGTGGAGCTCAATACGGGGCATCCAAAAATCATGCAGATACCTTTCCCTTAGGATTTTTTTTTTGAGAAGGAAGACTCTTATTGAGGACTACTATCCTCATATTTTCTAGAATGTTTGATCATTGCCTCTAGTTTATAAACTTTTTCATTTATTTCTTGTTGGAGCTCAATATAATGGTCTGATGTCTCTTCTGAGGAATGTTGACCTTTCTCTATATGTTGACGACCGCTTTCATGAAAGTCCTCAAGGCGACTTCTCTTTGATTGGCGGTTGCCCTTTGGGGCATAGAGGTCGTGGTAGGAATAAGCGGGACGATCATTGTTGTTCCTATGCGCTTCTTGTTCCATACTCGCTTGATGTTCTCTTTTAAAGTATAGCGGAGGTCAAGCATTCGTAATTGCTATTTAGGCATTGTTTGGGCAGGAAGAGGAAGATCTGGGCGATCAACCTCTCCATGAATAACGCACAAAGCAAGGTTCTACTTGGTTTCCTGCTGGGTAGGTAATCTTAGGGTTTGGGCGACCAGGTTAGAGTTTCCACCTATATTAACCAAGTTACAAATCATGATGTTTCTCAATTGTTGAGTGCTTTGACCGAAAGCTTGGTTGAAAACAATAACCATACTTCTAAATGAAGGGAATATAGAACAAACCAATGAAGATGAAAACAAAACATCTTCTCACCATCTGACATCAGTAGAGGAACATGAGCTACAATCTCCCACAACCTTCATACAAACATGGTCTTTATCATTCTAGATGGTGCATTGAAGGTGATAGAACGAGAGAAGAATTAGAAATAGGAATTCTACTTTCTATAACGAATTTTTTGTATTTAAAGCACTCTTAGAGTTCAAATTACATGAGGTATTTGAAAGACCTGACACTCTATTTGGAGCCAAGCTCAGCACAACAAAATCATACTTTGATATCTCACTCCTTCCTCCCTTTCTTCTTATTTCAATTTATCAAAACAGAATATAAAACTAATATACCTAATAAGCCTGTAAAACTAAGCATAACTGAATTCTAAATTCCTACCTATACATCCCCAACAATTTCAGAAACAATTACCACAGTGCGCTTTTATACAGCCAGCTCATGCCAACCTATTACCCTTGCCTCTTCTTACGCCTCACATAAGTAAAATGAATTGGAGACTTATCAAAAGGCTGACCTGAATCTTCATAGGAACTTTGAACATTCTGTAAAACAATGACTTGAAAACAGGAACTACAGAGCAATGCTAACTTTCATATGCTTTGATAGAACTAGCTTTTTTTTTAATAATTCAATTTATTTCACCCACATACAGTGTCAAGATGGTGCATTTAGATTGCATTGTTGAAATTATATTTCTAAGTGTGAAAAGGTATTTAAAAAAAATCAAAGAAAAGAATAAAGTGGACATTTTAGTAGATCAATACATACCATTTTGTTATGTAAATGTCGTATCATTGTATTGAGGTCACCTTGCCAGTACCCTATATCAAGTTTCTAGTCTTCCTTGATTTGACATACCATTTCAAACTATACTATTCTTAAGGCTTCTTTATAAAAAAATCTTCATCTTAAGGCAGTCTCTCACTATCAACACATCCAATGATGGGAAATTGAAGGAGTAATTCACTGAGCAGAAACTTTTGAGGCTTTCTACATCAACAAGTGACAACTTCTTCAATTCGTTGAAAATAATCTAATCTTCTGCTACACCTCCCTCATCAGCTACAATTTCAGTCATCCTTTTGCATCTTTCAATACTCATTTTTCTGAGTTGCTCTAGACTTTTGGTAGTTGAAGATGCGACCAAGTTTATCGTTCCTTTGCAGTTACATACTTTTAAGATCGTGAGATCTTTGAAAGATGTTGAGAGTGGCGCTAAATTAGTCAAACGGTCACTATTTTCTATTGTTAGATATTCAAGATTTTGAAGAATTGCTTTCATCTTGGAATCTCACTTCCACATTTGCTTCAAATCAAAAAGACTCTCTAGCAATAATTCTTTTATCTATGCCAAATTCCCATCATATTTCTCAACATTTCCATATGAGAATAACTCTTCGTATGAACCACAACATAGTGTTAGCGATTCCAGATAGTAAAATCTATCGAGTAACCCAAGACAAAAAAATAACTGATTTATCATCTTCATACCAAAACATACAAGTTGGCTAAAGAAATGTCCTGGAAACTAGCCATGCCATATCTTGTTAATTTCTTGACTGCTTAGTTCTAATGTATCCAAGTTCGGGTAGATCTGTAGACCAATCATAAAGAAATTAAAGCAAATCTAAGGTGTGTGTTTCCTCAAACATGTATATTCACAATGTATATAGTAACAACCTATATTTTCTTAGTTGAAGCAAAAATGCAAAAACGAATTGATAGTCAGTCCCAAATCAACTAGTGTGAAAATGACATTTCTTTCCATCAAATTTTGCTTGATTTAAAAATAAAATGTTTCAAGAAGATTTTATATTCTATTTCATTCTTTGATCCTCCTAATTTTGGAAGAAAGGAATCCAAGAAATCAATATTTTATATTTTATCATCTTTTTCTGATTTCAAATCAAATGATTTTTCGTTTATATATTTCAGATTGGGAGTTATTTTCTAAAATATTTAATCAGTTTGGTCAATAGGTTTTCATTAAAAAAAAGTTAGTGTCATCATTAATATTAGAAAGAATTATACAATCCAATTGAAGGCTATTTATAATTCCACATAATAATATTTATAATTCATAATTAGGCACTATCTGATAAAAAAATTCCTTTCCACACTAATTATCCTGTCCACAACCTTTATCAAAATTACCAAAATTTAAGTTTTTATATAATTTATCATCATAAAAATTTTAAAGAAACCATCATGTCACACCTCGAACCTCAAGGTATTCTGAGTGCAACTAATAACATTCATTATTAACATTTAGTTGAGAACTATAGCAAACAAAAGCATTAATTTTTATTAATAGACTTGAGTTTCCAACAACTGACAACTACAGTATTAAATACAACTATAGCTTAAAAATCAAATTAATGATAAACAAAATAATGATGGTGTAACGGACAAATAGTTGCCAATGGAACTAAGTTGTCACCATGTCAAAATCCTCTAAACACGCTAAAATTCTTTAGTCACCTGAGACAACAATAAGCTAATAAGTATTAACTGAGTAAATAAGTTAGGTTAGTGCATTACAAATTGCTAATGACGAACATGGAATATCATTCACAACCATTGCTTCTCATACAAGTAATATATTTCTTGTCACACAAACCAAACAAACAAATTCCAAATATCAAAGACTGCGCTCCTGTGTAAGGGACCTTGCTCGCCTGTGCAAAATCTCTATCTCGATACATGTTGCAAATCATAAGGGTTGCGCTCTTGCCCATACACTTTGCACGCCAACAGAAGGTTTCTATCTAGAATAAGTAAGTCGACAAATGTTACGCTCCCCACAACCATATTTGCACTCCTGGGCCATATTTCTGCCCACTATGCCTCCACTGGGCCAATTTTCCCTTTTTATGCACCAATAAACATATCAAACATAACTTTGTCACATATCAAACACAATCATAGGGACCTATATCAATTATTATCAAAAATTAAGGCTAGTCTGACAATCTGGGTTATACCGGGCTGATGCTGCCAAATCTCTTGCAAGAAAACATATGATCCAGACCTCCCTTCATTCAATTAATCACAATGGTCTCAATATGACACTTTGCATTGTGTGCAGCACTTTATGATTTTTGTAACCTTCAAGAAATGGCCTCGACATAATCTCAAAAGGTGGCCCCCATGCTATTAATTATAATGGTTTGCACGTGGCACTTTGTATTGTGTATGATACTTTACGATTTCTATAACCCTTAAGAGGTGGCCCCCACACAATCTCAAGAGGTGGCCCCCATGCAATCAATCGCTTAATGAGAGCTTGGTCCCTAAGGCTTTAGGCATGAACCATCACTTCCATAGCATATCACATATCAATTCATATACACAAATTTCATGCCATCACATATCAATTCCATGTGCGCAATTTTATACCATTACATATCCAATCCATATGCACAATTTCAAGCTATCACATCAATTTCTAATGTACAATCTCATGCCATTACAAACAAGTTTTCAATCAAACATAATTTTTATGTTCACGTAAGCATATGGAAAAAAAAATTCCATAAACAATAATAAATCTATCGTGTCTTCAATTAGGAGTCTAGCTTACTTACTTGATTAAGCTTCACTTCAAGATTATTATTTAAACCTAGAAATCATCAAAATTTCCTTGAGGATCATCAAACACAATAGCAAAAATGACCCATTTATTGACTCAACACTGCACACACTTGGTTAGATGATTTGTAGAAAAAGGATGCTTGTTCCAATTCTCACAAAAATTTGTGGAGATCACTTTAACACATATAAAATACTTCATGCAAATTATCAGATCAAAATGAGATCATATACTCCTTGAAACTACTTAGTTTTGTACACATTCAAATTCTATCGAGTAGCCTTTCAAACTAAGCAGCATGATTTTGAAAATTCATAAAAGTCGCAACAATGATTAAATCATTACAAAGTAAAAGACGTTTGTAAGATTTATCTCTCTAAAAAATCATAACTTTTTGTTGAGTTTAGTTCTGTCAAAAGCAATTTATTTTGCTTACTCTATTCCAAAAATTAAAAATTTCATATTTATAAACACAATTTTGAAAATCCATAATAATTTTCATAGAGCTTCAAAAACTATGAAACTTTCCAATTTATAAGAAAATATGCTCAAGATTTCACATACCAAAAATTAGGGGTTTTCATGAAGGAGAAGTTCCTCATCTACAATTCGTTCCCCATGCTTTGTTTTGAAATAATGGATTTCCAAATCATTTCATTAGAGTTCAAAAATTCATAAAAAATCGCACACTTCAAATTTTCAAGTGAATCAAAATTAGAAATGATCTTGAACATGTCTCGTTTAACATCAAAA
The DNA here is from genome assembly GCA_013180625.2 of Boswellia sacra. Classification (NCBI taxonomy): domain Eukaryota; kingdom Viridiplantae; phylum Streptophyta; class Magnoliopsida; order Sapindales; family Burseraceae; genus Boswellia; species Boswellia sacra. The sequence continues at coordinate 407,143 of SNVD02013965.1, read as the reverse complement.
TTTTTAAGAGTAAAAAAACCCTAGAATTTCTGGTAATTTTTGGATTATATAATATTAAGTAACAGACCCTACAGAGTTTTGAATTCAAGCATCACCTATTGCTTCCTAAGATCATCTAGACCATTTGAATCTTTCATAACTTATAACAAATCATAAGTTTCCAGCAAATTTCAGAGCACACATGACATAAAAGTACGATAAACAACTACCTATAACGCAATAATTCATGAAAAAAAATGCATGTATTAAGACTAGAACTTGGAGAAGGAGATGAATTCTACCTCTCTTCTTCTCCTCTAATTCTTGGCAATAGTAAGAGGGTTATAGGTGTTAGAGAAAGGGAAGAAATGAATTCTCTAGAGCCTTAGACTTCCACTTCTTATAAACATAAGCACATATATCCAGTTAGGCCTTAAGTTCTTAAGTCTTTCAAATATTCCTTTCATATTTAATTCATTATCAAGACACTTAGGTGTACACACAAAAGCAATAATATACATGCATTATGAACAAATTTCAAGAGGTTATGACCATTTACTAGTTAGAACTTAGTTTAGTATTTTGCAATTGCCCTAAAAAAAAAAGAAGTTTAATTTATTAGATATTTTGTGAAAGGGGAAAAAGTGCTAGAGAAAAAGATATATTCATGTGAAGACACAATTTGAGAAAGTCAACACTTGAAAAGATGGCATAGACAAACAACAATAGTTAATTTAAAATTAGTAAGGAAACATGCATTGGAAAAATTTTGACCACAAAGGAGGCATGTAGTCCTTAGGTCTCAACCTTGGTCTACCATTGTCAATACTCATGTGACAATTCTCTTAGAAAGCCATCTTGGTTCTTGCAAATTATTCTTCCATTCAAATATACAATTGTTTCGTAATTCCTTCAGCACTATAACAATAGCAATAGGCAAACCTCCATGTTCTTTTGCTGCATCAATTGCTACAACTTCTAACTAACCATTTTCAATACATTCACCTACCATCTTCTTGAACACACTCCAAGTTTCTTCCTCATTTAATACAAAAACTTGAAAATTATGTTCGCAATTTATCTTACTTGACAATAATTCTTTAGTTCTTGTTGTCAACAACTATTGCATCCCGTATGATCATCTCAAAAAGGAATTCCCACATTCTCCAAATTAAAAGTTGTCCAAACATTAACTAAAACTATAAGAATCTTTTTCACTCTACTTAATCGTTCATGCAGCTTTCTTGCTCTTTCGAGTCCAGTCTCCTCATGAAGTTCCAGACCTTGCTTATTAGCAATTTCTTGTTGAATTTTTTTAATTATTTCTGGAGTTTGGTATACATTTATGAAAATAACCTTGTCAAAGAGCTTTCCATTTGCAGCTTGCATCACAATTTCTTTCAATAGTGTCGTCTTTCTAATAGCTCCTACCCCATGCACCCCAATCACGTTTACATTGGGATTACTTAATGCATTTTGTGTATCCATCGAAGTTTCAATTCTTGATTCAAAGGGCTCATAGTCTTTGGTAGCTGAAAGCCATATCTACTGTAGAGTTGTCCTGTAGGAAACTTGATCAAATTTTCCTTCTTCTTGGAGTCCAACAATAGCCTTCATTTTCCTTACAACATCTTTGTTAAGCTTGTAATGAGTCTTCAAGTTTGGACACATGCCTTTGGAACTGTGTTTCTTTGCTTTCTCTTCATCTTCAATGAGCTCCCTTGACTCATTCATGATCTTGTCCACACTCGTCAGTCACGTCTTAACTTTTTGTTTAATATTTTCCCTATTTCTTGTGCCTGCATAAACTGTACATGTTGCACACTCTTTCTTTCATCCATCAGCTTCTTGAATGTTGTTTGAGGATGTCAAAGTTGGTCTTGTAGTTGCACAAATAATTGAATTGGCATCCTATTAGACCAACCAAGCACTTGGCAGCTTTTATGCATACTTGAACAACACCAGTTACAAGAGCTTGCAACATTTTCAACCCTTTTTACCTTTCTGCTAGCTTCCCCTCATTTTAAGGTTTTGAGAAATAGTGGAAAAGTAGAACAAGTGAAAATCAAATAGATATGAAATCTATACATCAATTTATAGAAAATATTGACTAATTAAGCAAAAACAGCTAATAAGAGTTTATCAGGTGTTTCATCTCTCACCATTTAACTTTGACTATTTGAATGACAATGTCCCACAAACTTCATACATTACAAGGAACATTTTGAAGCAGAGGGCATGTAACAGTTAAGGTGAAAACAACAGTTTATAGAGAATGGTAACCTTTTCATTCAAGTTTTAAACATTTGTTTTTATATTTTTTATTGTCTTATCATTTATTCTTAATTTTCTTAATTTTCTATTTAGTTAATTTCAGCCAAATGAAGGGTCAAATATCCAACTGAATTGAAAATTTTGAAAATTCTTTGTTAGCATTGACTAACTTTGACTGATAAGCTATCATTTATTTTACCCTTATGTTTTAATTTAAAAATTAATTTATTGATGTTTAAATAGAAAACAAACTTTTAAAATTACCTTATAATGATCATATTCAACCTTTTCCCTAAATTACCTAGAAAACATTCATTTCCAAATAATTTAGGTTTCAACAATGATAAAACTTATCTCTAAATTAAATCAAATAAAATCACAATTGAAAAGCTCTCATTCTTAAACAAAATTTGATTACCTAAGTATATTTATACGCTTAGGTTAATAGTCAAATGATCCAATTAATTCTTAAAGTCGAACATTCAACTACCAAAATTTGATTTAAACAAAAAATTGTGTTATGAAATCATGAAGAAAAAAGGTTAAAATTTAGAGATAAATAAATAACGGTCAAGTGGTAAAATATACACTATGCTTACTTACCATTAAGAGTAATGATAGACTTACAACATTTATATAACCTAAACTCTACAATCTAATGTGACAAAATTCATTGGAAGAGAAAAAACAAAAAATGAACGAGGAAAGTCACATCTCCAATAGGATTTTGCTACTTAGGCTGCCACATCAAACTGTAGAACTTAGATTTTATGGATGCTATAAGTCTAACATCATTTTACCATTAATTATTTTATTCAATGGTTAAAAGATAACCCCTTTAGTTGAAATAAGAGGTGGAGGGCAAGATTATTTTTGATCCAGTGCCATTGTATGCTACAAATATAAAAAGCCCAAAGGGTAGGTAAGATACTAATGTTAGACTATATATCTTATTTGGGTTTGGCCTATAAACAATGAGACCAAAAGCAAAAGGAAACGAGAAGGAGGGCAGTCAAAAAAGGAGAGGGATTAGTAGCCAAGAGGAAAATATATGTATAGATTAGCCATTGGCTCTATTACCAAGTTTACAAATTCTTATTAGCTGGATTTCACAGGAATTACATACAACAAATAATTCATAGTTGAAAAATATTTTGGATGTTTTTATGGAATTGGATCTTTATCAACAAGATTTTGAATAATACTTGATTAAAGAATACAGTTTCATACTATTAATGTAAGGCCTCAAGTTGGATTTTAGAAGATTCATGTAAGAATTATATGATAAGAGTACGTAGAGGAGTGTTTTGAAGAAAGAAAGAGAAAGGCTGTGTTATTATTCGCATCCAAGTAGCCTTTCAATGTTGAATGAGAGAGTGCAACATGAGCTTTTGGTGGTACATTATAATCCACTCCTTCACAATCAGCACTTTGAATTAAATGTGTTACTTGGGGAAGAAAAAGTTGAAAGATGTAAGTCTTGGATGATTGGTCAGCCTCAACCCTATACAGTCCACCCTCGTCTAATTCTAGTAGTCTTAATCGCAATTGTTAAAGTGTAACATCTCAAATCGTTTGGGAATAAGATATGTAAAAGCTTATATATCCTGTGAGCTTCTTAAGCTGATGGAGGCCTTTTTAGTTGCAAAGCCTGAAGCAAAACCGTGACAGATTGTGTATACAATATCCGACAGTAGGCTAGGGTGTTGGACTTAGCGCATGTGTGAGGGTCAGCTCTTGAGACTATATAGGGGCCACCACTTGAGACTATGTAGGGGCCACCTTTTGAGGGTTTATGGGACCACAAAACGCCACACACAGTGTAAAATGCCACATGCATGACCATGGTGTAACGACCGGACCCCTGGCACGTGGCACTTTGTGGCCCTTTCGCCTTCAAGAGGTGGCCCCCGTGTCAGGCTACAGTCGCACACAGTCCAGTATTATCCGCTCTGGGTCCACCGGCCCTCACGGTTTTGTCCCCCGGTACTACCCTGTCTTGGGGAACGGGCCCGAATGGTACTCATGTTGAACTCCATTGACCTATGGGTCATGGGTTCGAGTGGGGGAGGCGCTCCTGGGAATAATCCCTTGAGGGTAATAGAGGGTGTCCTATAAGGCCCCGTTCCCCAAGACAGGGTAGTACCGGGGGACAAAACCGTGAGGGCCGGTGGGCCCAGAGCAGACAATACTGGACTGTGTGTGACTGTAGCCTGACACGGGGGCCACCTCTTGAAGGCGAAAGGGCCACAAAGTGCCACGTGCCAGGGGTCCGGTCGTTACATAAAAAGGTTTGCCCGAATGGTACTCATGTTGAACTCCATTGACCTATGGGTCATGGGTTCGAGTGGGGGAGGCGCTCCTGGGAATAATCCCTTGAGGGTAATAGAGGGTGTCCTATAAGGCCCCGTTCCCCAAGACAGGGTAGTACCGGGGGACAAAACCGTGAGGGCCGGTGGGCCCAGAGCGGACAATACTGGACTGTGTGCGACTGTAGCCTGACACGGGGGCCACCTCTTGAAGGCGAAAGGGCCACAAAGTGCCACATGCCAGGGGTCCGGTCGTTACACATGGAGTGTCAGACACAAGTGAAAGTGCTGAATGCGGGCCATAATGTGACAAATGGTATTAGAGCTTAGCCCAATCGGAAGTGTAGGGTGTCACTCTGTGGATTTAAGTCCAATTAAATGAGGACACTTGATTCCCAAGGGGAGGTGAATGTAACATCACACATCGTTTGAGAATAAGATATGTAAAGAGCTTGTATACCCTCTGAGCTCCTTAAGCTAATGGAGGCCTTTTGGGTTGTAAAGCTTAAAGCAAAACCGTGATAGATTGTACGTCCAAAACGGACAATATTCGACGTGGGTCAGGGTGTTGGGCTTTGTGAACGCATGCCACCTCTTGAGACTTTGTAGGGGCCATTCTTGAAGGTGCATATAGAGGTCACTGTTTGAGACTATGTAGGGGCCACTTTTAAGGTTTTTTGGGGACCACAAAGTGTCAAACATAGTATAAAATACCATATATGAAACCACAAAGTGCTAAACACAAGTATAAAGTACCGCATATAAGCCGGGATGTGACATAAAGTGCAAAGAGTTCATTAATGACTTTGTTTGATAGCTGAGAACTATTATTTTGCTTCAAAACCTCAGCTTCACCCCTCGCCATAGAGACATCTCTCATATGAGAATCTTCATGTTTTTGTCCTCTCATATGTGTCATTTTCTTTCTTTGTAGTCCCTCTGTATCCTAAATTGTATCACAGTTCTCTACTTGAATCCCCTACATTTCCTCCCCTTCTTGTTGCCTTTAAAACCCTGTATCAGCATCCACCAAAATTGAAAATTTTTAAATATAAAATAATTATCATCATCAAAAGCTTCAAACTTTGAAAATTAGCATTTAACTCCTGATCCAACAAAAGAGAAACAAGAATTATCAAGCTCTAATGGAATTATCCACAAAAGAGAAACCAAGCATCTAATATTGCAAAATGATGAGATGTGTGTAATGGCAAATTATGCTTCTTAAATCCCTTTCCCTTGGCAGGAAAAATTAACTACCAGAAAACACATAAAAATGGAATCTTTCAAGAGGTCCACAACCTCCTCTATTCTTCTGAAACAGAAGAGAGTAAAATGATAATTTAGAAAACATGAAGAACCAAACAGAATAAAGAAAGAATCATTAAACATCTTACCTATCTGTCCAGGTGAATAAAGAAAGAAACATGTTATTTAATTTATTACTTTTATTAATCGAAATATGTACAAATTAGAAACCCAATGCATGAAAACAAGACTAATCAGTATTACTTAAAATGAACTTTTCAAACCACTAACCAACAAACAAATTTTTTTTTTTTTTTTTTTTTTTTTTTTTTTTTTATAACCCAGAAGTCTCTTGCCCTTTCTTTATCCCTAAGGGGTTTAGATTGGGGGCCACATCCACATCCTAATGGCTTAGTAATCGGTAAACTTGTGAGACTTATAATGTACCAAGTAGGTGACCCCAAGGGGATTTGAACCCGTGACCTCAACAAACATCATCAAATATATGTATTTCCTGTAGGCTTCCTCTTATGAATTTGCATCGCGCATAATTTCATGCTTCTTCCCAAATCTCAATTCTGCATAAATGAAGCAAGAAAGTATTTATTATAAGATATAAATAGGTGACAATTTTTTTAATTGAGAAAAATGAAATTCGTGTCTAGTAAGTATAAAATTCTCAGGAAATTATAAAGATGTTACATATCACAGAAAATTAACATGATGATATATGTCAAAATATGTCAAGAATTCCATACATAAGGAATTAAGGACCTTTCACCAATCAAACTCGAATAAATGATCAAATCACCAAAGAGACATAAGCCCTGAGACATTGATTTTCAAGGCAGCAAAGTGTCAATGAATGAAATGTGAAGCAGAGCAAGAAGATGAAAATAGAACATCCTCTCACCATTTGACTTCAACTGCAGGAACATGTGAACTACAATCTTCTAGAAGATTCGTACAAACAGGGCCTTAATCATTCCAGATGGAGCACAGAAGGCTGACCTGAAACTTCGATGGAACTCTGGATGTTCTATAGCACAAGGCAGAACGTGAAAATAAGAACTATAGAGAAATTGTTACTCCAGTTTATAACGTTCAAATTATTTTACAAAGTGTGAAAGGGAATTAAAAATCCATAAAAAAATTCAGTACGTACCATTTTATTATGTAGTTGTTGTACGGTTGTATTGAGATCACCCTCCCAACACCTTTTATCAAATTTCCAATATTCTTCCCAATTTTGACATACCGTTTTTAACATTGATGTGCTTAAGGCTCCTTCACAAAAAATATTCATCTTAGGGCAGTCTCTCACTATCAATAACTCCAATAATGGGAAATTGAAGGTGTGATTCACCGAGCAGAAACTTGTGAGACTTTTTAAACAAACAAGTGATAATTCCTCCAACTTGTTGAAAACAATCTCATCTTCCACTACATCTCCCTCATCTGCTACTATTTCTATCATCCCTTTGCATCCTTCTATACTCATTTCTCTAAGTTGCGCTAGACTTTTGGCAGTTGAGGATGTTATCAAGCTAATCATTCCTTTGCAATAGCATACTTTAAGAGTTGTTAGATTTTGAAAAGATGATGAGGGTGGCACTAGATTAATCATAATGTCACAATGTTCAACTTCTAGACTTTCAAGATTTTGAAGAATTAAGTTCATCTTGAAATCTTGTCTCCATATGTACTTCAAATCAGAAAGACTTTCCAGCAACAATTTTTTTATTCGTGCCAAACTCCCAACATGTTTCTCCACCTCTTCATATGAGAATAACTCTTTGTATGAACAATGGCTCAGTGTCAATTTGTCTACATTGCAAAACTTATCAAGCAACCCAAGTGGAAAAACAGCAGATTCTTCATCTTTTATACCAAGAGCTTTAAGTTTGCCAAGGAGATGTCCTGGAAACATGCCTTGCCATACCATCAGAACTTCCTGACTACTTAATTTCAATGTCTCCAAATTGGGGATGATCTGTTGCCAAATCAGGTAGAAAAAAAGATAAATTGGAGGCAATGTTTCCTCAAACTTAATTATTCACAGTATATATAGTATCATCACATATTTTTTAAATAGAAAGAAAGGGGAAAATGTGAATTGATGGGCAGACCCAAGTCAACTAGCGTGAAAAAGCTTTTCTTTCTATCAAATCCAACTTGAATTGAAAAAGAATAGCTATGTACTACATTCTATTTTATTCTTCTAGCTTTCCAAAGTTTGGGACAAAGAAAAATGGAAGAAAATCATACATATATATATATATATATATATTTTTTTTTTTTTTTCCATTTTATCATCATTTTCTTCCTTCGTATGAAGTCAATTTTTTTTTAATTAACTGACTATTTGGGTAGCTTCTATAAAAAAGATTTGAAATTGGGATTGAAATTTAAAAAATTTAGTCCTTTTTTTTTTTTTTTTTTTTTTTTGTAAATAGCACTTTGTGTGCTATGACTAGCGTACTAGTGTGCAGTTATATATGACTTAAACCAATTTATATATATAATATGTATTAAACCTATATATATAGTTTCTTGTATCATTCAAATTCAATGACTCGGATAAGAGTACATTGAATTTCTGTGAATTTGAAAGTTGTATTTGATTCTTCCAATCTTCTAAATGAAATTGGATTCCTAAAAAATTGAACATATACCTATAAAAAGCCCCACCTATTTGCTCAATATCCCCAGCGCTAATTTACATAATGAGACTAATGTAAAAGCGTATTTTATATATAGCCAAACAATATCACTTTATTTAGACATAGGAAGGGAATGGATCTCATACCTTTTCCACTGAAAAGAAGGGTTGTCGAGTTGGGATATCCAGGTGGCGCTCTTCATTGGTCTTTTGATAGTTAAAAAATTCTAAATCAAACACCTTTACCTTTTCACAACCATACACTAACAACTCTTTTAATAAAGGCCACTCTGAGGTGTGTACTCCTGGGTAGAAATTAGTAAGCGCTGGTAGATTCTTGAGTACTAGAGAGACTACCTTTGGAAAGACAAACTTAATAGTACTTGGTTCTTCTCCTCCTTCCATGGAAACAATCTCCTCCAAAATTCCACAATCAATTATCTTAAGCTCAAACAGTTGCAAAACACTCCTTGCTATGGAGACTAGAAAGATATTTTTCAAACTGTGACATTTAGAAACACTCACTTGTTTTAACTTAAATATAGGCATCAAAAGTCTCTCTTCAAACCTTGACTCTTGAAATCCAAAAATTGCTTTTAGTGAACCACATTCATTAACTGTTAGAGACTCTACCCTTGATAACCTTTCAAGCATGTTAGATGGAAAAAGAGTCAATAAATTATCACAACCTTCAACTGTGATGGATTTTAGTTTGCCAAACGAATTGTGAACAAGTTTGTTATCGTGCCATATCATTTTCAAGTCATCCAAGTGAGAAATCACCATTTGCTCCAGGTTAGGGAATGCAACCTGCATATTCATGCCATATATATATAATCAATCCATTTGGCTTTATTAGGAACTTTTTCAGAAAGAAAAAGATTTAAATAATTCTAATACATTAATTGATAAGATAAGAACAAATAAATTAGCTAGCCTTATACCTTACGACTGAAGAAAGTTTCAAGCTCTATAGATCTCAATTTCACAACTTCTTCACCAACTTTTAAGTCTCTGCTCATATTTTCCAAGACAAATGCCTTAAGTTTACGGCAATGCTTTATGTGCAGCTCTTTTAATGATGAAAATTCAATGTACATTTCCGCGCAAAATTTTGTGAGATTTTGAAGATCTTCTAACTTCAGAAATTTCAATTGCGGGAACATTGTGATTTTCTGGTCTTCTTCTCTTAACTCTTCCATAACTATTATCTCTTCTAAAACTGGGCACTTGCATATCTCAAGATGTTTTAGCTGCGGAAAGCTTCTGACTATGGAAGATGTGAAAAGATAATTTAAGTTACCATAGCCCTGCACTACTAAGCGTTTTAAATTTTGAAATCGAGAAGACATTGTTGGAAATTGGTTCTGCCAAATCTTTTCAAAGTCGATTGCAGACGCTTCCAAAACCTGCGAACAAACTCCTTGTTTAAATCTTTTCTCATGATATGCATCTAAGAAAGAAGTAATAATCCTTGATAGATAAAGAACTTGGAATCTGTGTCTTGGAAAGAAACAAAAATTTAACTTCTCCGTATACAAAGTTTGTTATGCTTCATTTAATTTGAAAACAACTATCACACAAAAAATTTGATAAAAAAAGTAGAATATGTCCAGCTGTTTAATGAAGTTCACGTTCGTTTGATAGCCTAATCAATGATTAAAGAGCTCGGCCAGAGGTTAGTTGATACTAATGCTGACAAGTAAAAGAGGAAATTGGAACAAAAGAATCAGTAAACGTACTATATATGCAGACAAGAACACATTCACATTGATGCTGATGGAAAATATCACTTTGATTAACCTCTAAATAATCTCAACGTAATCGATGTTTAGATTTTTGTCTCGAACCTTTTGAGACTAGAGATTTTTCCACCAAGTGACTTGCAGAAGTTATTTAGCTAAATATCTTACTAGGTCTTATCTAATGCATTAAGAATACATTAACACTATAAAAATACGTCAATACGCCATGCCATATTACATGGAGAAATTAGTGTTTACAATCTTAAAAAAAAGTTTGAACTGGATAAACTAAATGCAATTAGCAAACAATTAATAAAAAGTTAAAAAGATCTAATGCGATATATAATCTTTTCTATATACACCAAAATTAATAATTACACCAAATGATTAAATATGGCATATTTTAGCGCACACCTAAACTATGATTTTATTTTTAAAATCAAGCAATCTATTATATTCGTATATAAAATAATATGAAACATCAACTGTTAAGTATATTAAGCTATGCAGTTGTTCGTAGTTTCGTTTGATGGATTGATGATTTAGCTTAGCTAATGGATGATGAGATGATTAACGTTCATATTCTTATAAGTATTATAGGCAAGATAGTAATAAATAAAATCAAGGATGATTTTATTTTTAATCTCTGGCATAATGTTTCTCTTGTAACGACATGGAAAAAGAAAACAGAGCTTTCAGCACAATCAGGAAGCATAAAGTAGTACAAATATATTTAATTAACTAAATAATCATGTTGATAACAAACCAACATTGCAACATAAATTATCTGAAATAAAATTAAATATAGCTTTCTTGACTGAGGCTGTAAATAGAAAAGTAGATAAAGGGCAGAGCAATAACGCATGCACGCAGATTTATCATGGAAAATCTGTTTAAAAAGAAGGAAAGATGGAAGCTGTATAGAATGCTCTGGGCATATTTGAGAATCCACAGCACTTCACAGGTGAACATTGCCGTTGATTTTTTTTTTTTTTTTTAACCACAGCAAAGAGAAAAAGGATAAAAATTTGAATTGACCAGGCAGACCAATGTCTAGTGTCTTGCCATGTGATACTAGAATTATATTGTTCAAAATAATTACCGATTGTGGAAGCGAATTAAAAGTCCAAAAAAAGACCAATGATACATACCATTTTCTTATGTAATTGTTGTATCGTTGTATTGAGGTCACTCTCCCAACATCCTAGATCAAGTCTCCAGTCTTTTTTGTTTGGACATACCATTTCTAGCTTTGGTGTGTGTGAGGCTCCTTCACAGAAAATCTTCATCTTGGGGCAGTCTCTCACTACCAATACATCTAATGATGGGAAACTAAAGGTGTAATTTGTTGAACAAAAACTTGTAAGACTTTCTAAACCAACAAGTGACAACTCCTCCAATTTGTTGAAAACAATCTCATCTGCTACATCTCCCTCATCTGCTACTATTTCTACCATCCTTTGGCATCCTCCTACACTCATTTTTCTAAGTCGCTCTAGACTTTTGGCTGTTGAGGATGTTACCAAGTTTATCATTCCTTTGCAGTTATGTACCATCAGGGTTGTTAGGTTTTCAAAAGATGCTGATGGTGGGAGTAGAGTAATCAAATTGTCACAATTTCTTACTACTAGACTCTCAAGACTTTGAAGAATTGAGATCATCTTGCAATCTTGTTTCCACATATACTTCATATCAGAAAGACTCTCCAGCGACAGTTGTTTTATCTGTGCCAAACTCCCAACATGTTTCTCGACCTCTTCATATGAGAATAACCTTTTGCATGAGCCACCGCACACTTTCAGATCGTCTACATTGCAAAATTTTTCTAGTAACCCAAGTGGAAAAACAGCTGACTCGACATCTTGAATACCAATAGCTTTAAGTTTGCTAAAGAGATATCCTGAAAAAAGGCCTTGCCACATCTTCATAATTTCCTTACTACTTAATATCAACGTCTTCAAATTGGGGATGATCTGCAGGCCAATCGTATAGAAAACAACATAAATTTGAAGTGATGTTTCTCAAACTTATCACAGCATTTATGGTAATACTACATTTTTTTAACAGAAACAAAGGGAAAAATGTGAAAAGATGATGGCCACGCCCAAATCAACTAGCGTAAACAAGATCTTTTCATCAAATCCTGCTTGAAGTTTGATTCACATACACAAGATAATATTAAAAGTCATATGCATTACGATAACTATCTTACAAATATGCAGTTATATATGACTTAAATTAATATATATATAGAACGTAGTTGGCTTGGTTTTGTCAAAGCAAACGAGTGGCCTGGAACAGTGCACTAAAAAGCAGTTAATTGAAATTTGAACTGGATTCTTCTAATCCTCGTAATAAAATTGTATTAGAAAAAAATTGAGTAATATACGTAACCCCATTACCTATTTGCTTAGTGCTCCCTAACACATATAATTTACACCACGATAAAATTGTAATAGCAAATTTTCTAATAAGCTTAGAGATTTCACTCTAATTTATCAGTATAAAACAAATGGGTATCATACCTTTTCAACCAAAAAGAAGGATTGTTGAGCTAGGATAAGGTGGTCCTCATCTTTAGTCTTTTGAAAGTCCAGAAATTGTGAATCAAACACCCTTACTTTTTCACAACCATACACTACTAACCGTTCTAACACAGGCCACTTTGAGGTGTTTACTCCTGGGTAGAAATCTGTAAGTGTTGGTAGGTTCTTGAGCTCTAGATATAATACCCGTGGAAAGACAAAGTTGACAGAACCCGGTTCTCCTCCTCCATCCTTGGAAACAATCTGCTCCAGCATTCCACAATCAACTATCTGAAGGTTGAATAGTCGCAGAAGACTCTTGACAATGTAGGCTGGAAAAATATTTTTCATACTATGACATTTAGTAACACTCAGACTTCGTAAATCTAAGTCAGGCATTGAATATGTTTCTTCAAAATTTGACCCTTGGATTCCAAATATCTGTTCCAGCGAACCACATTCTGTAACAGTTAGATATTCTAACCTTGATAACCTGCTAAGCATGTTTGATGGAAAAGCAGTCAGCAAGTTATCACAACTTTCAACTTTGATTGTTCTCAGTTCGCCAAAGGAATTATGCGCAAGTTTGTTGTTGTGCCATATCATCTTCACATCATCCAAGTGATAAATCAACATTTCTGTTAGCTTAGGAAATGCAACCTGTCATATTCATACCATAACTGATTCTTTTAGTTTTAATTAGATATGTACATACATACATATATATGTATGTATGTATATATATGTATATTTGAAACACAGAAAGTAAATCAGTCTTATACCTTATCATTGAAGAAAGGTTGACTCTCCATCGAATTGATTTTTGCAACTTGTCCACCAACAAGTAAGTCTGATCTCATATTTTCCAAAACAAATACCTTTAATTTAGGGCATTGCTTAATCTCCAAAATTTTCAAGGATGGAAATTCAACATAATTTTCTAAGCAGAATCTTGTGAGGTTTTCAAGCTCTTCTATTCTTAGGAAGTTTAATTTAGGAAACTTTATGTGCTTCCTTTCTTCTTCTGATAGCTCTTCCATGGTGATTATCTCATCTAGCATTGGGCACTTGCATATCTCAAGGTGTTGAAGCTGGAGAAAGCTTTTGAGTATAGACCATGGAAAAAGATGTTTTAAATTAACGCAACCCTGTACTATAAAGCATTGTAAATTTTGAAAGTGAGATGGCATTTCTGGACTTAATTGGATCTGCAAAATCTTTTCATATTCAACTGCAGACACTTCCAAAACCTGCAAACAAACTTCTTTGTCAAATCCTTCTATATACAGATTAAAAGTAATAATTTCTGATAGTGGAATAGATAACATTGTTGGGAAAATATGTGGGGAAACTTTATTTAATAGAAAATGGCGTGTACAACAGTGGAGTTTGTGTGGAGGAAATTGGTATCCTTCAAAATCAAGTTTCTCCGCATATTTTTCCCAACAGAGATGACTTAAAAAATCTCTCCTGGAATAAGCTAATATTTAATTTACAAATAATACTGGATGATTTTATATTAAATCTCTTGCATCTGTCGGGGATTAATTTATGAGAAATTCAAAGTTTCTCTTGTAACCAAATGAAAAAAGACAACAAAGACAGCATAAGGTTAATCAGGAAGGACAAAAGTACTATGCATAACAAGCCAAAATTGCAAACAAAAGACTAATTTTGCAGCATAATGCATATGCATGCACATGAATCACTGAAGTAGAAAAAAGAAAAATTAATATAACCAACTGCCATTTGTTTTTAAACTGAAATATTGGAACACGGCCATTATTAACAAAGATAAAAACACTCAAATAGCAAAATAATTCAAAATAAGAACCAAGGGACTAATTTTGTCATTAATAATATTTGAATGACTTTGTACACCAGTGTATTTGTCGTCTCTCAGTTGCTTGTGTTCCTGACAGCTGATGGGTCCAAATTTGTGAATTCACTCTCTCATTCAGAATCACAGACGTTGAATATTTTACTATATAACCTAAAGCAGTCGGTGAGTTTTATAAAACAGCTACAAGATCTGTTGGTGATTAATCCTAGATATGTGGAATTATCTAGAATACATTCAAAACCCAAAAATCATTTTCATTCAAAGATCACCCTGGTCACACTTATATTTCTTGGAATTTTTAAAATCCTAAATGATCATTCAAAGAATTCAATACGTTAGAATATAATCACACACAAGTGCAATTCGATCCCCTTAAGGCTAATTTTTCAGTTCAATTTCAACTACTATCGGAAGAGATGATTGAAGATGAAGAGAAGACCAAGAACAAGAGAGATTAGTGAGAGAAGAGAAAAAATTTGGAGAGAAACATATTTGTTTTATTTTGGATCCAAAATGGCCAAAAAGGCTGAAACTTATTTAACTTTCTTAACTTCAGCTATAAGTTTCGATGATTTTGTTTATTTCATCGAATCTTAATGACCTCAATGTAATTCACCCTAAATCCAGTGGACTGCATGTGACATTCCAAAATTTTCAAAGAATCATCACTTTAATATGTCACACCACCCATATTATTGTTTATGTATGTATGCCTAAGGGGATGCAAAGAATTAAATTACAGAAGGGTTTAAATGAGACGCTAAGGAAGTGTAACGGCTCAATTGGGTTTTTGTGCGATGTTTATCTATAAATACATGGGATAACTCTAGAAAGACCCATTTTCCTCCCCCTTTCTTTTAAAACCTCCAGCTCTCTCTCCCCCTCATTCCTTCGATTTTGCCATGAAATCAAGAGGAGAGGAAGGAAACAAGAGGTCAAGAGGTAAAGATTCACTCATATATCTCTAGCTATAGCCATATCCATGCAATTAAGTAATTGTTTATTATGGTTTGTTATATTCCATGTTAGGAACATGCTGTAAATAGCTAGAATAACATGAATTAGTGTGAGTTATGGAAGAATTTAGAGATTTGATGATGCTAGAAAGCTAGAAGTAAAGTATGAGTATAAATCCTGCAGAGTTGTTTTTCTAAACAGTGCTAAGTCTGAAAATTCCCATAAATTCCATGGTTGTTTGTTAACTCTGAAATTTTTACATGGTAAACTAAACACATCAAGGAGTTTATAGAATTTTGTAATGCTAAAAAATTCAAAGTAGATGAATTTTGGTGAATTTTTGACATTCTGGTTCGAAAATGTGAATCCGAATTGAGGGGGCAAATCTCATAAAATTCCTTGATTTTTGATTTGCAACCCTTTGAATATGTTTTCTCTTACACTATAAAGTTTCATGGTTTTTGGATTGTGTATGAATTGTTGTAATTTTTCAAATCTAGACTTAAAGAACTGTGAATGTTAAGTTCTAGTTCGTTTGACTGCCTTAAACTTCTTAGAAAATCATGATTTTTGGTGGAATAACTCTTATATGTGTCTAGTTCTAGACTGGAAAGTTTGGTAGAGATTTGAGTATTGTATAATTTTATAAAATTCTTCAAAGTTGCACTGTTCAGTTGAAAGGTCTGCAGATAGATTTGCTGTGTGAATGAAATTAAAGGTTTTGAAGGGGTACATGACCTTATTTTGACTCAATAAAATTCATAGGATATAATATGTGTGCATACTTGAGTCCCATGAAATTGGTGATAATTGGAGTACGTACCCTTTTACTACAATTGTCCAACCCATATGTGTATATTAGTGAATTTACTATAACGTAATTGGTTGAGTAATGTGTAACTAACCTTTAAGAGATTTAATGATTTCTAGGTGAAATCCAAGTCAAGGAGTGAAGTATTTAGGTAAGTAGATAGATCCCCTTTTTTTGATGACACAACATATGTATATAATTACAATGAGATGTGTTTACTTATTCTGTATGAATGTATATGTGATATGATGATTTGAACTATCATTAATGTATTGTGAATGGAAATGTGAGTGAAACTTTGTTAGATACAATGTTAATATAAGTGCACTGATGTGTTGTGATGGATAGAATATATGATTTTGAGTTTATGTTATGAGAGGTGAATGGTGAACTCATGCTATTGAGAATGATATGATATGATTAATGAGAAACCTAATTAGAGCCTTACTTATGGAATTGAAATGCAATGTTATGAATAAACACATGCCAAAATTTTGAGTACTCATAATGTGATTGTGTATGGAGGGACACCTTTTGAAATTGTGTGTGTGAGCTACCTCTTGGGGTTCACAAGGACCGCAAAGTGCCACACACAATACAAAGTGTCACATGCGAAAATGAGTATGAAATGTGAAGTTACAATACTAAAACCTTGGGGAAACATAGAATGTTTATTGTGTAATTGATGCATGGGGGTCACCTCTTAAGAGTTCTAGACCACAAAGTGACATATGCTTGTAAAACTAGTAACTACGTTATGGGTTGGGTTGTGGATGTGTCCACCCAAAGTTAGTGGACACATTTCGGAATGCAAAGTGCCACGGGCCACCTCTTGAGGTTCCAAAAACAAAACTGTTAATTTGTGATTATCTGTCCCAAAGTTGGTGGAAGCGCTTCGGAACGCAAAGCGCCACCGGCCACCTCTTGAGGTTCCGAAAACAAAATCATGAGGACACAAAGTGGCACAGGTTGGGTCACCTAAAGTCCAAAACCGGACAATGGGCTAGCTTTCATTATGTGATTCTATATGATTATGTGTGATACATGTACCCGTAAGGTTTCATGTGATTAAATGTGATATGTGATATATGTATATCTTTAAGGCTCTTTAAGATAAAAGATTGATTATGAATAAGGTTATGTGAAAATGAAAAGGAAAACATAGATATGTGTGATTCGAATTGCCTACAAGAGGTGCATGTGACATGAGACACGTACATGTGTATGTATGTTTGTAAGTGTATGTGTATATGTGATAGGATGTGGCTTGAAAATGGCATATATGAATTGAGACATGTACGTGTATGTGCGTATGTATCATTGTATGTGAAATAAACAAAAGACACATATGAAGAAAGTGAATGGTTTAGAAAAGTCATGTTTGAAATGTGTCACATACATGTGTATGTGAATGAATGTGTGTGTGAAGGAGTGTGTGTATATGTGATCAGCTTTGACATGGGAAAAGCCATGTTCAAAAGTGAAAATGAATATGCGTGATTATGTGATGTGAATGGCCTAAGAGAGATATGTAGTATTTTTACAAGTGATGGAAATGAGTTAAGCTGGATGGGCCAAAATAGAAAAGTGGCATAAGAGCACAATACCATTTGCGCAGGAGCGCCATGCTGTAATCCGAAATTAGCCCCAACCAGAAAGTTGGCGCCGCTGCGCCAACCCCATTGTGCAGGAGCGCAATCCATGAGAATACTGTCCTATGACTTCTCAAGTAAGTTATTCCTTGCGTATACAATGAGTAATGAACAGTAACTGGTGCCTTAAGTATTAAATAGTAACCATATAATGAATTGGTTATCTTCATTAATTGTTTCAGTTTGTGTGTCATGCCAATCTTTTTTAATTCTAGCTGCTTACTGAGTTTTATACTCACTAGTCTGTTGTGTACCTCAAGTAATCGACAAGTTAAAGATTATGAGAGGATTTTGGCATAGCGACGATCGTGTTCCATTGGCAATCTTTGATTCACTACAATATTACTATTTTCTGTGCAAGTAAATAGATTAATTCATTGCAAGCTGTATTAAGGTGTGATAGTATATATTGTAGTTGGACATCATAGAGACATCAGAGTTTTAGAAAACTTTTAAATTTAATAGCCCTAGTTTTCTTTGAGATTGTCTTGAATGAGTGTAATTGTTCCATTCTGTACCCATTTAGGTGTGGGGTGTGACGCTGCATATCATGTAAAAGGAAATATGCGTTACCTTTTCATATAAGTTGAAAAAAAAAACTGTTTTAATATTTTGTATTATTATTTGCACATTAATTGTTGCCTTCTGCGTAGCTTATGTTTAGTTTCAATTTTTTATCAAATAAAAATCTATTAGCTAAGTTCCTGCCCATTTTGATGACCATGACCTAGTGCCGTAAGGACCAAAAATTAATGCTAGCAAACTCTTTACTGTCGACAACTACATTGTTAAAGGTTCTGAAGCGACCACACACGTAGATTGGAAGACAGGTGAACATTGCAGTGAAATGATCTTCTAACACAAGAACTAGAAAAAGATAAAAGTTGAGGTTACGAAGCAGAATGTTGTCTAGTATCTTGTATATATTGGTGAATCCTACGTCTATACTACTGAAATTATATAACAGAAGGTATAAGGAAATAGATGACCTGAAAAAATAAAAACGATATACACTTGAATGAAAAAGTACGTACCATTTGTTGTAGGGTTCTATTGAGGTCACCTTCCAAAAAGTACTGCTCCCTATTTAGCCATACTCTCTGCAACTTTGATGTGCTTAAGGCTCCCTTACAGAAATTATTCATCTTGGGGCAGTCATTCACTGTCAATACTTCCAAAGCTGGGAATTTGAAGGCGTAAAGTGCAGAGCAGAAGCTTGTGAGACTTTCTAAACCAACAAGTGACAATTTCTTCAGTTTGGTAAAAACAATCTCAACTTCTGCTATATCTCCCTCATTTGCTACTACATGTGTAATCATCTTGCATTTCTTTATTCGCATTTCTTGGAGTTGCTCTAAACTTTTGGCTGTTGAGGGTGTTACCAAGTTTATCATTTCTCCACAGTGATATACTTCCAAAGTAGTTAGATTTTGGAAAGAAGCTGACGATGGCGCTAATCCAAACAGATTGCCACAATACTTTACACTTAGAAACTCAAGATTTCCAAGGATTGAGTTCATCCTGGAATCTTGTTTCCACATGTGCTTCAGATTAAAAAGAGACTGTAGGTGTAAAGATTTTATCTGTGAAAAATTCCGAGCATGCTTCTCCACCTCTTCATGTGAGAATAACTCTTTGTATGAACCATTAAACAGCTCGAGTGTTTTTAGATTTTCAAATATTTCAAGCAAAGCAAGTCGAAAGACAGCTGCTTCCTTTTCTCGAATACGAAGAGTCACAAGTTTGCTAAAGAGGTGTCTTGGAAAGTGGCTATGACATATCATCACGATGTTCTTCCCTAATTCCAATGCCTTTAATCTAGGGAAGATCTGCGAGCAGACCAATCATATAGAAATTAAATCAAATTGGAGTTGATGTTCCCTCAGATATATATTTATAGAATACATTAATAATATGGAAACAAAAGGAAAATGTTGAGATGATTGCCAGACGGCCCAGACCACATGGCAAAAATCTTTCCTTAAAACCCTGCTTCAATTATTAAAAGGGTCAGGCTATTTCACCTTTTGTTTAGCTACATACCAACTCTTTTAATAAACTTTACAGGTGTTCAATTAACAAGAAATGTACCATCATTACTTCTAGTCAAGGCATAAAAAATGAGCCAAACATTAATCTAACTTACCAAATGATTAAATAACTATTATAGATTTATACTTTTAGTCAAACCCTCAGACAGGTAGCAAACATGTTGTGTTATGTCTATTTTCTTCCAAATTCAACAATCACTAGTAATAAGAAAAAAAAGCCATAAGTTACATCCTCCAAATATTTTTGAAATAAGATAAATGAAATTGGTTTCTAATGCCAACAACTTAATTTTATCAAGACAATTCCAAGCTATAAATCTAAAAAAAATCACAAAAAATTGTTTGTGATTAAAAAAAAAATCATCTTTTTAGTATTATAATCTGAACTAACGTTAATTTGACCTCCATATGTAAAAGTTTTCTTTGTTTTCATGAATTTTTTTTCGAACTAATTTTTTTTTAAAGGCTAGATGTTGATTTGCAAATCTAAAATAGCTGAAGATTAAAAAAGGGGTCTTAAAGGTGGATGTAGAGAGTAGAAGATAGTGAAGTTAATTAGTTTCAATCTACTTATTTACAAATTTATCTAAGGATAATTATCTAATAATATTTTAAAAAAAGTGGGTGTGTTAATAGATTGAGGAAAAAAAAAAAGAGGGCAAATAGCCCCACACTTATTAAAATTATATCACTAACTGGTATCGCAAACACCCTTAGAAAAACTCTTTACAGACTAAATTCCTCTTTGCAAACATTTTTTGAAGTTTTAAAAATTCAATGTCTATTTAATAGTATAATTCCACAAATAAATGGATAAATTAACACTCATTTATTAATTAATTTGATTGAATGAAAACATACAAGTGAAAATGTAAATATTTTTTCCAAGACCTACTGATTAATAAGTGAAAACTAAGCGGAAATGCAGGTTCTAGAAATCAGTTTCCTTATCAATTTGATAAGTATTGGTATGTTAATTTTGTATTGGATGTATAAATTTTTTTAAAAATTTTTAAAGGTGCTCAAACTAAAAATTGCTTAGAAAATGTCTAATAATACCGTTAAAAAAAAAAAAGAGTAGATGTGAAAAATAATCTTGTGAATGCTTATATCACCACGCGTAGCCCCCAACTGAAATATATAAAGCACAAAAGTCTAAATTCAATTGCATTAATTTTCCCTCCTAAATTTTGGATAAAAGGTAAATCCATGAAATTGACATTTGATTCTTCTTTCACAAATTAATATATCTTTATTCTCTAATTTCTGCCTTCATCATACCTATTGGACAGATTTTCAATTTGATTACATGAGTAGATCCAGCTCATTAATTGGAATCCCTCAATATGTAATTTCTGCTTCATGGCAGTTAAACTTTAATATATAATTCAAAAAGTTTTGTGCAATTAATCCAAAAAAAAAGGATCAATAATGTTTAAAAAAATTAATAATAACTGCACAGTCAAATTCAGGTTTATTGGTTGATATCGTGGACCATCTCACTGGAAACCCTAGCTAAACTCCAACGATTATGCTGACATGGGTTGACAGTTCTAATACTGGTTTAGTTAATAGCTTTTTCATAATAACTTCCGTGAATAGGGTCCGTTGTTATAATTACTAATCTGGGAAGGCTGTTTTGTAGTTTACTTTTCGAGGGTGCAGTATGTAGCAGTTTATAAGCAGCTTTTTAACAATTAAAAGAATTAAGTCGAGCTTCTCAGTGTGTTAATTAACACATCTCTATTTTGTAGAAAAAGTTCAGAGAATAAAAAACAAATGATAACCAGTGTCATGAATTATTCTATGACCATCTTACTAGTAGGCAATTATATGTATCAAACTCATTCATGCAATATGATCATGGCCATAGCTGAAGTGGATTTTTATATTAGATTTAAGTATGATGATGGAAGATAAATGAATTAGGTTTCATACCTTTTGGACCGAAAAGATTAAGGGTTGAGTGGAGATATCAAGCTGGTCCTCGTTTTTGGCCTCTTGAAAGTCAGAAGATTTTGAAGCAAACCCCTTTAATTTTTCACAATCACACATTTCCAAAGTTTCTAAAACAGGCCATTCTGTAGTATGTACTCCAGGGTAGAAAGTAGTTAGTTCCGGTAGGTCTCTGAGTGATAGCCTGGTTACTCTCGGGAAGACAAACCTAACAATACTTGGTTCTTCTCCTTCTTCTTTCGTGACAATCTCTTCCAGTTTTTCACAGCCATTTATCCATAGGTATTTTAGTTGCAAAAGACCTCTGGCAGTGAAGACTGGAAAGATATTTCTCAAATTCTGACATCTATATACATGTAGATTCTGTAGCCGTGTGAACCTTCCAAGAACATTAGATGAAAAAAGAGTTTGTAACTTATCACAACCATCAACCGTGATTGACACTACTTTTGGGAAGACAAATTTAACTGTGCTTGGTTTTCCTCCTCCTTCCTTTGCAACAATCTCCTCCAGTGTTTTGCAATCCCTTATTCGAAGGTTCACTAGTTGCGAAAAACCCATGGCAATGGAGGCTGCAAAAATACTTTTCAAACTTTGACATTTATTAACATTCATTATCCGTAAACAAAACTTGGGCACTGAATAAGTTTCTCCAAAATCTGACCCCTGGACTCCAAAAATCTCTTCTAATGAACAACAATTATTAACTCTTATTGAGCTGAGCTTTGAGAATCTTCCGAACGTATTAGATGGAAAAAGACTTAATAAATTGTCACAGCCTTCAACTTCTATTGATTTTAGTCTGGAGAAAGAATTGTGAGCGAGTTCGTTGTTGTGCCATATCATCTTCAAGTCATCTAAGTGAGAAATCGCCATTTCCTCTAGGTAAGGGAATATAGCCTGTCGTATTCATGCCATAATTGGTCATGAGTTTTAAGTGGAAAATGCTTAATCAGAATAAAATAAACTATGGGAAATATATAAGACATAGGTATCCTAAGAGAGAAAATTAATTAGTCTTCTACCTTTTCATTGAAGAAAGATTGAATCTCCTTTGAGCTCATTTGTCCCACTTCTTCACCAGCTGTCAAGTCTTGGCTCAAATGTTCCAAGACAAAGGCCTTAAATTTAGGGCATTGTATCATCTCAAGTTTTTTCAAGGATGGAAATTCAACAGAATTTTGTAGGCAAAATCTAGTAAGGTTTTCAAGTTTTTCTATTCTCAGGGTGTTTAATTGAGGGAACTTTATGTCCTTCCTTTCTTCTTCTCTAAACTCTTCCATGGCGATTATCTCATTAAGAACTGGGCACTTGCATATCTCAAGGTGTTGGAGTTGAAGAAAGCTTCTGACAATAGAAGATTGAAATAGGTATTTTAAATTACCAAAGCCTTGCACAATTAAACGCTTTAAATTTTGAAAGTGAGATAACATTTTTGGATATTGACTCCACCAAATCTTTTCAAATTCAACTACAGACACTTCCAAAACCTGCAAACAAACTCCAATTTGTCAAATCATCTATATATACAATACATGCATGCATGCATACATACATACATACATATATATATGTAAAGTTTGGATCTTTTAACACAATTTCTTTACATAACATCATGACATAAATTTATGATCATTAATATCACATAATTCAATGATTAATAATACAAACTCCTCAATATCTCAACCATTATATTATCCTGAGATGCATGGTTAGAAATTTTTTATGGTGGATAGATCAATTAATCTACGTACATCTAAACACATTCACGTCAATGGTAAATATCAAGGTATATATTGACCTTCAAATAATATCAAAGTAACAAATACTAGATGCAAGTTATAAACCTTCTATGGTTAAGAGCGTATTTAATGAAGAGAAAATATTCGCTAAATGAGATGTCTCCCTAGGTCCTATCCAATGCATTACAA
Source organism: Boswellia sacra (assembly GCA_013180625.2). NCBI lineage: Eukaryota > Viridiplantae > Streptophyta > Magnoliopsida > Sapindales > Burseraceae > Boswellia > Boswellia sacra. Next base: position 383,200 of record SNVD02013965.1, on the reverse strand, counting down.
GTAAATTACATGGACATTAGTATATTATAAAGATCTAAAGATTTATCTCTTCTTTTTATAATTTTATATTTAAACACCTAAATAATTATTTCATATGATTTATTATAACATAAACCCTGACAAGGTAGTTAATCAAGGGATAAGAGAGATTACTAAAATTATATTGTGATGCAAATTTGTGAGCAAGAGCATAAGTAAATGATTTTTTTTCTTAACTTAATTATTGCATTCATCAGGTTCAATTCTTGAGATTTTCAAAGATTCCTATACGCAAATGAAAACAATAAAGAAAAAAGAAAAAGAAAAACAAAGACAACATAAGGAAAATCAAGAAAGAAAAAAGTTCTACGTTAATATCTAAATATATATTATGCTGATTAAAATTGATGATAACAAACCAATATTGAAAATTAAATTCTAATATGTTGATAATTGGCACTTAACATGTGAACAAGAATATGAAATTGACCACTACTTCATTATCTGCCAACTGACATATGCGTTTAGACTGAAATAAATAATTTTTCAATATCTATATGCACACGTGTGTGTGTAGGATGATTTTAATTGGAACATGTACACATAGTATGATATTGCTTTTGCTCTTTAGAAGATGTAGGATTTTGAGCTAAACCTACCTTACTCTGTGGATATGTTCCCTTAGGCTCCCACATAGTATGATAATGTCGGCTTTTGGGCACATGCTTGCATGGTTTTGCTCTTAGCTTTCCCTCAAAGGGCCTCTTACAAATGAGACGAATGTCTCTACGTGCATAGCGCAACATTAATTAATTTTTTTAGCCATGCAATGTGAGATTCAAAACTAAGTGGGTTTTTTCTTTGAAATCTGAATTTAACTTATTCTCAGACTTCAACTATTTTTATAGTGTTTTTTTTTAAAACTTAAGACTTATTCCAAAACAATTTCCTCTCCATGGAACAAAATAAAATTTTTAGTTTTTTTTTCTAAACACAAATGTTTGACTAATTTATATCACCCCTAATTTTTAAAAATACCTCTATCTAATTCATTTATTACCTTTAATTTATATGTGGCTTTTATAAAAATTACATAGTTAAATAAATCCATATATAAGTATAATATAAAGTATTATTTTCATAATTTAGAAAAAGTAATAAAATATTCAAAATCATTAAATTTTGAATTTTAAATTTTTAATACTCCATTATCAATTTTTTCAAAATATTGGTTTACAAATATTTTTAATATGTCAAAAAATACAAGCGAAAACAACATCAAACAAATATATGTGTAAAAGAGTAGTGCTAGAATTACAGTCTTCATAAAATCTAAACTTTACAACTTGATATGGTAGTATATATGACAAAAATTCACTAGAGGAGAAAAAAAATAAAAAGAATGAGAGAAGTTACATCTCCAATAAGATTTTGTCATGTAAACTATCACATCAAGTTGTAGCGTTTAGATTATATGTAGATTATAAGTCTAGTATTACTGTGTAAAAATATTCACTTCAGTCATTTTAATTTAGATATTGAAATAAAAAGGAAATAAATATATCATTTAGATTTATATTTTCAAACCAATATATTCAGACTTACTCAAAATTTCAGACAAAATATAAAAATAAAAGAACCCCCCTAAATCCCACACTGACCACTCTATAAATCTTGGGTGTTACATATCCACTCATTGAGCTGTGGTGCTAACCCTTTTTCCTATTTTGCTCCCATCATCTTAAGGTAGTTGCAGTATTGTTTGGATCAATTTCTATGATCTTAAGGTAATGACACGTGACATAACGCCAGAAATAGCTTTTTGCATCTCATGTCTACATGTGGGTGTGTGTGTGATATATACATAGATATGCCATGTTGGTAATATAGTAAATGTGTAACATACCTGTGATGTATCGTGTTGGTTGACCAGGCTATTTTGAAGGGTCTGACACCTATTGATTTTGATTCGAGGTTTTCTTTTATGAGAGGGATTAAAAATCCTATCAGCAGTTGAGTTGTACAATTATGGAGGTGTTTTTATAAGATGATGCAGGGTGGTAACTCAGAAAAAAAGTGGACGCTCTAGTAATTTTAATTTTCAGTAAACTTCAATACTAAAATATTATAAATTTCTTTGCATCAATAGTTATGCGATAGAGGCACAATTAGTTAATAATCAGTAAAACTCATTTCAGTTATTACTTTCACAGGAGTGTTAGAATCCTACAAAGTAGTAGTAATCAGGCAAGCTTATACTAATCAAATTATATTATAAAAGGTATAAGGAAATAGAAAATCCAAAAAAGAAAGAAAGATAATACTTTAATAAAGCACAACGTACCATTTTATTATGAAATTGTTGTATGGTTCTATTGAGGTTACCCTCCAAAAAGTACTGCTCTCCGTTTAACAATACTCTCCATAATTTTGATGTGGCTAAGGCTCCTTCACAAAAAATCTTCATTTTGGGGCAGCCACTGACAGTCAATTCTTCCAAAGCCGGGTAGTTGAAAGTGTAATTCGCTGAGCAAAAACATGTGAGACTTTCTACATCAACGAGTGACAATTTCTCCAATTTGCTAAAAACAATCTCAACTTCTGCTTTATCTTCCTCATTTTCTACTATTTCTGTGATTTTTTTGCATCTCTCTATTTGCAATTCTCGAAGTTGCTCCAAACTTTTGGCAGTTGAGGATGTCATCAGGTGTATCATTTGTTGACACCAATATACTTGCAAAGTTGATAGATTTTGGAAAGAAGATGAGGATGGCAACAATTTAATCAAATCGTAACAATACTTTACGCTAAGGAATTCAAGATTTTGAAGAATTGAGTTCATCTTGGAATCTTGCTTGCACATATGCTTCCTTTCGCAAAGAAACTCTCTGTTTAAAGATTTTACTTGTGCAATATTCCCAGCATAATTATCTACCTCTTCATATGAGAATAACTCTTTGGATGAACAAAACTCCACCATGAGCCTTTCCAAATTGTTAAATCTTTCAAGGAAACCTAATGGAATAACAGCTGCCTCATTGTCTTTAATAATGAGAGTACTAAGTTTGCTGAAGAGCTGTCTTGAAAAATGGTTGTGACATATCATCATTATGTTCTTCCATAATTCCAACACCTTCAACCTAGGGAAGACCTGAAGACCAATCATACAGAAGTTACAGCAAATTCAAGTTGAGGCTCTCAAACATATTTATGGAATATACGATAATAATTGTGTATCTTTTCAGCAGAAACAAAAATAAAATGTTGAATTGATTGCCATATGCAAAAAAGCATTGATCGTTAATTATGAATTGGTTATATATATTATTTCTTCAAAATTATAAAACATGTGAGAATTACTTCTTATGAATACTCTTAAGAATGATTATAGCACCATGCATAGACCCCAATTGAAATATATGAAGCACGAACGTCTGCATACTATTTTATTCTTTTGCCCTCCTAAATTTTGGAACAGAGAAAATCCAAGAAAATTAATATTGATTATTCTTTCTCAAATTAGTATTCTTCATTCTCTAAATTTCTGCCTTCATCTTATCAATTGGACTGGCTTTCAATTTGACTGTTTGAGTGGACTGGCTCAGTAAAATCACAAGGTAAGCTCCAACCACCGAGCTGACATAGGTTGAAAGTTCTAGTACTGATTTAATAGGTTTTATTTTCCATAATAATCTTAGTGTATATGGTCCGTTGTTATAACCACTTCAATTAGCAATTTTGCAGTTTACTTTCTAAAGGAGTAAGATGTCGAGGAGTACATGTAGCCTTGTAATAAAAAGAATTAAGTCTAGCTTCTCAATTTACTAAGCACATCTCTGTTTCTACAGAAAGTTCAGATAAGAAAAATAACATCAGGTCTCATATGAATCATACTATGAGTACTATATCTAATGCTAGTAGGTAATCATATGAGTAAACCCATTCATTTAGTACGAACATGGGCATGCTTGAACCAGATTTATATAAAACAAAAGAAATATAAATTTATAAATGAATCACTCTGTTCGTAAGCATAAAAAAAGAAAAGGGATTCGCACCTTTCGCGCTGAAAAGAATGGTTGTTGAGCAGAGTTGTCAAGTTGGTACCGAAATTCTGAAGCAAAAACTTTTACTTGTTCAGAATCCAACATTTTTAAGTTTTCTAAAGCAGGCCACTCTGTAGTATATACTCCAGGGTAGAAAGTAGTTAGTCCTGGTAGATTTTCAAGTACTAGAGAGGTTACATTGGGGAAGACAAACCTAACAGTACTTGGTTCTCCTTCACCTTCCCTAGCAACGATCTCCTCCAATAGTCCACAATCAATTATCTCAAGCACTTCCAGTGCATGCAACAGACCCCTGGAAATGGAGGCTGGAAAAATATTTTTTAAACTTTGACAATTATTAATAGATAGAGACTGTAGCCTTGCAAACCTTCCAAGCATATCAGATGGAAAAAGATTCTGTAACGTATTACAACCTTCAACTTTGACTGATTTTAGTTTGCCAAAGGAATTGTGAGGAACTGCGTTGCTATGCCATATCACCTTCATGTCAACCAAGTAAGAAATCTCCAGTTCCTCCAGGCAAAGGAATGCAACCTGCAGAGCCATCGCATAATTTTTGTTTTAAGTGGAAAAAACTTATCGGACATCAAAATGAAAAAATAATTGGATTTATATGAGATATAGTTAAAATGAGCAAGATAAATTAGTCTTCTACCTTTTCATTGAAGAAAGGTTGAATCTCCATTGAGCTTAATTTGTCCACTTCTTCACTAGCTGTTAAGTCTTGGCTCAAATTTTCCAAGACAAATGCCTTAAATTTAGGGCACTGCTTCATCACCAATTTTTTCAAGGATGGAAATTCAACATAATTTTCTAAGCAAAATCTTGTGAGGTTTTCAAGTTCTTCTATTCTTAGGAAGTCCAACTGAGGGAATTTTATGTCCTTTCTTTCTTGTTCTTTAAAATCTTCCATGCCTATTATCTCATTTAGAACCGGACACTCACGTATCTCAAGGTGTTGGAGCTTTAAAAAGCTTCCAACTACATAAGATGGAAATAGAAATTTTAAATTACCGCATCCATGTACAACTAACCGCGTTAAATTTTGGAAGCTTGAGGATATTGCTGAAAATTGGTTCTGCCAAATCTTTTCACAATTAATTGCATCCACTTCCAAGGCCTCCAACTTGGGTAACACAACCTGCACAGAGAAACTTTCGTTATCTCAATCTCATATCATATTTAAATAAAGTTGTAATTTCTTATGATGGACTGATGACATGCTATAAAGGTTTAAGAAACACTCTTTTGCGGAGACAATCAAACATTTTATTACTCCGTACACAGTTAACCTACTACATTTAATAACCTTCTGCATTTAATTTGATCAGATCAAGTATGTGTGATGAAGTTCAAATTCATTTGGTATTATAACTACGAAAGCATATTGAACTCATTTCTTAATTTCTTAAATGTAATTTTAAGTCATGGCTTAGAGAGCTAGGCCTGTGGTTCAGTTGATAACGTAAATGTGACAACTAATTAACCTGCATGCATGTCACTGAAAGTTCAAATATGTATGGATGGCAATTTATCCTGCCTCCCCTAAAAAAGAAAAAATGGAAAGAAGAAGGTCAATGTCACACCATATCCACACGCAAACAGATTCAAGCAATTGCTAATTTCAAACGCGAACCATTGAAGGGAAAAATACTAAGACATTTCATGTCGGCACAGCAACCAAGTAGAATATTAGTGTGTCGTGTGATTCCCATAATGTTACATCAGATGTGTGTGATCTCATTTTCTGTCTCATATAATTGCACGAAAAAGAGAATAAGCAAAAGGAATAATGTGAAAGCATAGAACAAGATCATGCTTAAACTTTACCATGTCATTGAAAAGTGTTGCGGGAGTGTCACGCTTATCCTCCAAAAGCACATCGTAGTCCGTTGGTACTCTTTTTAGTGACACAGAAGGTATCATGACTTTAGAGGAGAAACTGTTAAGATGTGGAAGAGATTTTAGAGTCACGAAGCGTAATAAACCGAGCTCAATCTTACCAATTTCTTCGTTGTTGTTGACACCATCCTCTCTTCCAATAGCAAATATCTCTTCCAAAGCCTTGCACCCAATCACTTCAATTTTTTCAAGTTGTGGAAGGCTTTTGACAACGGCAAACGAGAAAATATTTTTCAGCTTGTCGCAATGATCAACCCTTACTCTAGTTAATTTGCAAAAAGACTCAACTGTAAGTTGATTATAGCATATCTTCTCCAGTTTAATCAAATTGCTAAGCAACAATGACTCCAGCATAGGGAAGGCCTCATTACTTCCCCTCTCCATTGAGTCCACAATACATAATAAGTAAGGATTGTTTTGAACATTCAGATGCTTCAAGTGTGGAAAACCCTTCTTATCTACTTCATAAAGAACATTTTGGATGCCTTGCACTTCGTCTAAATATAGGACTTCAATTCCTTTCAACTGCATAATCTCCTTTATAGAAATATTGGTATTCAGCTTTAGTTTCAACATTCTTGCACACTTATAACTTTCATGGTAAGGCCAGGACCATTGATGTCCAATGTATATTTTATACCTTTCAAGGTTTTTGGAGAACAAACCCTTCGGTAAGATCTTTGCATCTTCTATGTGAATCTCTAAATTGGTTAGATGAGATAAATGCTTAAATTCATGAAGGCTAGCATTTCTTTTCTCAGTGGCAGTTCCTTCATCATCCCATCGTATGAGTGTATTACACATATACAGTTCTTCCAGTTGGGATAAGCTGGAGATAACATCAGCTGGAATAACTTTTAGTTTACAACAATTGCTTAAATCTAACAACCTGAGATAACTCAACTGACCTATTTCCTTAGGAAGTTGGTCAAAATTAGAACTGGTAAAGCTGAGAATTTCTAGTTCTTTTAGTTCTCCAATAATAGCTATGTCTCCCAATTCACAATGGTCTAGGCACAGTGTTCGAAGATTTTGTAGGAGACAAATCGACGATGGTAGTGACAGTAACTGCATTCCACTAAAATGTAAAACTTTTAGTTTTGTCATCCCTTCGAAAAAATTCGCTGGGATTTTGACAGATGATCCTGGGTTTCTAATGTACATAATTCTAAGTTGTGGACATTTCAATCCTCCAGGAAGCTCACTAACATTACATTTAAGTAACGTGATTGCAGTGCAATTTTCTAGTCTAACCTTATCTGGCCATCTTACTAAAGCAATCTCATCTCTGACCGAAAAAAAATCTCCATATGAAATTGATAAGGCAACATCACGAACAACATCATGCATAGAAAAAGTTTCACTGGTTTGGCCATCAAGCAACAAACAAGACGCTTTAAGTTTATCCAACAATGTATACAATTTGTCTCGCGCCTCTTCCATCGTTTCGATTCCTTCAAATAGACCAGAACCAATACTATACTTCAACAGGTCCAAAATAAAATCGTCATCATCCATTAGACTACAAAGTAAGAAAGCTGACCTGAGTTCATCATCTTCTAAATATCTGTAACTCAATTCTATTGTTGAATATGCCTCTGCCTGTACTCCTGTGTTCAAACTTCTCCCGGAAGGGTTTTTTAGATCTCGCAACGCGCTCTTCCATTGATGTAGTCCCTTGTTTCGTAATGCGCTTGCTATTGTGACAATGGCAATCGGCAAACCTCGGCATTCCTTGGCCACATCAACTGCTATCGGCTGTAAATCATGATTCTCTATGCAATCACCCGCCATCTTTTTGAAAAGACTCCAAGCTTCTTCTTCATCTAAAATGCCAACTTGGAAATTGTTGTCACAGTTCATCTTACTTGTAAGTAGATCCAGATTTCTTGCTGTCAACAATAGTTTGCACCCCATATTATCATCTCCAAGAGGAATTCCGATCGTATCCAGATCAAGATCCGTCCAAATATTATCTAAAATTACAAGGATCTTCTTCTCTCTACTTATTTCTTGCTTCCTTCTTTCAGATTCAGTCTCCATCTTACTTGACAAAGTAGCAAGACTACTTTCTGTCAATAGCTCTTTGGACCCCTCGTTACCGTCTCTGAGGGGTATAATCTGCACATCATTATTCATAAAAGTATTATCTGAAAGGATCTTCTTATCTCCACTTAATCGTTCACGTAATTTCCGTGCTCTTCCAGACTCGGTCTCCTCACGAAATTCCAGACCTAGTTTATCCGCGATTTCTCCTTGAATTCTTTTTATGTCTGGAGTTTGGGATACATTTGCAAAGACAACCGCTTCAAAGAGTTTTTCTTTCTCAGCCTCCTTTGCAATTTTCCTCACTAGTGTGGTCTTTCCAATGCCACCCATTCCATACACCCCAATCATATTTATATTGGGATCATTTAATGTCTTTTGTATATCGTTTAAAGTTGAGTTTCTTGATTCAAACGAGACGTAGCCTTTGGTAGCAGGAATCCATATCTCCTGTGGAATTGGCCTATCCTTCATTAATATCTCCAGAATATAATCGACGATTCCTTTTACAAGTTTGGATTCAGACCTAGCAAATGTGAAGAACAAAAGTAGCAAAAATTAATTACTACGGAAGCAAAATAACGTAATTTAGCCACGATTAAAGCAACATTTCTCTGTCGCCATCAACAAAATCATTTAAGTTTCTTTCTGTACTTAGGCAGCAACAATGTAAAGTGGCATGTAGGGATAACCAGGAAAGAGTAATAAAGAGTGAGATTCAATTACTTGATAGTCGCTGAGTCCCATCCAGATAGATTTGATGCTTCAGTCAAAGCAGCCTTCCACCTCTGCACCTTTTCTTTTGGAATCCTATCGAGATGTTTTTCGTGCTCAGCAAAAGCATCTCCAATATTTCCCTTCTGGTGCCGCACGTCTGTTGGACTGACATGGTAGAAAACTGGTATCACCGTTCTGTTAGTCCTTTCCTTACATTCAAGAATCTTCACAAGTTCCTCCAAGCACCAAGTGGAAGAAGCGTAGTTTTTTGAGAAAATGATTACTGAGATTTTTGATTCTTCAATGGCTTCAGAAAGCGCAGGAGAAATAAAGTCTCCTCGTTTGAGTCCATCTTCGTCAAAGAAGGTCTGAATTCGTTTATTGCACAAAGCGGCATAGAGATGGCTAATGAAATTATGACGGGTGTCCTTCCCTCTGAAGCTGAGGAAGACATCATATTTTTCTCGAATGTTAAATGAAGAAGAGGAGGATAATGAAGAAGTCATCGTACGTGCAGAACTGCAAGAAGTGTTGCAGCAAAGAAGTTGGCGGGTTGGATACAATTGGATAGAAGTGAAAGCCAAGAGATGGGAAAGTGAATTACTTGCTCAGTGGGAAGCGAAAGAAGGCGAAAGAAAAAGAAGATGAAAAGGGCTTCATAAGACGATTGTGAGAGATTCAAAGTGCAGGAGAAGTATAGTGCAGAGAGGACGCTTGTGATGTCAAGTGTTTTGGATACTAGAGACGTATTTCTTCATTAATTGCTAGCTCCAAGTGTGAGTAAAATTATAAAGTTCATCACTTAATTTATTAAATTAAATTATGGATAATAAAATAAAGACAGATATAGGTGTTGAAATTCATAAAATTAATCACCTAAATTGTTAAATTAAATTATTGATAAGAAAACAAAGACAGATATAATTGATCATGAAATCAATTGATGGTATCTCTTTCCAATTTATATTGCTCAGTTAATCAATCTTTAATAAGGGTCTTGCTAAGGGCATTACAAAAATTCTTTTGGTCCTAACTAGTTCTAGCCAAATGCTTAATATAATATTTAAAAAATTGTTTTTATTAGATTAAATAAAGAAAAGATCAGTTCTCAATCAAAAAACCTTGCAGTATTATTTAATAAAATGGTGTCCATTCTCATGTAATTTGCTTTTAATTTTTTCATAATATGTGAAATAACACCTATCTATGTTTCCCTTAACATTTATATGTATATATATTATCGTTGTAAAAACAAATAAACTTTCATATATATACCTTAACAAGAAACAAATTAAAAACCACTTGATGGCAATTAAATTATGAACTGATGGAGTCCACATGGTTTCACATGGAGTTAGTAGAAAAATAAGCAAGCATGTGGCGTCCATTAATTAATTATGCATATAAAAGGATTAGTCACAGCAAATGATCACTACCGATTAAATTTACTAATTAATTTAGTGGTTTCATTCACCAGTAGTTGGGGAAAAGTTAAAAACAAAAAATATAAATTAAAGAAAAGGCTCGTGACTTTCATTTTAACAAAAATGAGAATTGATCAGGATTAGTGCAACTGCGTACCATTATAAAACTAGTAGTTTATTCATTTTACAACTCATCATCCTAAAGGGTTTCGTTGAAAAAAATTAAATTAATTAACCGGTTGTCGGTGCTATTCAAAGTTGGTGACTTGATCCTCCTTATCATCAGCTTAGAAATCTTTATTGTAATTCCATTGTTAAAATGAATTTTATGCTTGTATTGTTCTCACGCTTTCTGAGAGTGAAATAGAAAAAGTGAGTTACGGATAACTCACCTAGTCGTACCGTATGATACATGAATTTGTCTTCTATTTAATCTTATTTTTATAACATTTTTTAATATGTTAGTCAATTATTGGATATATTTCAATACAGAGATAAAATTCCATCACACGGTCGATTCGTTTAATAACTCTTTTAAACAAACCTAACCATAAATTCCATCGCAAGTTATCAACTTTCTGTCAATCTCATGCTGGGTCAACTATGTTACAATAATCATAATCAATGAAATTGAAATTTAATGTATCGATTAAAAGTCATGAAGTCTGCGTTGTAACAGCTCGGAGCTTATAATAATATGCTGCTTAGAAATTTGTTTAAACCATGCCTTATCAGTCGTTCAAGGCAAATATATATTAGATGGGTAGGTCACCTAACTAATATATATACACACACACACCCCTTATCTATAGGTGCATGCATCGGAATTTATTGACAGTATGTCTCTCTTAATTAGATAATCATACTTATTATCCAATAATTGCTTGACTTTAATTAGACTTGTCTAACCATCATAATTACCAGTCTCATCACATCTTTTAAATTAAAATAAACCATGCTGCAGAAAGTTAATTTGAGGAATTTTAAAAATTAATAATAATAACTGATAGCAAAACAATTGTAGACTAGATTTGGAATTTCAACAAATTTAGAGAATATTATATTGTCCACGTGAATTGAACGACTTCGTTTTTCTTTGCTTCGGAAGAATCAATTAAGGGGATGCGTGAAAAGCCGGGATGTTTGTGCAAATTATCTTGGGAAGTTTCACGGGTAATTTCATTTGGAAATGTTAGCAATGAAAGATTCTTTCATTTTCATATGCCTACCCAGACTTGTAAGTAAATGGTCCACCAAGATGCTAACCAGGCAACCACTCGTGCATGTTTTTTATTATATTCTTTTAGACTATTACAGCCACTAGTCTCATTATAGCTATTTGATATTAACGCATGCGCCAACAATACATCGATTCCTTTCTGACAATTAAAAATTTATTAATAACGGAAAAAAAATCAATTTAAACCATATGGAGTCCACAAGGTTTCACAAGAAGCCAAAACATTGAAAAATACTTAACAATATTGGCAGGCCTGCTGCAGCCCTACCTCAACGTCTTTTAGCTACTGTGCTCACAGACTTGGTCAATGATTGATATCTGTTTCAAATTTTCAACATTATACATCTCAATAATTAATGTTTACGATAATGCTTAGAAAATATTATAGATTAATTAAGAGAAAGACATCAAATCATGAAATTGGTAACCCATGCTATAAGACTTTCGACCAAATTCATTATTTGGACTTTGCATCAATGAGCAATCACCAAATATTTAATAGTTTCAATGTTTTGTCCCTAAATATCATCTAGAATGAATAAAATCCTAAAGCAATCCACGTTTTTGACCTTTTACATCTCAATAATTAATGTTTGCAATAATGCTTAGAAAATATTATAGATTAATTAAAAGAAAGACATCAATTCCTGAAATTGGTAACCCATGCTATAAGACTTTCAACCAAATTCATTATTTGGACTTTGCATCAGTGAGCAATCACCAAATGTTTAATAGTTTCAATGTTTTGTCTCTAAATATCATCTAGAATGAATGAAATCATAAAGCAATCTATAGTAGTCTTTGGTTTAAAAGTTGTTATTTATCTAGTCACAGTAATTACATTGAATTATATCGAGAAATAAAACGATTATCATAGATTCTCTTCTTTTAGACTGGGTTGTGCGTTAGTTGATGTCTAATTTAGGTCCAAGTCCGATGCGAAAGATTGAATGACAAACCATAAGCTATTGCACAATTAAGAAGTCATGTTTATACATTGAGAGTTCAAAACTATTCTTAATGTATTAAAAGGTCTCCTATCTTTTCAAATAAATTGATGTGTCGAATTAATTAAAAAAAAAAGTGATAATCGTCTCACAAGGTTTCACAAGAAACCAAAACATTGAGAAATACTCAATATTGGTAGGCCTACTACAGCCCTACCTCAACGACTTTTAGCTACTGTGCTCATAGACTTGATCAATGATCGATTTCTGTTTCAAATTTTTGACCTTATACATCTCAATAATTAATGTTTATGATAATGCATAGAAAATATTATAAATTAATTAAGAGAAAGACATCAATTCATGAAATTGGTGACCCATGCTATAGGACTGTCGACCAAATTCATTATTTGGACTTTGCATCGGTGAATGATCACCAAATTTTTAATAGTTTCAATGTTTTGTCCCCAACTATCATCTAGAATGAATGAAATCATAAAGCAATCTATATTGGTCTTTGGTTTAAAAGTTGTTATTTATCTAGCCATAGTAATTAAATTGAATTATATCGAGAAATAAAACAATTATCATAGCTTCCCTTCTTTTAGACTAGTTTGTGCGTTAGTTGATGTTTAATTTAGGTCCAAGTCCGATGTCTAAGATTGAATGACAAAACGCATGCTATTGAGCATTTAAGAGATTATGTTTATACATTGAGAGTTGAAAACTATTCGTAATGTATTAAAAGGTCTTCTATCTTTTCAAATAAATTGATGTGTCGAATTAATTCAAAAAAAAAAAAAAAACCTTCTCACAAGGTTTCACAAGAAACCGAAACATTGAAAAATACTCAACACTGGTAGGCCTGCGGCAGCCCTACCTTAATGTCTTTTAGCCACTGTGCTCGTAGACTTGGTCAATGATCGATATCTGTTTCAAATTTTTGACATTATACATCTCAATAATTAATGTTTATGGTAATGCTTAGAGAATATTATAGATTAATTAAGAGAAAGACATCAATTCATGAAATTGGTAACCCATGCTATACGACTGTCGACCAAATTCATTATTTGGACTTTGCATCGGTGAACGATCAGCAAATTTTTAATAGTTTCAATGTTTTGTCCCTAACTATCATCTAAAATGAATGAAATCATAAAGCAATCTATATTGGTCTTTGGTTTAAAAGTTGTTTTTTTATCTAGTCATAGTAATTACATTGAATTATATCGAGAAATAAAACGATTATCATAGCTTCCCTTCTTTTAGACTAGGTTGTGCGTTAGTTGATGTTTAATTTAGGTCCAAGTCCGATGTCCAAGATTGAATGACAAACCGCATGCTATTGAGCATTTAAGAGGTTATGTTTATACATTGAGAGTTGAAAACTGTTCTTAATGTATGTATTAAAAGGTCTTCTATCTTTTCAAATAAATTGATGTGTCGAATTAATTCAAAAAAAAAAATCTTCTCGCAAGGTTTCACAAGAAACCAAAACATTGAAAAATACTCAATATTGGCAGGCCTGCTGCAGCCCTACCTTAACGTCTTTTAGCCACTATGCTCATAGACTTGGTAAATGATCGATATCTGTTTCAAATTTTTGACGTTATACATCTCAATAATTAGTGTTTATGGTAATGCTTAGAAAATATTATGGATTAATTAAGAGACAGATATCAATTCGTGAAATTGTTAACCCATGCTATAAGACTTTCGACCAAATTCATTGTTTGGACTTTGCATCAGTGAGCAATCACCAAGTGTTTAATAGTTTCAATGTTTTGTCCCTAAATATCATCTAGAATGAATGAAATCATAAAGCAATCTCTTAGTGTTCTTTGGTTTGAAAGTTGTTATTTATCTAGTCATAGTAGGTACATTGAATTATATCGAGAAATAAAATGATTATCATAGCTTCCCTTCTTTTAGACTGGGTTGTGCGTTAGTAGATGTCTAATTTAGGTCCAAGTCTGATGTGCAAGATTGAATGACAAACCATACGCTATTGAGCATTTAAGAAGACATGGAGAGTTGAAAACTATTCTTAATGTATTATAAGGTTTCTATCTTTTTAAATAAATTGATGTGTCGAATTAATTAAAAAAAAAATCTTGTCACAAGGTTTCACAAGAAACCAAAACAATGAAAAATACTCAACCTTGGCAGGCCTGCTGCAACCCTACCTCAACGTCTTTTAGCTACTGTGTTCGTGGACTTGGTCAATGATCAATATCTGCTTCAAATTTTTGGCGTTATACATCTCAATAATTAATGTTTATGATAATGCTTAGAGAATATTATAGATTAATTAGGGGAAAGACATCAATTCGTGAAATTGGTAGCCCATGCTATAAGACTTTCAACCAAATTCATTATTTGGACTTTGCATCAGTGAGCAATCGCCAAATGTTTAATAGTTTAATGTGTTGTCCCTAAATATCATGTAGAATGAATGAAATCATAAAGCAATCTATAGTGGTCTTTGGTTAAAAAGTTGTTATTTACCTAGTCACAGTTAGCAGTGGCAATTCGTGCTCGCAGGCCATGTTCGTGTCATGTCGAGCTACAGCACGATAAAGATTGACCCAACACGAACACGACCCATTTATTTTTCGTGTCACTATAACTGAATAGGAACATGACACAATTATTAAACGGATAGCATGACACGACACATTAACATGAATAATAAATGGGTCGTGCTCATGTTAGAAACGAACACGACCCATTTAACACGATTAAGACACGTATACATTATTGACACGACTCAATTGACACGATTATGACATGTTAACACGATTATGACCTGTTAACACGATTAGGACCCGTTAACACAATTATGACACGTTACAGGATTAGGTTTCTAACTTTTGTTGAATGACAAAAATATCATAAGTTTTAAAATTTATTAGGTTTTTAAAATTCTATTTTTATTTTAAAATTTGGATATATGTAGGGACTAAAATGTCTAAAACTTTAAAATTAAGTTTAGTATTTGTAAATTTAATAATATTTCATAATCGTGTCAATATTCGTGTTATCGTATGAATAGTGTATAATATGTATTCGTGTTACTCGTATCATAATCGTGTTTGTATCATAATCGTGTCGTTTCATAATCATGTTCGCGTGTTGAAGACTCTTAACTTGAACATGACACGATTATTAAACGGGTTGACATCTCTGACACGAATACGACACGAACACGAATATGTCAAAATCCAAACCCACTTAAACCCATATCATGTCAAGTCGCGTTCACATATCGTGTCAAAAATTACCACCCCTGGTCATAGTAATGACATTGAATTATATCGAGAAATAAAACGATTACCATAGCTTCCCTTCTTTTAGACTGGGTTGTGCGTTAGTTGATGTCTAATTTAGGTCCAAGTCCGATGTGCAAGATTGAATGACAAACTGTACGCTATTAGGCACTTAAGAAGTGTTTATACATTGAGAGTTGAAAACTGTTCTTAATGTATTAAAAGGTCTCCTATCTTTTCAAATAAATTGATGTGTCGAATTAATTAAAAAAAAAGTAATTTTCTTCTCACAAGGTTTCATAAGTAACCAAAACATTGAAAAATACTCAACATTGGCAGGCCTGCTACAGCCCTACCTCAACGTCTTTTAGCTATTGTGCTCATAGACTTGGTCAATGATCGATATCTGTTTCAAATTTTTTGACATTATACATCTCAATAATTAATGTTTACGATAATGCTTAGAAAATATTATAGATTAATTAAGAGAAAGACATCAATTCATGAAATTGGTAGCCCATGCTGTAAGACTTTCGACCAAATTCATTACAGTGAGCAATCACCAAATGTTTAATAGTTTCAATCTTTTGTCCTTAAATATCATCTAGAATGAATGAAATCATAAAGCAATCTATAGTGGTCTTTGGTTGAAAAGTTGTTATTCATCGAGTCACAGTAATTACATTGAATTATATCGAGAAATAAAACGATTATCATAGCTTCCCTTCTTTTACACTAGGTTGTGTGTTAGTTGATGTCTAATTTAGGTCCAAGTCTGATGTGCAAGATTGAATGACAAACAGTATGCTATTGGGCATTTAAGAAGTTATATTTATACATTGAGAGTTGAAAACTGTTCTTAATGTATTAAAAGGCCTTCTATCTTTTCAAATAAATTGATGTGTCGAATTAATTCAAAAAAAAAAGTAATAATCTTCTCACAAGGTTTCACAAGAAACCAAAACATTGAAAAATAATCAACATTGGCAGGCCTGCTGCAGCCCTACCTCAACGTCTTTTAGCTACTGTGCTCATAGACTTGGTTAATGATCGATATCTGTTTCAAATTTTCTACGTTATACATCTCAATAATTAATGTTTACAATAATGCTTAGAAAATATTATAGATTAATTAAGAGAAAGACATCAATTCATGAAATTGGTAACCCATGCTATAAAGACTTTCGACCAAATTCATTATTTGGACTTTGCATCGGTGAGCAATCACCAAATGTTTAATAGTTTCAATGTTTTGTCCATAAATATAATGTAGAATGAATGAAATCATAAATCAATCTATAGCGGTCTTTGGTTTAAAAGTTGTTATTTATCGAGTCACAGTAATTACATTGAATTATATCGAGAAATAAAACGATTATCATAGCTTCTCTTCTTTTAGATTGGGTTGTGCGTTAGTTGAAGTCTAATTTAGGTCCAAGGCTAATGTTTAAGATTGAATGACAAACCGTACGCTATTGAGCGCTTAAGAAGTTATGTTTATACATTGAGAGTTCAAAACTGTTCTTAATGTAATAAAAGGTCTCCTATCTTTTCAAATAAATTGATGTGTCGAATTAATTCAAAAAAAAAATAATAATCTTCTCAAATTCTATCTTAAATTTTATATTTAAAATAATATATATTTAATACAAGCTTGTTAAATGGATGATGTGATCATGTAACAAGTGATGTAATGTGATACAGTAGTTTTTATTTTATCTTATGTCATTTGTGATACATGATTATCATGAGATAAATTTTAAGAAGTTTATCACTACTCTCCTCATAATTCAAATATTTAAATTGCTATTTATGTTAGAGGGATCTAGATCAGGATGTTTCAAAATTATTAATTATCAATAAAAAATCTTAATTGAAAAAATTCTATTAAACACATTTTATTATTTTCATTTCAGAATGTTTATAATTACAGAAAAATATAATATCCATCAAATTTCAAATCTTTGAAAATCCAATATTAAATTTTCAACTTTTATTTTAGTTCCAAAAATTTTAAAATATAATTTAATCATTTCAACTATAAAGAGAACTATTTTCCCATTCATAGCTCAGATAAGAAAATTATGACTATCTTAATAGGTGATTAATAATATGAATCAAATCAATTTATGAAGCTATTAATTTTGTAGACATTAAATTCAATGTCTAAGTAATGTAGCTGCTGCTAGTGTAATTATTTTTTACGGAAAATTTGTTGAAGCAGCAGTAGCAGGAAAGATGGAAGCTTTATCAATACTCTGAACAACGTTAAGAATGAAGGGTCAAATAGTGCATATATTCTATTTTAAAAATTATAATTCTGTCCTTCTAAGCAGTCACCATTTATTAACGGAATATTAAAACGTTATCAGATTAAAAAAAATCCTTATTAATCCACAATTCAATTCATAGTACCGCGCGAGCAGTTAGAAATAGTCCCACAATATAAACAAGAAAAAAAAAAAAAGACCATCAACATTCAAATTATGTTAGAAGCTGGAAGGGTGTTAAAGATGTAACTTTTCGTCAATAGATAAAATTTTAGAATATTGATCTCCTCTGTGCCGGAGGTAACACGACTTCCCTTATCAGATGAGTCAAAAATTGAGCATTCCTGGGTATCACGTTGACCTTCCTTAAAAATTAATAAAAAATGGCATTAGTGGTTAGAAAGGAAGTGGGAAATTGGGATCGTAACATACTAACCTAGTGCCAGAAGGAGTCTCAAGAATTAATGCAAAAGTAAATTCTTATTTACTATCTCAACAAGCTAATTAGAACTCAAACAAGAAAACACTTCTAAGTTTTATTTATTTTTATTAGTTTTATTAGCCATTTTAATTTGATTTTCAAAAGTTTTAATTATTAACAAAATGTCTCAGTTAGCTTTTCAGAAAAGAGCCGGTGAAGTTGTTTGAGGCTTGGGGAAGCGCTTTTATTCGCAGAGTGCTTTGAAATTTATTGCCTTTGTCTGTTCTTGTTTTGAAGCTTCCACGTTTTAATTGAGATATTTAATGCTATGAATCGCAATATATGTTTCCTAATAATAATGACTGTATTAATGTGTCAGTTCATTCGTTCTTATTCTACCTCCATAGGGAAGATACCGATTGTGTCACAAGGGTAAGCCCAACCCAATTTACCCAAGCCCGGTAGAAGATTCAGTACAAAGGCCAAATCCAAAGGGTAGACCTGGGAAAATAGGAGGTATTAAGCTTGACTTGATAATATCGTGATTGGAAATGAAAAAAGGAAAGCTTAAGTTGATCATGTCATGATTGGAAAAGGAAAAAGAAAAGCATGAGTTGGTGATGCCCGTTTGCGAAAGAGAATATTAATTATGTTAGAATTAAGGAGAGAGAAGGGGTTGTGGGAAATAATTATAAAAGGAGATAAAGAGAAGCTTAGGACACAAACTGATACACAGTGAAATTCTCTTCTTTCTCGTTTCTACTCCTATCATTTATTAGTATCTGATTTAAGCATCGCAGTGTTTTGCAGGTACCTACCCCCTTCAGAGAAGAAGGAAGCTATGTCTCCTACCGACGAAAGGCATGTCCTCTACCAACAAAAATTGTCCATTTTGCCGATTGAAGTTTTAGTTCTACAAACCATACCACCATTCTTCCAATTCAACAACACAAAGAAAAAGTGGTCTTGCTCGATCAAAGATTTTTAGAAAGAGTGATATTACAATTACAAACTAATTGTGCAAACTTACTTTTGCAAATTGATATGACATCATTGCATGATCATCGCATTAATTAATATCATTTATTATTAGTATTTGTTTACTAATCATATCATGCAATGTCAGTTTTTATGAGTAATTTTATATAAAAATTTTGTAAGAGTAGTGCTATTCTTATAGAAATCCGCTTTAATATATAGCTTGTGGAAAAATATTTCACTAGGGATTGATTGGCCTAATTGTTAGTTGTTAACGCATACAGAATTTTTATTAGAGTAATACTATTATTACAAATTATCTATATAAATTTATTTATACAAATCGATATGTCATGATTTGATTAGAAGAGTAAATTTCAAATTTTAATTATATTAATTAATGTGGATGATGTGACAATAATTCAGTAATACTAGAGAGTTTTGTATGATGAGTTTGTATGGATAGTTTATAAGAGTAGGATCAATATTTTTATTAATATTTGAGATGAGCAGGGACGGAGCTAGGCTAGGCCCAGTAGGGCAATTACCCCTCTTGGGCCAAAAAAAAAAATTCTTTAATTCTTTTTAATGAATTATGAATGCACATTGTTTTATATATACAAGTTATTGTTTAAATCTTATTTGTTAAACAAAATTCTTTATATTCTTTCCATCATCACTAGTTGATTTGTTTTGTTATTTTTTTAAAAGATAAGCTTCTTTTGAATTAATATACTTAATGTTTTACTTAATTATATTATTAATTACTTTATTTTATCATTTCTCTCATATATAAAACTTAAAATTGGTATAAAATTGATATGATAAACTTGAATATATACCTTCGAAATAACGTTGACTGAAAATATAACAAAACTTCTTATAAATTTATAATTATATTTTACTTACATTAATTTATCTTCTTTTATTATTATTTAATTTTACCCCCTCGAGAAATAATTCCTGGCTCACTCATTAGATGAGGCAAATTTGCACCTATGAAAATTTTCATGCTCTGTACACTTTTTCTCTTGATAAAATTAAAAAAAAAACTAAATTATTACACTACGCATCTTTTCTAATACCAAATAAACCCATCTAAACAAAACCAATGAAATATCATCCCTTTTCAACAATAAAAATCTAGACAAAAATGTAAAACTATCATGTCAGAAACCTTTTAATATGATTGCATATTATTATTATATTTATTATTTTTTGTAATATTCATGGAATATTTTCTTCTAGTTTAGCAAGACGATAGATCTTATTTGATCTCACCTCCCAATTAAGCCATGGAGTTTAAATTTAGCTGCCCATCCGTGCTAAGTTATTACTGATTGGTATTTGAGTTTTATTTGTTAAGATCATGCTACAATCTACAAATTTATTGATTTCATACTATATTTATTAACTTTTGAAAGAAGTATGAAGCAGTTTTACATAATATAACAATAAACTGTAAAGTAAAATAACATAAGAGGATTTTCTGCGGTTCGGTTATTAAACTTACGTTCACGGACAGCTTAGAGCTTCAACTCGCTAAGTTATTGTTTGTACAATCTTTAGGTGCATTTATAGTGTTGACTGCTCTCATACACTGACCTAATCTTTATAAAACAAAATCCCTCCAAGATTTTAAACTCTAGTGACATGCTCACTCTTTGTTGCTAACAATTTAACAACACATAGTTAGGTAACATGTAACAATAATGTCTACCACTGAATTACATAAACACTCAACTTGTAAGTTTTCCTGAGTGACTGCTAATTCAACCAGACTAAACTAACGCTTATGCATGAACATGACCGTTCATAAAAACAACTCTCACAAAACAAGATCAAAATAGCATTTTGATTGTGCGCTGCAGCTCTCCTCAATATCTTCAAATGCCGAGACAAAAAACACACACTCATATCCTCTCACCACGTTCAATAGCTTTTATATATTTATAGCGTGAAATCTGATTGCCAATATCTTATAGAATCTCTATCAAACTCAAATAGAATAAAGAATAATAATTTAGGAAGTAATATAAGTAATTTCCTAAATATAGTTAGACGCAAATAAATATACTCCTAATTCAACAAGGATACAAAAATGATGTCCTAAGTTAAGGAGATATTCAATATGAATCAAACTACTTCCTAAAATAAACATTTAGAAACAGTAAATAAGAAATAATATAACATAATGTTTTTATTACAAGTTGGTCCAAAATTCTCATGTGCATGTCACATGTTGACACTAACAATCTCCTCCTTTCTGGCAACTTGTGATGAAAAAATAAAACTATTTTTTAATAAAAATCTTCATGAAAAAACAAGTCTAATGCAACTGCAAACAATCATATCTGACATAACTGAAGATCCCATATCAACAGAATAATGACTTTTCAGTTACAACACACATAACATGCTAAGTCATAACCAAAAATGGAGCAAATTTGTTATGCAGTAAAGTTATCAAATACCTTGCAAGTATATGTAGTAAACTATTAGAGCTAATAAAAAATAAACAGAGAAATATGCATGCAAACTACAGACACAAAATAGTCCCTGCATAAATAAAAACACAAATAAGAGCATATGAAATCTATAATGCAAAATAGAATAATAACTGCTCCCTTTTAGCTCAAAACTAATCAGTTCAAAGCTGATAGCAATATAAAAATATGCAGAAACCTTTCCCCCTTGGTGTCAACACAAGTTCCAAAATGCAAGGAAAGAAAAACTAAAAGAAGCATAAACAAGGATCAGTTCAATCTGGTACACTACAAGAAAAATAGTTTTTTGCGACAAAGTTTTTCGCAACGAAATCAAATTCATTGCAAAAAGTCGTTTTTTGCTACAAAATTATTATTTCTTTGCAAAAGCTAGCATTCGAAAAAATGATATTTTGTGAGGAATTTTTCGTCGCAAAATAAAATCTTTAGCGATGAATATTTATTTTCTCGCTAAAAACTGAAGTGACTAATTAGAGAAGAATCTTTTACGACGAGATAAAACCTATTGAGACGAAATTTTCTTCGTAAAAAGTATTGCCTGGGAACATGAACATTTTTTGTTACGAAATTATATTTCTTGCAAAAAAGTCCTTTTGCAAGAAAAAATTCCTCGCGAGAAGCCCTTCTAACTTATTATGGACACTTGGCAATACCGGACATTTTGTGACAAAAATATGATTCCTCGCAAAATGTGACCTTTTGCGAGAAAAAATTTCTCATAAAAAAGTAACCTTTTATGAGAAAAAATTCCTCACGAAAAGCCTTTATAACTTATTACGCACATGTGGCAGTACTGGACATTTTGCCATGAAAGTATGATTCCTCGCAACATGAGACCTTTTGCGGGAAAAAATTTCTCGCAAAAAATCGACCTTTTGCGAGGAATTTTTCCTCGCAAAAAGCCCTTCCAACTTATTATACACACGTGGCAATACTGGATATTTTGCGATGAAAGTATGATTCCTCGCAAAATGAGACCTTTTGCGAGAAAATATTTCTCGCAAAAAAATGACCTTTTGCGAGAAAATATTCCTTGCAAAAAGCCCTTCCAACTTATCATGCACACGTGGCAATATTGAACATTTTGTAACAAAAATATGATTCCTCACAAAATGTGACCTTTTGCAATAAAAAATTTATCGCAAAAAGTAACCTTTTGCTTGAAAAAATTTCTCGCAAAAGGCTCTTATAACTTATTATGCACACGTGGCAATACTGGACATTTTGTGACAAAAATATGATTCCTCACAAAATGAGACCTTTTGCAAGGAAAAATTTCTCGCAAAAAGCGCCTCTAATTTATTATACAAAGGTGACAATACTGATAATTTTGCGACGAAAATATGATTCCTCACATTTTGCGAGAAAAAATTTCTCGCAAAAAATCATTTTTTTAAAATGAAAACTTAATAACTTTTCTCTTTTCTTTTCCTCTCTTTCTTTGTGGTCCATCTAATATATATGCCTTTATTTGGAGAGTGACCAAAAGAAAAAAATAAAGAAAGTTTTAAAAATCTAATTCGACTTTAAATAAATTTGAGAATTTTTAAATATTGCAGGGTCATTTGGATATGCATATAAATTTTTATGAAAAAAAAGACCCTTTTTGATTCCATCCATGCTCTTAAATGTGAAAAATTATTAAGATACTCTAAATTTAGTATTTGTAAAAGAGATAAATAATTAAAATAAACTCTCTCTCTCTCTCTCTCTCTCTATATATATATATATATATATATATGTATTTGTATAAAATACGAATCATTAATAATCCAATAATCAAGCATAAAATTTATTGCTAATTCTTTATGTGTGATTTATGTATGTCCATCTACTAAATTACAATTATGATTAACTTATTATTGTGACTAATTTTTTATTGATGAAAATGAGATTGGAAAAAAAACATTCAACTTGTAAAAATCTAATTTATTTTTTAATGTTTAATTATATGTCAAATAGACATATATAAATAAATAATTAATAATCACGTAATGTTGCCTATAATTATCTTTTTTATTTTTTTATTTTTTTTGTTATAGAGTATATTAATTTAGACAATATATTTTTCTTAGACTTTTAATTTTTATCTTATAGTTTTGAGTAAATAGTTGAGATATTTTAAACAATTGTTAGAGTTTATTTTAAGGGAGATAAATAATTAAAATGAACTCTATAACAAAAATTAAATACATTCGTTACATATTGATTACTATATGAATAATTAATCATTTATTGATAAATGGAAAAAGCTAATTTTCAATTCCTAATACATATGATACTTTTAACATATGTCTATATGTCTAATAATTAAATTACTTCTATGAAAAAATTATTTTTTAAAATAGTAAAAGATATTTTTAATAATTGTTATTTTTATAAAAAAAAGGATAATTAATTTAAAGCCATTCTATACTTGAAAATAAATGCAATTTTGTTACATTTTTATATGATTATAATATGAATAATTAATCATTTACTGATCAAATTAAAAAAGCTTATTTTCAATTTCTCATAATAACAACTATGATATATATAGATGTTTAAGTATTAAATTACAACTATTACAAACTTATGGTTTACATTTGTTAAGATATTTTAAATATTAATTGTTAGCATTTGTAAAAGGAATAAATAATTAAAAAATATTCACTAAAAGTAAATACATTTGTTACATAATGATTATAATATGAATATTTGATCATTTATTTATCAAAGTATAAAAAAATTATTTTCAATAACTCGCATATGACAATTATACCATATGTATAGATGTCTAACCATTTTACACTTGTTAATGATAGTTGACTTGTATGTATTTTGTTAACACTTTAATACATATGATAATTATGACATACGTTTATATGTCAATAATTAAATTACCTCCGTTACAAATTAATTTTTTAAATTTGTAAAACATAATTTTAGTGTTTTTAAAGAAATAGATAATTAAAATAAATTATAACTAAAATGAATGGAATCTTTTTGTTGCATATATGATTATAATATCAATAATTAATTATTTATTGATCACTGAAGAAAACGTTTTTTTGTAATTCCTCACATAACAACTATGACATGTATAGATATCTAACTATTGTTTACATTTGTTAAATAAGTCTTGAGTTGTTGTACCTATTTTATTAACATTTTAATACTTAATAAAAACTAATTAAATATCATATAATGTTTTATATTTCTAATATATATGGTTATTATATTATTTATTAATTTGTCAACAAATTATTTCATATCAATCCAATATTATATAAATTTAATTATGGATAAAAACTTAATTAATAAAAAAACTTATAATTATCCAAGTCTAAGCATGGTTCATTTAAATATTTTTAATTTTAGATTTTGATTTTAATTTTCATATTTTTTAAAGACTTTTAAAGACAAAAATTTTGTCGCAAAAGATTAGCATTTTGTCGCAAATAGTATCCTTTGTGGTAAACATATTGCAAATTTTTTAGGCTTTTAGCGACCACTTTACAATTCCTCGCAAAACGAGGTCTTTAACGACAAAAATTTAAATCTAAATTTGTCGCAAAAACTAAATTTTAGGCGGACTTTTTTCCTCCTATTAAATTTCAAAATTTTTATAGCTTTAGCGACGAAAACTTTGTCGCTAAAGACTAAAATTTCTTCGAAAAAAATTTAGGTGGACTTTTACCCGCTCCTATTTATTTCATACTTTTTAAATTCTTTTGTGACGAATTTTTCATCGCGAAATGTCCAAATTTCATCGCAAAAAATCAATGCCTTTATTATATATACACCACTTAATTCTTTTATTTACTTCATTTTCTTCCATCTCTTCCAATTTCCTCCTCATTTTCATTTTCTTCTATCTATTCCAATTATCTACTTCTCTTCTTTCCCTAACACTATTATCAAGGTAAATATTCTTACTCATTTTTTCTTTTATGTTGTAATATATTTACTTAGAAGATTCATGTATATATTTTTTTAATTGTCAATTAATATTGCACTTTTTTGTTTAATAGGCATTTTAGAAGAGGGAATACAATTGAAAATTCTTAAGTTCTTTATTTCTTTAACATTTTTTTTTGTATACACTCATCTCTCATATCCTTAATTATTTCTAATTAATATTTTACTTTTTTTTTTATTTTTAATAGGTATAATTGAAGATGAGGTACATTTGAAGACTTGAAGATATCAACAAAGTCAAGTAACAACAAATTTATTAGAGGATGAAGTTTTGTGTTTTGTTGTGTTATCTTGTATTTTTATTTTATTTTTTTATTTTTCCATGCACAACCAAAGTTCATATCATGTATAAAATTTTTGTAATTTGTTATTATTTAATAAAATTATTCTTACAAAGAATTATGTTGCATAATGAAATAATTTTGCTATTTTATTTTAAAATTTATAACAAATTAAAATAAAATTTATGAATTATTAAAAAAATCAATTATGTTAAGAAAATTAGGTCTTTTGCGACGAATTTTTTTGTCGCCAAAGGTTGGATTTAGTGACAAAAAAATGTCGCAAAAGATATTGGCAATGAAAATAATTTGTTTTAAATACGATTTTTGTACAAAATTTTTCGCGACAAAATTCTAATTTGTTTCAAAATATACTCTTTTGCGACGAATTTTCTTTTGTCTCAAAAAGCTAACATGATGTAATCCTATTTGCGATGAAATCTTTGTTGCAAAATGCCACTTTTGGCGAGGAAATTTTTGTCGCAAAAAGTCTTTTTGCGAGAAATTCAAGATTCATCGCAGAAAAACCTATTGCGACTCACATTTTGCAACTGGAATGCGATGAATTTATTTTCGTCGCAAAAACCTATTGCGACAAAATTTTTACTTTTTGCGACAAAATATTTCGTTGCAAAAAGTCATTTTTCCCGTAGTGGTAGATTTCCTTTGAGGGGGTGAAAATGAAATGCTGGTTGGTCGTTTCCTCTGCCAGCCTTTGTTTTAAAGCGTTTGCCTGATAAGGAGGGAGTTGGCTACTCAGAAACTATTGGTGTAGCTTGCTGGCCTAAAGTGTTGTGGAAGCAGTGACTTCAGCCACAATTTGCCTAATCTCTGTCTCTCTACTCAGCATTTGTTTCTGTGGGCTGAGACTCATCAGCAGGTTGTTGCAAGTCCATGAGAGATTCTACTGTAAACTTGGTTGGGATCTCCTATGCTATTTCTGCTGGCTCTGGAATTGGCTCATTGTCAGTTGCTAAATCAAGAGCTGGTGAATACTATGGTGTAGCTGGTTCTTCTGACAAAGATTTATCATGCAGTTCTGGAACTACTTCTGTAACTAGCTTCTTCTTCTTGTCATATTTCTTCTTCATCATTTTGATCTTTTTCTTGCTCTTTAGTTCAGTCCCTTTCTTCTTTCCTCCTTTTTTTAGCTTCTTCTCTCTTGCCTTGTCTGTCTCAGTAGTAGTTTGTTGCCTTGATCCTCCTCTGATGCATTCTCTTTTGACTGCTCTTGCATGACATCTGCAGTCTCCACGGGTGGTTGTTCTTCTTCTACACCAGATTTGCCACCAATCTTTTTCTCCAACTCAGGCTACTGTGCTTTGATTTCCTTGATATCCTGCACAATGTCAGCTAAAGTAACATTTATCAAAGCAAGCAGCTATTTAACATTGCTCATAGGATTATTTTGAACTCTTCTTGGTTTTGGTTCAGGGGCTGGCAAATCAGATTTGTCATGCAATCTGGTTAAAAAACCTTTGGTTATACTTTGACAAAATCTCAATATTTTCTTTTGGACTTATAGGAGCACCATTTTGTGCCAAAATTCCTTAAATCTGACAAGGAAACACAAGCAAATGATAATTAGACTTATATGGTGCTATCTAAACAATCAATCGATATATTCAAAAACCTAAATTAATTGGCCTATTGGCGCCCAAACAAAGCGAAAATTTCACCCTGTCTTCCCTGACCTGATTTTGATGTGTGGAAGAGAACTAGTTAAACTGAGCCATTTTATGCAGAACTCTATACTTCTTTCTAAGGTATTTCTGATCAATACGCTTTTTAGAGTTCCAAATTCAATCATCTCTACCAGTCAATTCCTCAAGAACTTTATCCATATCAAAGCTATCTTTAATCGAATGCAAACTATCAATCGGTATATCAAAGAATGTATTGATCACATTAGGAGAAAACTTCGCAAATTTTCCTTTACAACATACCTTATGATTTTTGGATTATCAATAGTTTCAGGTATATTTGCATAAAATTATTGAATCAAAGTCTTAATAGGAGGTAGGAAGTTGTTTACTGTTCTAGTTCAGTAAGTGGACTCAAGAAGCTCACCCAAACCATACTTGTTAAAGTCGGATACTTTCACTGGCATTTCAATCTACAACCTCCTCTTTGGTGTGTATTTCAAGAAATTTTTCTTTACTTCTAGCACGAGGAACTTATTGAACTTAGGCTTGATTTTATCTTTCATTTGTCCAACAACGACTATCTCATCTTCACTCATTGCAAGATCGCTTGAGATCTCTGCATGCTGTTATTGTAACTGTGACAACTGGGAGCTGTCATGACTAGTGAGCTACTTGAAGAAGATGCATTACTGGTGGACTTCTCAGATTCAGATGATGAAGCCATTCTTGAGATTTTAGGTCTGCAAGGTTTTTTTGAAACAAAAAGATAAACAAAACAAGAGAGAGAGTGAAAGGCAGAATGCTAACTGACTTTGGCAAGAACTATATAGCCCTAATTGAGTTTGTGATATACTTGGAAAGAAACTGAGTTTTAATCCAATTCGATTTCCAATAAAATTTTAAATTTTAATTGTTTTTCCAAAACAAACTTATTAAGTTACAATTAATAAGATAAGTTCAAAATTTGATTTCCATTAAAATAATATATTTTAATGGAGTTAGGATTCCTGCCGCTAAAGTCTCTCCCCCTCAATCCAATATAGCTAACATGACACTTTGACACATAGAAACACAAGAAAGTCAAATTTCAGTGAGGCTTAAACAACATCGTATGATTTGAAAAACATAACAGAAAATAATTATAATTAACATAACAATTATATCTAAACATCATATGAATCATTCTAAGAAAGCATATTTCAGAGTTGTTTTCGTTCAACATAAGGAAGCTAATTCATTTTATTTTTTTTTTCAATTCAATTGAAATGTCAAAATTGACTCTGACATTTTCCCAAAGATTAATCACATTGGATTATAAATATAATAGCTTTCACACAATAGAGAGGTAGCCCATTTTATTTGAGGGGGTGATCTCAACATATTTCTTAGATACCCTGAGGTTACTCTTAATGATGGCTTTCACACATCATATATAGGTAGCCCTCTCTGTATTTTTCATTTTTAATTAGTATCTTAATATATACACATCTTTTATTACAACTCACATATGCTTGATTAAAAGAAAACTTATGATATTACAGATATACTTAACATAACAGAATGCAATGCTCATTCAAAAAACTAAAAAATACCTAAGGCCTTTTTTAGATTCTCAAATCTTGTTATAACCATTGCCTTAGTGAATAGATCAACTAATTGTTTATCAGTGGAGATATGCTCAATGTGTATCACCTTTGACTCTACAAGCTTCCTTATAAAATGGTATCTTATTTGAATGTGTTTTGTTCTAGAATGCTGAACTGGATTTTTGAAAATGTTTATAGAAGTAATATTATCATAAAACACAGTTATAGGTTTTTGTTCAATACCATAACACTTAGCATTTGCTTCATCCAAAGTAGTTGTATACAACAACTCCCTGCTGCTATGTATTCAGCTTCTACAGTAGACAAAGAGATGGAATTCATCTTTTTGCTGTGCCAAGAAACTAAATTAGTACCAAGATAGAAACATCCTGTTGATGTGCTCTTTCTGTCATCTGCATTTCCTACCCAACCAGCATCACTAAACTGTGCAAGACAAGCATTTGTATCTTTAGAAAACCAACAACTAATTGTTTATCACTGGCATTTCAATCTACAACCTCCTCTTTGGTGTGTATTTCAAGAAATTTTTCTTTACTTCTAGCACGAGGAACTTATTGAACTTAGGCTTGATTTTATCTTTCATTTGTCCAACAACGACTATCTCATCTTCACTCATTGCAAGATCGCTTGAGATCTCTGCATGCTGTTATTGTAACTGTGACAACTGGGAGCTGTCATGACTAGTGAGTTACTTGAAGAAGATGCATTACTGGTGGACTTCTCAGATTCAGATGATGAAGCCATTCTTGAGATTTTAGGTCTGCAAGGTTTTTTTGAAACAAAAAGATAAACAAAACAAGAGAGAGAGTGAAAGGCAGAATGCTAACTGACTTTGGCAAGAACTATATAGCCCTAATTGAGTTTGTGATATACTTGGAAAGAAACTGAGTTTTAATCCAATTCGATTTCCAATAAAATTTTAAATTTTAATTGTTTTTCCAAAACAAACTTATTAAGTTACAATTAATAAGATAAGTTCAAAATTTGATTTCCATTAAAATAATATATTTTAATGGAGTTAGGATTCCTGCCGCTAAAGTCTCTCCCCCTCAATCCAATATAGCTAACATGACACTTTGACACATAGAAACACAAGAAAGTCAAATTTCAGTGAGGCTTAAACAACATCGTATGATTTGAAAAACATAACAGAAAATAATTATAATTAACATAACAATTATATCTAAACATCATATGAATCATTCTAAGAAAGCATATTTCAGAGTTGTTTTCGTTCAACATAAGGAAGCTAATTCATTTTATTTTTTTTTTCAATTCAATTGAAATGTCAAAATTGACTCTGACATTTTCCCAAAGATTAATCACATTGGATTATAAATATAATAGCTTTCACACAATAGAGAGGTAGCCCATTTTATTTGAGGGGGTGATCTCAACATATTTCTTAGATACCCTGAGGTTACTCTTAATGATGGCTTTCACACATCATATATAGGTAGCCCTCTCTGTATTTTTCATTTTTAATTAGTATCTTAATATATACACATCTTTTATTACAACTCACATATGCTTGATTAAAAGAAAACTTATGATATTACAGATATACTTAACATAACAGAATGCAATGCTCATTCAAAAAACTAAAAAATACCTAAGGCCTTTTTTAGATTCTCAAATCTTGTTATAACCATTGCCTTAGTGAATAGATCAACTAATTGTTTATCAGTGGAGATATGCTCAATGTGTATCACCTTTGACTCTACAAGCTTCCTTATAAAATGGTATCTTATTTGAATGTGTTTTGTTCTAGAATGCTGAACTGGATTTTTGAAAATGTTTATAGAAGTAATATTATCATAAAACACAGTTATAGGTTTTTGTTCAATACCATAACACTTAGCATTTGCTTCATCCAAAGTAGTTGTATACAACAACTCCCTGCTGCTATGTATTCAGCTTCTACAGTAGACAAAGAGATGGAATTCATCTTTTTGCTGTGCCAAGAAACTAAATTAGTACCAAGATAGAAACATCCTGTTGATGTGCTCTTTCTGTCATCTGCATTTCCTACCCAACCAGCATCACTAAACTGTGCAAGACAAGCATTTGTATCTTTAGAAAACCATATCCTATAATCATAAGTTTCATTTACATACTTGATGATTCTTTTGGCTGCTACCAGGTGTGATTCTTTGGGATTTGTTTGAAATCTTGCACAAAGTCCTACATTGAAACACAAGTCTAGTCTGCTTGCTATGAGATATAACAAACAGTGAATGATGCTTCTATACAAAATTGCATCAACCTCTTTTCCCACATTATCTTTTGAATGTTTTAGGTTAGTGTAGATAGAAGTTCTAATTGGTTTTGCATTCTCAAGTCCAAATTTCTTTACAAGGTTTCTAGCGTATTTTGATTGAGATATGAATATTCCATCATCCATCTATTTAACCTGCAATCCGAGAAAGAAATTTAATTCTCCTACCATGCTCATCTCAAATTCTTCGTGCATCAACTTAACAAACTCATCAGTCTTG
Source organism: Boswellia sacra (assembly GCA_013180625.2). NCBI lineage: Eukaryota > Viridiplantae > Streptophyta > Magnoliopsida > Sapindales > Burseraceae > Boswellia > Boswellia sacra. The sequence goes on along the minus strand of SNVD02013965.1, from coordinate 351,438 downwards.
CTCTTATTTGTTGATCCAAACACAATGTCATTTACATATACTTTAGCAACAATAAAATAGCTAGATGCATATTTGATAAACAACGTCTTATCATTACTACCCCTAGTATAACCTCTCTTGATCAAAAAATTTGTCAACCTTTCATACCAAGCTCTAGGAGCTTGTTTTAAGTCATACAAAACTTTATACAATTTGTACACAAAATAAGGATTCTTAGGATCTTCAAATCCTTTAGGTTGTTCAACAAAAGCCTTTTCATTGAGATAGCCATTCAAGAAAGCTTTCTAGACATCCATTTGAAAAGGTTTAAAATCAAGCAAGCAAGTACTTACAAGTAGTAATCTGATAGACTTAAGTCTAGCTACTGGTACAAAGGTTTCATCAAAGTTTATACGTTCTACTTGTGTACAACCTTGTGCTACTAGTCTAGCTTTTTTCTGACTACTTGACCACTTTCATCAATTTTGTTTTTGAAAATCTATTTAGTTCCAATTACATTTGCATTTTGTGGCCTACGGACTAATTTCCATACTTCATTTCTTTTAAACTAATTAAGTTCATCTTGCATAGCCTGAATCCAAACATCCACTTTTAGAGCTTCTTTCATATTATTTGGCTCAATTAATGAAACATAATATGCAAACCTTACCTGATTTCTTACCTTACTTCTAGTCTTAATCATCCTATCTGGACTTCTAATGATTAAGCTAGTTGGATGTGCTTTTTGTATCCAAGAAAGTGGATCTTTTCTTTCACTGATCAAGTTTTTATCCAGATCTGTGCTGTCAGATATAATTGTTATGTCCGATGTAATAGTAGTTGTTTTCTCTTTCATGACTGAATCTTCTTTGTTGCTCTAGCTATCTGGTACTGGATTTTCTGTGTCTTTAATAAAGCTAGTTATGCTTTGTTCATGAGAATACTTTGCTTAATCATCCAGATCATCAAAAACTATATTTGTAGACTCCATTATGGACTCAGTTCGAAGATTTGAAAAGCCTTGCTATTATATGCATATCCTACAAAGACTCCTTCATCATTGTTTGGAGCAAGTTTTCATAACTACTCTATGCCATTTAATATGTAACACCTGCATCAAAAAACATGAAAATATTTCAAGTTAGATTTTCTACCTTTTAGAATTTCATAAGGTGTCTGATTAGTGTCGGGTTTTAGGAAAACTCTATTTGAAATATAACAAGCAATGCTTATTGCTTCAGCTCATAGCCTTTTGGTCAACTTCTTGCTACATCATTCTAGCCATCTCTTGAAGTACTTGTTTTTCCTTTCTACAATGCTATTCTGTTCAAGTGTTTTAGGTGCTGAACATTGATGTTCAATTCCATGATATTTGTAAAAGTCAACATAGCTAACATTTTCAAACTCCTTATTCTCACTATGTTGCCTATGTTCATGTTTTGCTCATTTTTAAGCTTTACACAAAGATTCCTGAAAGCTTCAAAAGTGTCAATTTTTTCTCTAATAAAATAAACTCAAGTATATCTAGAGAAATCATCAACACAAACAAACACATATCTCTTACAAAAAATGCTTTCAATCTGTATGGGACCCATGATGTAACGCCCCAAAATCGGAACACATACATTGCTAAAATAATAGGAAATCACTAATAATAAATCTCCAAACAATACTTCAATAATCCCTCTTATTAGAAAAAAAATGAACCGAACAATACATTTAATGTCTCTCTAATCAAAACAAAGTCTTACAATCTAAAGATCCAAACACAATTGTAATAATAAAAAAAAAATTTGAACTTAAGTCTCGACATTAATCAGCAAGTCCAACCACTAACTTTTGAGACTACTCTGTAAAAATGTTAGAGATGAGGGGTGAGCCGTCAACTCAGTAAGTAAAATCATACACAACCATTAGTATCTTAAAACACTTATAAAAACGTCATATCTTAATAAAACGGAGTTATAAGCATTTGTAACATTTACGATCAAAGAAGTCATTCACAATCATTAGAGATCAAAAAGACATTTATCGACTCATGTCACATAGTGTCACCCGTAATCCCGGTGACCCGGTCCAGAAATATGTCACCTGTAATCCCGGTGACCCGGTCCAAAAGTATGTCACCTGTATCCCCGGTGACCCGGTCCAAAAGTATGTCACCTGTATCCCCGGTGACCTGGTCCAAAAGTCGTGTGCACACTAATACCACAGCTGGGTTCAGAATTCATATCGATACTAAGGACAATGAGTCAAAACATTCCAAAAACCATTGCAAATCACACAATCCTCAAAGTACATATACAAATAACTTTTCATAGATAATAGTAAGATTCGTCAAAAGTTCATTTCACTAAAAACTGCCTTTAACATGAAAACAGTTTTTGAGAATCAATTTAAAAACTTTGCTAAAACTCTAATTCCATAATTTTCATTCTAAAACAGAAAATAAATCATATAATATCACATAAAAATATGTTCTAACAAATCAAAATATTTATTAAGAACTCATGTACACTTTAACCATAGTACATGTATGATGTTACTTACCTTGATCGATCTGAAAAGACAAATATCCTAGCTCTTACTCATCCATGATTTGTCCTAAGACATAACCAGAAAACATCTTGATAAATTCATGATCTGAAAACCTCAAATGTTCTATAAAATTCCCTTAAAATTCCTAGACAAACCGTTCTGCCTAAGTCCGATACCCAGAACAGAGCTCATTCTAGAAATTTTAGAAAATTATATCCTAATCTAATTAACCTAGAATTTTTCAGAGGGGAACTATACACATGAAGTATTCAACTGAAAATTTTTCAAAGCAAATTACTTTCAGAAACTATTTTTAAATGATTTTCGTTTTGTACCAGTCAATTCTGTCCAGAATTTTCAGATTAAAACGTTTCGAACTCAAAATTTCATAAAACTTATTCTACACGTTTAAAAATCGTGAAAATTTACAGGAACGTATATATTACCTTGAAGAAGCAGTATATAAAATTTGAGGAATTTCTGACTCCTCTAGCATATGAAAAAAAATTTCAAAATTTGCAACATCCAGAAATTGCAGTATTTTCCAGATTTTCAACAGAGAGTTCAAAAATTCGTAATAAATTGAAATCTTAATATTTTTGGTGAAATAAAATTTTGTACATTCATATACATGTCTATAATAATACATAAAAAAACCAGACTGAAAATCGAATTGTAAGTATCCTAATAAATTCGAAAATCCTAAGATGTTCATAAATCCTCTGTAGAAATCCTAGCACAAATCTAGACAACAAAAATAATTCTAATAAAGATTTATTAAATCAAATTAAAAAGAAATATAATCTTACCTTGAAATCTCTGAGTTCCAAAGCCTCCCCTAAAATTTTTACTTTAAAAACCCTATTTGCAATATTATAATATTGCTTATATACTAGGTGAGGTTAGGGTATTCTAAAAGGAATAAAACTTCTAATTTAAATATAAATATAACTCTTTTTTTTTTTATAATCCTTGTTTAACTCCCATAAAGACTTTTATAGCCCTAAAAAAATTACGGCTGTTACACATGAGATCCATGTGAAGTAAATAAAGTATTTTGGATGTGCTAAACTGTGAGACAGATTTATGTGCACCTCTAATTTTTTTCCCAATTGATATGGTCCACAAATTCCATTGATTTTGTCATTAAGTTTAGGAACACTTTTAACAGCACCTAACGTAGTTAATTTAAACAAGTCTTTGTAGTTTAAATGTCCTAACTTTTGATGCCATAATTCTAAATCCTAGCATGGAATGTATTTGTTACCAAATAGCAATTACCTGAAGATCTATTTCCTTCCAAAATGCATTTGTCAACATTATCTAATACCATGCATTTGTTTTATATGAAATTAACAACATACTTATCAGCACATATCTGACTAACACTAATTAGATTAGCTTTCAAACCATCAACTAGAAACACATTTTGAAATTCAGGTAAGCCTTTAACATTCAAAATGCCTTTACCAATGGTCTTACTTTGCCACATCACCATAAGTGACATTTTCTTCTCTACATGATTCAAAATCTTTCAAAACATGTCTATTTTCAGTCATATGCTTGGAACAGCCACTGTCAAAATACCACAAGTTGTTAGAAAAATGCTTAAGTGCAGTAAAAACAACATTGCAGACTGTGCTCTCTTTCCTAACCCACTGCATTTGTGTCTTAGATGACTGTTTGAACTATTTTGACCTTTTATGCAAAAGACTAAACAATTTAAAATACCTAAGTCTAATATACCCTTCGACACCACAAAAATAACATGTTGGAATTAATGGAATTCCTTACCTTTTCAGGACTGGATTTAAAAGAACTTAAAGAAGAAATAAAAACACTTCATTGCTTTTTGAACTAGGACTTGACCTTTTTGAGCTAGGTTCAAAATTTTTGCCAGGTGTTGAAGCTTTCGCAAATAGTATTGTTGATGAGGATGCAACATTACCTTCTGAATACCCCAAGCCATGTTTGCTGGAATTGTCTCTTCCAAGACTCAAGACATGATCAAGTTTTGCTGACCCAATTCTGAGTTGATCAACACATCTTATGCTCTTAACCAGTTTTGTTGTAATTTTCTCAATATGTGCTATTTTGTCTGTCAAAGCAAGCTCCAGTTCTGAGATGCAGTTATTAGCATAAGATTTTTCATATTTTAGCACTTTAATCTCCTTCTTTAGGTTTTGATTTTTTCTTTTTAACTCAGCCATTCACCATGAAGTGCATTGTAAGTTTCTTATAGCTCCTCATAGTGTTCTGAATCATTACTCCAAGTAGCTGTTAAGCCATTGTTCTTCTTTTTGAGATTAGCACATTCAATTGAATATGCCCATAACCGGAACACTCTTTACATTGAATTTGTCCTTTCTTATTAGATTGCTTTGATTTCTTCTTGTCATTCTCCTTGCTAAATTTTTTGAACTTGTCTTCATTTGAGTTTGATGACTTTCCTTGATTCTTTTTTTCTAAAATTCTTTTTCATGAACTTGACATAATTTTTTGTTAGGAAAGCAATCTGTTTTGAATCCGTTTCATCAAACTCATCATTACTTTCTTCATCAAATTTTTCAGTTTTAACATTGAATGCAATACTCTTTCTGTTTTACTTCCTAGCATTATGATTAATCTCAAAGTTTTGAAGAATGCTAATCAATTCATAAACCCCAATCTCATCAGTGTTTTTCACTTCTTCAATGGCAGAAATTTTTGGTTAAAATTTATTAGGAACAGACCTAATAATCTTACTAACAATTTCTACATCAATAAAGGTTTTTCCAAGCAGGTGTGCAGAATTTGTAATATGACATAATTTTGAATAGAAATCAGAAATTGACTCATCTTCATGCATCATCAAATTCTCAGATTGTGAATTTAATCTCACCAATTTAGATATTTTATCTAAAGCTATACCTTCATGCTTTACCTCAAGAATGTCCCAAGCTTCTTTGGCCACCTTGCATCTTGAAATCTATCCAAAGTTGTTCAAATCCACAGCAGCAAAAATTGTATTAGTGCGTTTGAGTTCTAGCTAGAACGACTGTATTCCTCATCAGTCCATTCCTCCTCAGGTTTTTGTTCTGATACTCCGAATGTATTCATTCTAGTTGGTGGTGTCCAACCTTTAAGTACACTGGTCCATGCCCTGTCATCAAGTGATTTGATATACATAATCATCCTCACTTTCCATTATGAATAATTATTATCATCAATGATAGGCGGCTATGCTCGAGATCCTCTATTTCATACAAACTCCATGCCTCCAAATCAACGTGACCTTTCTTCACTTGTATGTCAGTGAACCTGCTCTGATACTAATTGAAAGATCTGGAAGTATGAAGCAGTTATATGTAATATAATAGTAAACTATAAAGTAAAATGGCACAAGAGGATTTTACATGGTTCAGCTATAAAACCTACGTCTATGGACAATTTAAAGCTGTAATTCACTAGGTTATTGTTTGTACAATCTTTAGGTGAATTTTATAGTGCTGACTCACTCTCACACACTGACCTAATCTTTGGAAAATAAAATCCCTCTACGATTCCAAACTCGAGTGACACTGCTCACTCTCTATTGTTGACAACTTAACAACACAAGGTTAAGCAACACGTAACAACAATGTCTGATATTGAATTACATAAACAGTCAACTCACAAGTTTTCTAAGTGACTACTAATTCAACTAGAATAAACTAACAGTTATGCATGAACACAATCGTTCATAAAAACAACTTTCACAAAACAAGATCAAAATAGCATTTTGATTATGCGTTGCAGCTCTCCTCAATATCTTTAAATGCTGAGATAAAAAAAACACTCTCACATCTTTTCAGCAGCTGTATATATTTATAATGTGTAATCTAATTGCCAATATCTTGTAGAATCTCAATCAAACTCATAGAGGATAAAGAACAATAATTTAAAAAGTGATTGATGAACACTTAAATATGTATGTTTAATAAGAGCTTAGTTCATCATATTGCATTAATAGTGTCATTAAATTCCTCAACTTAAGCATATTTGTAGTATTTGCATCTTTGGAATTAATTCTTCTTAATTTTGGTTTTGTTACAGGTTTGGTAAAATGGGCATAACTCTCTATTTATAGATCAGAATGGTGCAATTCTTAATGTTTTGGAAATCTGATTCAATTGTCTACAAGGTTGCATTTCACAAGCATCATCAAATTCGGGCTCTTAGTAGACCAAAATTGGGTTTGAAGTGAACCCATCTACAGTCTCGGACCAGTCTGACCAGGCCTCAGTATTTGGACCGTATCTCTCAAAATACGTATCCAAATTGTGCAAATCAATATGTTCTAGAAAGCTGAGAGAAATATATACAACTTTCATGAAGACATGTGATTAAAAATCTCAACATTTCAATGTCAAAATTGATGGTCAAAGTCGGTGCCTAATGATCCCAATTGTCAAAGATATTTACAAATAATATTTGACAATTATGCCCTTATAATTTGACAAGTTTGCCCCTGGATGTATCTATAAATAGAGGTGCCTTGTGACCCATTAGGGCATCTTGGCCTTGGCTGGAACATTTTGTCTTTTGCTAGGATCTTGTATTGTGTTTTGTGTGTTTATGTTATTAATGAATTTCCTTTTTCTTGCATTTTATTTTCTTTCTATTATAATGTTCTTCTAATTTCTCTTTTGCTAAGGTTAAAGGGTGAAAACCTTGATATGAGAATAAGGATTCTCTAACCCTTAATATGTGCTTAATAATCTTAATCTTATAATGTTTATTCAATATGATTTATATTTAATTTCTAAATCAATCTTGACACCACTCGTAAAGTGGAGGTCTTGATCCATTGTCGACAATCCTTGGCACATCAAATGCTTGGATCCTTTCTAGATGATATATGGTTCTTCCTTACCGACACGAATCTAGTTAGGAACCTTGATTTGTTGTAGACATATGGTGATTGGGACATTGGATGCTTGAACCCATTTACAAGAAGTGGTATAAATGATGGTAATGAAACAAATATAATTCATATAACTAAATGTGCTAATTATCCTTATTCGAAATATCAAGGGCGGATCCCCTAACCTTAGCTTTCATTATTATTGTGTTAATTCCTTTTACTTGCACATTTTAATTATTCTCATCCATTGTTGATATTATCTTGTCATATCTTTAAATCATCATATCGTATTTGCTTAGCTTATAATTTGAGCGCTAAAATCTCCTTCCTCGTGGATCGACCCCGGTCTCACCGGGTTTTATTACTTCGACACTCCTATACTTGGGAGACAATCCTTTTTTGGATGTGTCAAGTTTTTGGCGTCGTTACCGGGGAAGTTAAAAATTGGCGCGCAAAATTGTAAGTGTTCTCTTTTCTCATCTTAGATCTAAATTTTTTATTTTTGTGTGTTCATCTTTTCCTCTCTTTTCTTCTCTCTTTCTTGCATGAAAATTTGGTCACGAACATCTAGTGGTAGACTTGTTAGAAAAACATCATCTTCCTTAGAAAACATGGCCAACAATCATGAGAAAATATTCACGGATGAAGGGGACAACCGTTCGCAACAAAATGATCAAGCGAGCTACGCCTGAGTGAAACTTGGAGATGGAAGTCTTCTTTCGTTTCTCGACGGTGAAGTAAGACCAAGCCCATGAGCTTATTATCCTAGGTCGGAACAAGTTGATAGGATCCCCCTTTTACGCCCCCATGTCACCACAAGGGAGGGACATGGGGGCGTAAAAAGGAATTATTAGTTTTAGAATCTAATTGGACTGAAATCCAAATTGGATTTTTTCGAGTGATCTGATCGTGCGATTCACACGATCCAGGAACTTCCATAACGTTGGCGTGATTCGGTTTGAGCAACGGATCTTGACGTGATACATCTTCGTAATGAAAATAGAGTGGCAAAATAGTCCGATTAAAACCAACGAAGAACCCTCAGAAATTACATGAATCTGGTAAGGACTAGTGCACCATCTTGTGTAGTTTCTCCTCTAGATTCAATCCATTTCAATTTCAAACCAAGTTTTGTTCGACTTCTACCCACTTTTCATGGCCTTGACATGGAGAACCCATATTCGCACTTGAAACTCTTTGAAGAGGTATGTAGCTCTTACACTGACCCAAATTGTAGCATAAACACCATTAAATTAAAGCTTTTTTCTTTTTCTTTAAAAGATAAAGCTAGAACATGGCTACAAAATTTGAGGTCGAATTTCATTAGTTCATGGGATGAGATGAAACAACAATTTTTGAAAAAAATTTTTCCTACCCATAGAACAAATTCTCTTAAAAGACAAATTTCTGATTTCTCTCAGAAACAAGGGGAAACCCTTTAACAATGTTGGGATAGATATAAGGAACTACTTAATACCTGTCCTCACCATGGTTTCGAAACTTGGAGAATAGTTGCACACTTCTATGAAGGGTTAACACCTCAAGATAGGCAACTAGTAGAATTAATGTGTAGAGGAGAATTTAAAGAAAAAAACCCTGAGGAAGCACTTGACTTCCTAGATTCCTTAGCAGAAAAGGCACAAAATTGGGACACTGCTGACACCTATGAGGTACCAAGCAAGGCCCAAACCTCGACATCTAATAGAGGTATTTACAACCTTAGAGAAGACCATGACCTTCAAGCCAAATATGCATCCCTAGCTAGAAAAGTCGAGGCTTTAGAAATGAAAAAGAGTGGTCAATTGAATTCTATTCAAGAAAATGTCTGTAACATTTGTGATGACAATGACCATTCTATGATAATTGCCCAACTTTGCCTGCCTTTAGGGAATGTCTCCATGAAGAAGCCAATGCCTTGAACACTTTTAAAAGGCCAAATCACAATCCATATTCAAAAACCTACAATCCTGGTTGGAGAAATCATCCAAATTTTAGCTGGAAAAATGACAATCATGCACAATCTTCACAAGTCCCTTTTCAAACACGACAAAATTTTCAAAATTCTCATGATCATACATATGCTCCTCTCCTAGGAATGACTTTGAAGAGACATTGCATTCATTCATTACAAAGCAAGAGACTTTCAATAGTCAAACTGCTCAAACATTAGCAAATTTGTCAGAAACTCTTGCAAAATTTGCATCAACATTTAGCATCCAAGAGAAGGGAAAATTTCCTTCTCAAACATTGCAAAACCCCAAAGATCAATCTAACTCAAATGCAAGAAGTTCAAGTAACCATTACTTTGACCAAGCCAAGTCAGTCATGACCCTTCGCAATGGTAAGATTGTTAAAAAACACATTCTGACCCTTGTGAGAAAGAAGAAGAATCGATCTCTAAAGGGCAGGAAGAGGTTGCCAAACCAACACCTAGCGAAGAGGAAACCAAGTCCTCATCTGTGCCTCCATTTCTTCAAGCATTAGCTACACAAAAGAAGCCAACTCATAATTCTGAAATCTTTGAAATTTTCAAACAGGTAAAGGTCAACATTCCTTTGCTTGATGTAATCAAACAGGTACCTTCTTATGCAAAATTTTTGAAAGACTTGTGCACTGTAAAAAGAAAACTAAATGTGAAAAAGAAGGCCTTTCTAGCCGAGCAAGTAAGTGCTATTCTTCAAAAAAATAATACAGTGAAATATAAGGATCCAGGTTGTCCTACAATTTCATGTGTTATTGGAGACCATAAAATTGAACAAGCTTTATTGATCTTGGTGCTAGTGTGAATTTGCTTCCATACTCGGTTTTTCAAAAACTCAATCTAGGTGAGTTAAAACCAACTTCTGTGACTCTTTTACTGCTGATAGATCAATTAAGGTACCAAGAGGAATAGTAGAAAATGTGTTAGTTCAAGTCGATAAATTCATTTACCCAGTGGATTTTATCGTCTTGGACACACAACCAGTGGAAGTAAGCAATTCAATTTCTGTTATTTTAGGGCGTCCATTTCTAGCTACCTCTAATGCTTTGATTAATTGCAGGAATGGAGTCATGAAGCTATCATTTGGGAACATGACATTGGAACTTAATTTTTTTAATATGTGCAAACAACCAAATGAAGAAGAAGATGAAATTGATGAGGCCAATGTAATTGAATCTATTGTGGAAGATCACATCCAAAAATGGAGTTCTTCTGACCCTTTGGAAACTTGTTTAGTGAATTCGTTAGAATCAAGTACGGAACTAGAACATGATCTTTTTACTATGTGTTCTTTACTGGACTGTGCACAGGTGTTGGAAAAAGGCTCAAAATTTGAAGAATTTGGGCAAATGAATGAAAGCAAGGAAGAGGAAGCTCCCAAGTTAGAATTGAAGCCCTTACCTGAAGGACTAAAATATGCATATCTTGGGGAGAATCAGACATATCTGGTGGTAATTTCTTCATCCCTCACATGCGAGCAACAAGGTAAGTTGATAGAAGTACTTAAAAGGCATAAAAATGCAATTGGGTGGACTTTAAAAGATATAAAAGACATTAACCCTTTAATTTGCATACATAGAATACATTTAGAGGAAAATGCCAAAACATCTCAACAACCTCAAAGGAGATTAAATCCACACATTAAAGAGGTCATTAGGGCTGAAGTTCTCAAACTACTTGATGTGGTAATTATCTATCCTATTTCTGATAGTAAGTGGGTAAGCCCTACACAAGTAGTACCTAAAAAATCTGGCATTACAGTTGTTAAAAATGAAAAGGGGGAATCATTGCCAACTCGTGTCTCGTCTAGTTGGAGGATGTGCATTGATTATAGAAAATTAAATGTTGTCACTAGAAAAGACCATTTTCCTTACCGTTCCTTGACCAAATTCTTAAAAGAGTAGCAGGAAACCCCTACTACTGCTTTCTTGATGGATACTCAGGCTATTATCAAATTTCCATTGCACTCGAAGGCCAAGAAAAGACCACATTCACGTGCCCCTTCGGCACTTTTGCATTTAGGAGAATGCCTTTTGGAATTTGTAATGCCCCAGCCACTTTTCAAAGCTGCATGTTAAGCATTTTCAGTGATATGGTTGAGCATTGTTTAGAAGTTTTCTTGGATGATTTAACTGTCTTTGGAAACTCTTTTGATAATTGTCTTGAAAATTTAGAAAAAGTCCTAAAAAGGTGTGTAGAAAAAGGTCTTATTTTGAATTGGGAAAAATGTCATTATATGGTCACTTCAGGAATTGTCTTAGGTCATGTGGTGTCTTCCAAGGGAATTGAAGTGGACAAAGCAAAAGTGGAATTAATTTCCCATTTGCCTACACCAAAAACAGTTAAAGAGGTTCGTTCATTTTTAGGGCATGCTGGATTTTATAGGAGGTTCATAAGAAATTTTAGTGCTATATCTAAACCTCTTTGTAACCTCTTAATAAAAGATACTTCCTTTGAATGGACTCAAGAATGTCAAAATGCCTTTGATACACTAATTGGACTTTTAACAACTGCTCCAATTATGCAATCTTCTGATTGGTCCTTGCCTTTTGAATTGATGTGTGATGCAAGCGACTATGCCGTTGGTGCTGTCTTAGGACAAAGAAAAGAAGGTAAGCCTTATGTAATATACTATGCAAGTAGGACTTTAAATGATGCACAAATGAATTACACAAAAACTGAGAAAGAACTACTTGCAGTAGTATTTGCATTGGACAAATTTCGATCTTATTTAATTGGCTCTCCAACAATTGTTTACACTGACCATGCAGCTGTGAGATATTTCATGACTAAACAGGATGCAAAACCTAGATTGATACGGTGGATCTTATTGCTCCAAGAATTCAACATCACAATAAAGGATAAGAAAGGAGCCGAAAATGTCGTTGCTGATCATCTTGCAAGACTAACGACAGAGACATTAATTGAAACTTCACCTATAATGATTCTTTCCTTTGTGATGAATTTTATTTCCGTTGCTACTGCTCTGGTTGCTAACATTGTAAATTTTCTATGCGCCAGGGAAAATGCCAACCTCATTGGAATGCTCAAGACAAAAGAAATTTTTTAACCGAGGTGAAAAATTTTTACTGGGATGATCCGTATCTTTTCAAATATTGTCCGGATCAAATAATAAGAAGATGCATACCCGACAATGAGATAAGTAGTGTCATTAACTTCTGTCATTCTGAAGCATGTGGAGGACATTTTCATCTAGAAAAACAGCTGCTAAGATCTTACAATGTGGATTTTATTGGCCTACCTTATTTAAAGATGCACATGTATTTTGCAAAACGTGTGAAAATTGTCAAAAATTGGGATCTATTTCAAAAAGAAACATGATGCCGTTGAATCCCATTTTTGTCGTTGAAATCTTTGACTGTTGGGGTATTGATTTTATGGGACCTTTTCCACCGTCATTTGGTTTTGTGTACATCCTTGTTGCAGCGGACTATGTTTCAAAATGGGTCGAGGCAATTCCATGTCGAAACAATGATTACAAAACAGTTGTCAAATTTTTGAAGGAGAATATCTTGAGTAGATTTGGAATTCCTCGAGCCATTATTAGTGATGGGGGTACACATTTTGTAACAAACCATTTGAAACTTTAATGAAGAAATATGGAATAACCCATAAAATTTCTACACCTTATCACCCACAAACAAGTGGACAAGTTGAATTAGCTAATAGGGAGATAAAACAGATATTAGAAAAAACGGTTAACCCAAATCGTAAAGATTGGTCTTTAAGACTTAATGATGCACTCTGGGCTTACCGAACTGCTTTCAAAACATCATTGGGAATGTCTCCTTACAGATTAGTTTATGGAAAACCTTGTCACTTGCAGTGGAAATTGAACATAAAGCTTATTGGGCCATTAAAACATTTAACACAAACTTGAATGATGCTTGCAAGTTACGAAAACTCCAACTGAGTGACCTTAAAGAAATCAGGAATGAGGCTTATGAAAATTCTAAAATTACAAGAAAAATGAAGGTTTTTCATGACAAATTTATTGTTAGAAAATCTTTGAACCTTCACAAAAAGTTCTTTTGTATGATTCAAGATTGCATTTGTTTCCTGGTAAACTTCGGTCTCGTTGGACTGGGCCTTTCATTGTTAACAATGTTTTCCCTCATGGAGCCAGTTGAAAATTGAAGCTCCCAACCCCCCCCCCCCCCACAATCCCACAAACCCTTCCTCAAAACCCCCTCTCACCCAAAAAATGGTCATGTGTTTAAAGTTAATGGACAACGGTTAAAACCATTCTTTGAAAATTTTGACCAAAATGAAGAGTCCATTGCTTTAGTCGATCCTTTTTAAGGATTGATTTTTCCCGGTCAAGTGGCGGATACGGTACTCCGTGACTATTAAAGTCGGTTTTTCAGTTTCCTAAAAACTGTTGCTCACATTGCATTCATTTTCTTTTCTTTTCTCGCATTTCACATGGACACCATTCTTTCAAAATTGCACAAACATTTTCCCTCTCTTCCTCAAAATGATTTGCTTAAAATTTACAAAGCTCGCGTAGAAAGAGTAAGGATGTTGATGCTTAAGGGTATGCCTGTCGAAGTAAGATGGTTAATTGAAGCCAAGGTTCGATTTTCTTATGAATTTTCAGATAATCTTGTTTCTCACATGCCAGGTATGGGAAAAAGCTCTTATGCCAAAAAGTGAAGAGCGAAAAGGTTACAAGTTTGTCCCAAATGTGCAAGATGGACTTGTAACCAACGTTGCCGCTCCTTGGGATATTTGTCTAATAATCGAGAGGATAAGTTACAGTTCATCAAGAATGGACTGAGTAGGGAGTCTTTGGATGATATCCGAGTGACTCTTGAGACGCATTCTTGTGGACTTGTGCAGCGTGAAATTTTTTATTTGTGGACACAATTCCGAGATGAGCAGGAACGCTATAGTCTTGGGAATCTGACTCAAAATGACCCTGTTTGCCAGTTTATAAGAAAACTGGATAGGAAGCATATCCCCAACTCATAGAAGGTGTTTAAGCCGTTTCTGGACGTAAAACCAGAGGAAGATGTGAGCCACAGTCACAACTACCTGTACATATGCATGTGTGCCATCATTTTTGAAATTTAATACCTCATTGCTGTCATTTTTGAATTTGTATCTTTTGTTTGACTTATGGTGTCTTATTTCATCATCTTTTAAATTTTTATACATTATTGTCAACTTTTTCAACAAATAATCGAGCTACCTAGATAGATATTATCGTTAGCATACCTTTTTACACTCCATAAATACCACATGTCTTGTTTTCTTCTTCACACATAGTTAGAGAGTTGCATAGACATGGAGGGAACTTCACAACGTCGAATCCAAAGGATATGTGTATTCTGCGGATCTCGACCGGATAAAAGTGAGGAATTTGTAGAAGTAGCAAACTATCTTGGTAGGCTACTGGCTGAAAGAAAGATTCATGTGGTTTATGGGGGAGGTAGCCTCGGGTTAATGGGTTGTGTGTCAACAGCTGCACATGTAAGAGGCACTCAAGTTTTAGGAGTTATTCCTAAAGCTTTGGCTGTAGAAAGTATTGTTAGAAAAACGGTTGGGAAGGAGTTACAGGTCTCCTCTATGCATGAACGCATGGCACATATGCTCATCAATTCAGATGCCTTTATTGCTTTACCAGGTGGCTTTGGCACTCTTGAAGAAATTTTTCACATTGCCTCTTGGGCCCAACTAAATCTCCATCAAAAACCCATAGGTTTGTTGAATGTTAAAAATTTCTTTGATCCTTTGATAAGTTTTGTTGATGCAGCTGTGGAACAAAATTTTATCCCTCATTCAGCGAGAAAGATCCTTGTTTCTGCCACTTCTGCTGGTGAGTTACTTGGCAAATTACAAGAAGTTGAGTATGAACCTGACCCGGCTAGTACTCAAATTAATTGGGCAGGAGGGCAAAACAAAAAGTGCAAATTGGATTTGAATCTCCGTTTGTAATTTTTTTCTTCTTGTCCTTTATTTTATTTTATTTTATTTTTAGCATGTTATTCTATGAGTCTTTCAGGTCATCTCTCTTGAATAACAGAAGCTTCAGGTAATGTCTCCTATACTTGATCTCTCTACATTTAAACATTGAGGACAATGTTTCATTTGGTTGGGGGGGAAGGATAGTAGACATAAGTGTGTCTTGAATTTCCTTTTTCTTAAAAAAAAGAAAAGAAAAGGAAAAAAATATATATATATAATGAATAAATGCCCCTTACCTAAGGTTGTTTGCCTTAACAAATATTAGAACCGATATGGCTTCTTTCTAATAAGCCCCATAGTCATGTGTTGACTAAGCACAAAAAGAAGGTTTATAGATATCTTGACCGAATGGTACATGAGTCATAAAAAAATAATAATAATAATAATTGTTTGAGAGTTTGTTTATTTGGATAAAATAAATGAGAGTGCAATAATGACCACCTTGGATGTAAAATTCTATAAATCACTTCTAAATAATAACGCTTTAATTGCTAGGACTAGCAATAAGCTAGTTGGGGGGTGTGATGAACACTTAAATATGCATGTTTAATAAGAGTTTAGTTCATCATATTGCATTAATAGTGTCATTAAATTCCTCAACTTAAGCATATTTGTAGCATTTGCATCTTTGGAATTAATTTCTCTTAATTTTGGTTTTGTTACAGGTTCGGTAAAATGGGCATAACTCTCTATTTATAGATCAGAATGGTGCAATTCTTAATGTTTTGGAAAGCTGATTTAATTGTCTACAAGATTGCATTTCACAAGCATCATCAAATTCGGGCTCTTAGTGGACCAAAATTGGGCTTGAAGTGAACCCATCTACAGTCTCGGCCCAGTCTGACCAGGCATCAGTATTTGGACCGTATCTCTCAAAATACGTATCCAAATTGTGCAAATCAATATGTTCTAGAAAGCTGAGAGAAATATCTACAACTTTAATGAAGACATGTGATTAAAATTCTCAAAATTTCAATGTCAAAATTGATGGTCAAAGTTGGTGCCTAATGATCCCAATTGTCAAAGATATTTACAAATAATATTTGACAATTATGCCCTTTTAATTTGACAAGTTTGCCCCTGGATGTATCTATAAATAGAGGTGCCTTGTGACCCATTAGGGCATCTTGGCCTTGGCTGGAACATTTTGGCTTTGGCTAGGATCTTGTATTGTGTTTTGTGTGTTTATGTTATTAATGAATTTCCTTTTTCTTACATTTTATTTTCTTTCTATTATAATGTTCTTCTAATTTCTCTTTTGCTAAGGTGAAAGGGTGAAACCCTTGATATGAGAATAAGGATTCTCTAACCCTTAATATGTGCTTAATAATCTTAATCTTATAATGTTTATTAAATATGATTTATATTTAATTTCTTAATCAATCTTGACACCACTCGTAAAGTGGAGTCTTG
Organism: Boswellia sacra; assembly: GCA_013180625.2. NCBI lineage: Eukaryota > Viridiplantae > Streptophyta > Magnoliopsida > Sapindales > Burseraceae > Boswellia > Boswellia sacra. The sequence goes on along the minus strand of SNVD02013965.1, from coordinate 334,651 downwards.
ATCCATTGTTGACAATCCTTAGCACATCAAATGCTTGGATCCTTTCTAGATGATGTATGGTTCTTCCTTACCGACACGAATCTAGTTAGGAACCTTGATTTGTTGTAGACATATAGTGATTGGCACATTGGATGCTTGAACCCATTTACAAGAAGTGGTATAAATGATGGTAATGAAACAAATATAATTCATATAACTAAATGGGCTAATTATCCTTATTCGAAATATCAAGGGCGGATCCCCTAACCTTAGCTTTCATTATTATTGTGTTAATTCCTTTTACTTGTACATTTTAATTATTCTCATCCATTGTTGATATTATCTTGTCATATCTTTAAATCATCATATCATATTTGCTTAGCTTATAATTTGAGCGCTAAAATCTCCTTCCTCGTGGATCGACCCCGGTCTCGCCGGGTTTTATTACTTCGACACTCCTATACTTGGGAGACAATCCTTTTTTGGATGTGTCAGTGATATAAGTAATCTCGTAAATAAAGTTGGACACAAATAAATATACTCCTAATTCAACAAGGATACAACAATAATGTCCTAAGTTAAGGAGATATTCAATATGAATCAAACTACTTCCTAAAATAAACTTTTAGAAATAGTAAATAAGAAATAATATAACAAAATATTTTTATTACAATTTGGTCCAAAATTCTCTTGTGCATGCACATGCAAAAGTGTCACACGTTGACACTAACGACTTTTATCGAATAGGAAGAAAAAAAATTATCATTTGGGAAGTAGAAAGAGAGGATTAAGGAGTTTGAGTTTGCTTAAATTTTTAGGATTTCATCTATGATAAAGAAAGAAATGAATAATAACAATAAAATACAAAAACTTTCATAAATGTTTAGGAGATATATCACCAGTTTTCTTGTAATAATAGTATTTAAAAGGTACAATACACCTATGCAAAAACCCTAATTTAAAAAAATCATATTTATTTAAAAAAGAAATTATGGTTTTTTTTTTGGAAAAGAGATGAGTTCAAGATGATGATCGAGATTTATGATGTGTCCTTAATAGTCAATTACAAAAGTATTTTAATAATAACAATTATTTTTGTGACATGGGCATTTAAACTATTTTCTTGGATGCAAATAACCCCACACTAGTATGTTGAGTAATGCTACTTCTAAAACCATTTATAAACAACTTTTCATATAATTTGAGTTGACAAAATATTATTGGATGAGTAAAATATGTCAACAAAATATAACTGGGTTAGTAAATATGAAAATAATTAAAAGAGATTAAATTATATAACTTTGTAATTATCTAGCTACTAATATTTTATGAACCAATGTTGTAAAAAAATGGTTGAAAATAAGTTATAAGTCTTATATTATTCATATTTATTAATCCAAAATTTAGTTAGCCTAGGCAAGGCCTTGAGAAATACTCATTCAATGTATGAAACAAAATGAACAATATTTGAATTATTTTGTAGTTTCCTCTCAACTGTAACAGAGTCAATTAATGTTGAGTAAAGAGGGGAGACACTTACCTTCCAAAGTTTCAATCTAGGTCTATCTTCAAATATACCATTGTTTCGTGATCCTCCACATTCCTTGGCTATACATTGTAATTCAAGATTTTCGAGCTTGAGCATCTTCGTGAACTTGAAAGTGAAAAGACTCCAAGCAACTTCAAGAAGATAGAATGAAAGTTCAAAAGAAACAGAAGAGAAGAGCTTTGGAGACCTACAGTACCGAATGTTTAAGGTTGATCTTAAGTTGTAGTGAGTCTTTCTTTGAGTCAAGCATTAAAACAATCAACTTTATACATCAATTATTGGGAAATCAAAATTAAATTAAGAGACACCCTTTTGAAATGAAGTATAAAAGTTATAGATTTTTTAGTTGAAAATCTTTTAGGTTGCTAGAGCGCTTGCGCATGGTTTGAGAAGAAACAAAGACATATTAATATGGCCAATGTTCCACGGGTCTATATGATAAGGAGTGGGGTTCCTCAAATTAAAAGAAAGGGAGGGAGGTGTAGACAGAGGAAATTAGAGAATCAATAGAAGAAATTTGGGAGAGAAATAGAGTGAAATTTGAGAGAGACAATAATCTTTTTATTAAAAGATAAAAAATCAATAATAATCAAGTCTGAAAATAATTTAACTAAAGGTTCCTATTTCTAGGAACTTAAAATATAGTTCTACTAGGAAATAAAATCCTACTAGGAAATGGAATCCCAATCCTGGTTGACTAGAAAATACCAAAGTAAATCCTAAACCAAATAGTGAACTATTAATAAAGAAAATAACTAAAATTAAGATTACTCCCAATTTAGGAAGTCAAAGTCCCTAATAATAGTCAAAATCCCTAATTTATTAAAATCCCTAAAATCTAATTTAAAATCCTAATTTTATTCCTAATTGTAATCTAATGGATCCTACATCAATTGTCCAGCCCTTAAAAGAACTCGACTCTTGGCAAGTTGTCAGGGAGGAAGTAGCCAATACACAAGGAAATGCCACGGTTTGTCTTGCACGAGCGTTGGAAAGTCTTTAACCCAAATCTTCATTTGAGGATGATCTAATAGTGTAGGCATACATGATAGAAAAATTGATGACCTAATGATAGGAGTACAAGAACCCAAATATGAATCACAACTTATGAAATCAATTTCTTGAATGATCTCATAAGATTCTTCTTGATTTGTATCTTCAAGTTTTGGAAACTTATAAAGTTCTTCTGTTAAGCCCTGATCAGTGAACCTACAAAATCCTTTAAATTGTATCTGATTAAAGCCAGGTATTTTAGACATTTTGGCATTTCTATCTCCGAGCATTTTGCAGTTCCCATTTATAAAAAAATCCCATTCTTTTCTCATTCTACATTGAATCATATGAATCGATCTAGCAATGATGGAATTTCTATTCTGTTTATTGAATCACATGAAATTTTATCCAATTCCATATAGATGGAATGTATGAAATACGTATGAACTAAGGAAAAAAGACGATTTTAGACTTAATTAAATTGGAATTTATAAGAGACAGATACAAATGGAAAGGAATTGATAAATTCCACTTAGACTTAAAGAGTTTTGTATAGAATATCAAAAAAATTCACATGTACACTCCATATCATCATTAGAATTCATGTCACCGTTCATGTCAATATCACTTTTCGATTCATGTTCACCTTCAAGATCAATCTCCCTCATGTCATCCTCACTTGATTTAATCATATGTTCATCCTTGACAATTTGTTTTTGCACACAACGCCTTGAAGAAAAGTGGGCATGATCAACATTAAACGTTTCAATAAGAATTGTAATAATTTCTTCAAGATGAACTTCATTTCTATCACATGTTTTCTCCAATCTATCAAGTCCATTCTTGATATGATTCACCATACAGATCAAACTGAGGAGATAGATTGGTCAAGCTAAATTACATGTCCAAGTGATAGATTGGTGGTCGATGAATAGTAACTTTGGAAGTGAACAGTAATTTCGGTGAACAGTACTTATCTGTGAACAGTAACACCGATGTGAGCAATGACTTCGATGAGTAGTAATTATTATTTTAAACAGTAACTTCAATTGAATAGTGATTCTGTTGTGAATAATGACTATGACTGATTTTTTTTTTTTTTTTAATTGAAAGGGTGATCGGAGATGAAATTGGGATAAAGTTGGCTATTTGGTGGTGGGAGGTTTAGGGTTTATGGGTTGAACAAAAAGAAATTAAAGGATAACTAGTATAAGAGGGGAACAAAACCATGCTCTGATACTAATTTATGAGGAATGAGTTTCCTCAAATTAAAAGAAAGGGAAAGAGATGTAGACAAAGGAAATGAAGAATCAATAGAAGAAATTTGGGAGAGAAATAGAGTGAAACTTGAGAGAGAAAATAATCTTTTTACTAAAAGATAAAAAACAAATAACAATCAAGTCTGAAAATAACATAACTAAAAGTTTATATTTATAGAACCTTAAAATATAGTTTTACTAGGAAATAACTAACTTTCAGAGTTGTTAGATTTTGAAAGGATGCTGACGAGGACACTAGGTTAATCAAATTGTGACAATATTCTTCTTTTAGAGTTTCAAGATTTTGAAGAATTGAGTTCATCTTGGAAGAATCTTGTTTCCACAAGTATTTCATGTCAGAAAGGTTCTCCAAAAACCTTTTTTTTTAATCGTGCCAAACTCGCAACATGTTTCTCCACATCTTCATATGAGACTAACCCTTTGTATGAACTGTGGCAAAGTGTCAGATCATCTACATTGCATAATTTTTCAACTAACCCCACTGGAAAACTAGTTGATTTGTCATCTTCAATACCAAGACCTTTAAGTTTGTTAAAGAGATGTCCTAGAAGTAGGCCTTGCAATATCATCATAATTTCCTCATTACTCAATGCCAATCTCTCCAAATTGGGCATGATTTGCAGGCCAACTGTATAAAAAATAAAATAATTTGTAACAACGGGAAATGCTAGTGTAATATCCCAATTTGTGAGAAGTTATAACTTTAATGTGCTTATAATTTATATTAGTTATTTTGTGTGTGTGTGTGTATGTGCATAGGTGGCTTGTAATGAATTAATGGTTGGAGATGTAATTGAAAGATTAAGAAATTTGAGGCCTAAATGAAATTTTACCTATATGCTTATCCACATAAGCCTCTAAAGTATTCATTTTTGCTTCCATTCCTCAAAAGCTCCAACTCTCTCTCTCACTGTATTTCCCTTAGCTTTGCCAAGAAATTAAGAAGAAAAAGGAAGTGATAGGAAGCACAAGAGGTAACACTCACCTTTTTCTTCAAGTTTTGGCTATGGAGCATGAAAGTTTTGTTAGAGATTTTTGTGGCTTAAGGTATTTCATGTTGTTTATACTGAAAATTACTAGAAAAATATGATATAGTGTGAGTTATGAAAGCATAAAGAAGATTGGATGATGATAGGAAGTTAGAAATGATGTTTGAGTTCAAATTCTACAGGATTTTTATACTAAGTAGTGTTGAGTTTGAAAATTCCTAGAAATTCTAGGATTATTTTCTGGCTCTGAAATTTTTATTTGATAAACTAGACATGTTTAAAAGTATTTATAATTTTGGTTCACCTAAAAATTTGAAGTGTGTGATTTATGGTGAATTTTGGAATCTGCTAAAAAGAATTTAAATAGCCCCATGTTTTAAAATAGAGCATAGGGAACGAATTGTAGATGAGGGCCTTATACTTTACAAAAACTCCTAATTTTTTGTATGTGAAACCTTGAATATGATTTCTTTTAAATTATAATATTTCATGGTTTTTGGAGCATTGTAGTTATTGTTATGATTTTTCAAAATTGTGTCTACGAAACTGAGAATTTCAACTTTCAGAACAAAGTAAGCAATATAAATTGCTCTTGAATAAGCTAAACTCATTAAAAAGTTGTGATTTTTTAGTCAAATCTTTTTAGATGTGTATTTTATTAGACTGTAAATTTTTGTAAAGATTTGATAATTGTTGAGGTATATATAAATTTTCAAAATTGGACTGCTCAGTCGAAGAGGCCATTAGATAGTAATTTATAGTGTACCAAATCAAGTGGTTTCAAGGGGTCATATGACCCTATTTTGTTTTGATAATTTGAAAAAGACTTGTTATATGTGTATAAATGGTGTCTACAAATTTATGTAGATTTTCATATGAGCATTGACTTCCTAAAAATCATCCAATTGAGAGTGTGCGGAATTGAGTTAGAAAAAAGGATCCATTTTCTACTGATTTTATGTTGATCCTTAAAGGAATTTTGTTATGGTTTTTAGGTTGAATTAAGGAGTTCATAGCTAAAATTAATTAGGTAAGTAAGATAACCATATTATAAGGACACAATAGACTTATTAATTATGTAATGTGCTATGTTATGCTATGTGAATTTATTGAATGCCAATGTGATGTTGATTAAACTACTATGTTGTGATGGCTGGGAGGCTTGATTTTGAGCTTGTATTTATAAGATTGAGATGTTAAGGCATAGAATTATGCCTATAACTTTGGTGTGTTATGGCATGGAATTGTGAATATGTTTGATATGTGAATGGCATGGAATTGTGCCTATAGCTTTGATATGTTATTTTCCAGAATTATGTTTAAGACTTTGATATGGGATGGTCTGAAAATGGACAAATGGCCTTATATGTGATGGCATGAAATCTGTGCATTTGGAAATTGATATGTAAGAAATTATGAGAATGATGGTTCATGCCTCTTGCCATGGGGACCAAGCTTCCATCTTATGATTAATTGGCAAGGGGGCCACCTCTTGAGATTGTGTGGGAGCCACTTCTTGAGGGTCATCGAGACTACAAAGTGCCACATGCAAAACTTTGTGCTTGAGCGAATGAGGGGAGGTCTGAACCATGTGTTTCTTCGCAAAGGATTCGGTAGTATGGGCCCAGTATCACGTGGATTGTCAAACTAGCCTTGAATTGTGATGATATGTGTTATTTGTCCCTAAGGTCTTATGCGATTTGTAAATTGTTATGAAAGTGAATGGTATGACAAAACCTTGGGACATTGAATGCTTATTGTGCGATTGGTGCATGGGAGACACCTCTTGAAGTTGTGTGGGGGTCACCTCTTGAAGGTTATGGAAACCACAAAGTACCACATGCAAATCTATGATTGATTAAATGAGGTAGGTCTAACCATGTGTTTCCTTACGTAGGATTCGCTAGCATAGGCCCGGTATCACCTGGATTATCGAACTAGCCTCAAACTTGTGATAATATGTGATGTGTGTGTCTCGAAGGTTATATTAAAATGAAATAAGCGCAAATGTGTATAAGTGATAAGAATGGCTTGAGAAAGGCATATATGAAATGAAATAAGTGCATGCGCGTATGTGTAAGTAATGAGAATGGCCTTAGAAAGGCAAGTATGAAATGAAATTAGTGAATGTGTGGATGTGCAAGTGATGAAAATTGTCTGAGAATGATAGGCAAAGCAAAGAACTGGCGCAAGCGCACAAGTGAAACTGCGCGGAGTGCCACCTTAACCGACTTAAAACATTCTGGACAGAAGATTGGCCCACGCGCGCAACTCATGTGGCGCAAGAGCGTAACTCCGAATTTCTGAAAACATTGCAAACCAGAAATGTTGCACCATCATGCAAGCCTGAGTACGCATGACCGTGACTTCTGTAATCTAAACATTGTTTTCTGACTTCTATAGTAAGAAATCTGTTACTTGTATTACAAGAAATAAATAGTAATTTTACACTATATTAGTTTTGTTGTTGATTAACCGTTGTTAAAGTAATTTCTTAGCTTACTTACTGAGTTCATACTCATTAGTTTTATTGTGTGCCTCAGGCGACCTTTAGTTTATGATGAGAAATGAAGGATTTTGGAATGGTAATGACAAAGTTCCTTTGGCAACCATAGACCACAGCAATATCATTTTGTGTTGTTCACTTTTTTGATTCTTTTTTAAAACTATTGTACATAACGTTATACTGTAGTCATAAAAATTGGGGACACTATTGTTTGGAATAGAATTAATATTTTGCTATGGATCTTTGGGTTATTATTTTGTCTAAATGTCTATAGTTGCACTCTGAATTCTTTAGAAATCAGGGTGTGATAGTAGTAGTATCAGAGCAAAGGTTTAGGATTTCGTAGATATTCTTGTTGCAAGCAGTCAAGGGGACCAAGTCCTATGCCAAATCCTGAGCAATAAGAGTTAGTAAGTTATTGTATGAGAATTACTAACCGTTGAAATATATGTGACATTCTGTTTGATTATAGAAAATTTACAGTCATGTCTCATTTACTCTTTGATTAGGGTGTTATGCACTCTTTTTGTGTCACGTGTATTTGCTAATAACTGGTGTTCTATCCTTCTACTGGATCTATATTTAGCTTTCTTGGGACTAGACTGTCCTCATTATCAAGGATTGTTTCAACCTTACAATCCTGAAAGTTCTCAAAAAAAGGGTGCATGGTTTTCCAGGCATGTGTTATTGGCACAAAAAAGGAAGGGTTGAGCATCCAAGATATTTTCAGGGTTAATGAGCTTATAGATGAATTTTAATTATGAGATGTGTTTGATTTTATATGCTTATGCATGTATATGAGTTATACTTGATTGAATTACTATGAATGTGATCTAAATGAAAATGTGAATATTGCCATGTGCATGTGAACTTTGGTGTGAAATGGCATAAATAACGGATGACAATGAAGTATTATGTGTGTATTAGACCTGACAGAAGGTCATGTTAGAGCGGTTTCGTGTCGTTTTGTATTCATGTCGTGTTAAATTATGTTAATCCAAATCCTATTACTTTATTGGGTCTAAATCCTGAAACACAAACCTGACTGTTAACTTCATATGTTATCCGATTACAAACCATTTAACCCTTTTTTTTATTTTCATGTTTGATAACAATATGTTTAACGCGATTTATATAAATTCTAAACATAGCATATAACTAATAGTTTATAAATTTACTATTGAAATATCCAAATTTAATATAATATGAAAATATGAACAAAGTTTTATATCCAACATCTCAAAGGTCTACCTAAAGTATATTTAAGACAAACAATTAAAAATGTTCAGTTATTGAACAATTGTTGAAAATAAAATAGGACATTCTATAAGTTTTTTTCCTTGTATTCCGCATCAAAATGTCATGCTCTTACATAGCTAAGGAAGAATACTATAACTTTAGAAGTTGTTAACTGAAAAACAGCATAAGATTAAAAATATAGGACAATTATGATAAGTTAATACCTATTATTAATCATCAAGAGTAACGGTTGAGTATTTTAATGATTTAATTAGACTCAGATTTCAAATTGAAGATATCTTTTATGAGCTCTTCCAAGTTAGTTTTGTTTTTTTCTATTAAAATTCATAAAATTAAAAAAATCAGAAATAAAAAAGTAAAAATTATAAAATGTATATAATCAATTTATAAGGAAATCATAGTATTAATATAAAATATATAAGGTTTACCAATTAGTATAAAATCATAATATTAGTATTAGTATTAGCATAATTTTAATTACATTAAACATAGTTATAGATTGTATTTGTAATGATTTATTATATTTTATTATTTTTTATGTGTCATAAATAAATTTACTAAATTATCTTTGATATTAGCGGGTTAAACAGGTGAAATAGTTTATTATAGTATAAACCCAAACACGGTCCAATATCAAAGGGGTTTTAACGTGTTAACAATCGATCCAATAATATAAGATCTAAAACACATTTTTATCGAACGAGTTCATGTCGTGTTAACGTGTCCTATAGAATTTGCTAGGCCTAGTGTGTATGAAAATGCCATGAATGTGATATGAATGGAAATTGAAATGTGACCATGAGCCTTTGGACTTTAAAGTGTAATGGCCTGATTATGGTATGACAATGAGATTATACGTGTGTGAAAATGGAATTCATGTCTAATACATAGGGCACATATCTCTTTTATATGGTAGGCATATAGATGTTGTGTTATGTGTGGGTGGGGATGTGTTAAGTCATCGACGACGATACGTAATGGATGACGTGTTTTGAACATGTAAAATGAAGAGTCCTGCCATGTGTGGAAGTATAGTGTCCTTAAAATGAAGTCTAAGTGTGTTTTCTCTGTTCTGGATACCATCAATTAAAGATAGACAAAGGAAGACGACCCCAAAACTGTTTTTAGACAAGGTATGGGCATTATGAATTTCTAATAATGTCATTTGGACTTACAAATGCCCTGACTATTTTCATGAACCTTATGAACCCTATCTTTAGAGAATTCTTGGACAAATTCTTCATTGTGTTCATCGACAATATCCAGGTGTGTTCCAAGCATTTAGAAGAGCATAGAGAACATTTGAGAATGGTACTGTAAACGTTGAGAGAAAAGCAATTGTATGCCAAATTTAAGAAATGTGAATTTTGGCTACACCAGATCACCTTCGTGGTTCATATAGTTTTAGGTGAAGGAATAACGATAGATCTAAGTAAGGTTGAAGCTATTATGAAGTAGCCAAGGCTAACCAATGTGAGTGAAATTTGGAGCTTTCTAGGTTTGGCTAGCTACTACAGACGATTTGTTGAGGGTTTCCCCAGAATAGCCTCGCCACTAACATAATTGACAAGGAAGAATATTAGTTTTGTGTGGTCAGAAGAATGTGAAAAGAGTTTTTAAGAACTCAAGAACAGATTAGTGACAGCTTTAGTGCTCACAATCCCTCCTGATTCTAAAGGATTTGTGATATTCAGTGACGCTTCTAAAAAAAGGCTTGGGTGTGTCTTGATTCAAAATGGCAAATTTATAGCCTACGCATCTATAGACACTAAATTTTTAAGGCTCGATGAACGAATGAAATGAATGTTGTGCGAAAAATGACCAAAATGCCCTTGGAGGCCAACAAAGGGAAGGTGAGAGGGAGTTGGTGAAAGGTCTTAAAAACTAATATACGACTTCAAAAAATCACAGAAATTAATCTAGAAGGAATTTGATGATGAGTTATATACCGTTGCGAAGCTATGGATGTCTAATTTTCATAGAAATTTACGGATTATGAATCGGAGTTAAACTTAAAAGGTTATAAGCAATTAAATAGATAAAGTTCAAAAGGGACCGCATTTCAAAATTGTAAAATAGGAAGGGTCAAATAGCTAGTGCACTGTTCACGTGTTACTGTTCACACGAATCCTACATTGGTTTTTTAATCACTTTCTCACTTCAAGAAAAGCTTATATAAGTACACATTGGGCACACTTCTTAAGGCAACCAGAAATCCTCTCTCTTTTCCTTTAGGACACACTTGTGAGAATTCCAAGGAGTCCTTCCTAGTTTAATATTTTCAGGTGTTTTATATTACTCTAAACCCAAAAAGGATACGTCTTGAGACCAGTTTTCTCTTCTCCCTCATATTTTCTTCTTTATTTTTCTTGCTTAGAATTAAGCATGCTTAGATTTATTTATGCTTAGAATAAACATGTTTAGGATTTATTTTTATGCTTAGAAGTATGCTAGGGTTATTATAAATTGTTCTAACCCTTATTTGTTTTACGGGATGGATAAATATGTCGAGGTAAGTCTGTTATCTCTCCTTTATCTGAGAACATGTTTGGTAATTTAATTTTCTTCGTGAATGCTTAGAAATATGCTTAGTAGCACATACTTAGAAATATGCTTAGTAGCACATGCTTAGAATCATGCTAAGGAAATACCTATATTTGCTTTGATGAATGTTAAGAAATAGCATAGAATAGGAAAGAATTACCATTTTGCCCTTGAATGCTATGATTGATGTTAATTGCTTGAATTAGGCTAGAAATGTCATGCTTAGGCTAGAAATGCCATGCTTAGGCTAGAAATGCCATGAAATTATGAATTAATATGAATTATGCTAGAATAGCGCTAGTAGAATGCCATGATATAATTTATCAAATCTAGGCCGGAATGCCATGATACTAGATTATGGTTTTGTATGATTTATGAATATATGAATGTTTGTATATTAAGAAGTGTAACTGTCTGATGCCATAAAGTGATTGTGGATTCACATTGTTGGTGAGGGACCATCACTAAGGATGAATGCCTTAGTAACTATGTTTGAATGGACATGTAAGAAGCTTAATAGATGTTGAATAGACTCATATATGATGGTGAGGAACTCATCATCTATTGAGTTTTGAATGTATATGAATGTATGGAATATTTTTATTGTTGAATAACAACTATTATAATCCTCTTCCCTTTCTCCATGTATGATGGAAATGTAATCTATTCTTCTCCCTCTTTTTATATATGAATATACTACTGTTTTGATTGAATAATCACCTCACATGTTTAATGAAGATAAAAATGATAATGTGTGCATAAGACAAACCACTTGAGTGGACTAAGTAACAACATGAGCTACTCCTATTTGGTATTTTCTAAGTGGAGGCCGGATTTATATCTGGGCGGGTCGAAAGACTTATACCTAATTTTTCGAACCTATCTCTAAAGGGATGAGGGTAGTTTAGGTCTCAACGCAAGGGATCAGATTGCCACTATTCATTCCCAATTGAATAATTGGGTGGCGACTCCATTCTCCAAACGTGCCCATGGCTCGTTTGTGTTCCTTTGAGTCTCGAAAGAGGCTTTGATACAGTCTTGTAGTCACAAACACTCTAGCAGAATAAAAACCCCGTTCACAGCATCTCAACAGTTAAAAAGCTATGAAAAGAATTACCCCACCCATGATTTGGAATTGACAACAGCAGGGTTTACATTCAAAATTTGAAGGCATTATCTATATAGAGCAAGATGTCACATTAATGTTGACCACAAGAGTCTCAAATATTTCTTTACTTAGAAGAAGTTAAATATGATACGAAGGCAACGACTAGAGTTGGTTAAGAATTATGATTATGTGATCAATTATCACCCTGGAAAGGCTAATGTGATAGCTGACCCATTAAGTCAGAAGTCGATTGGACATGTAACTGCATTAATCACTATACAAAAGCTTATAAAAGTATATCTGGAAAGGCTTGCTATTGAGATTATTTAGCCTGGTGAGTATTTGCACTTGGCATAATTAATTATGCAACCCACCATTATCGAGAAGATTAAGAGAAAACAATGTGAGGATACATTTTTTGAGAAAGGTAATGGAAGGAATTCTTTCGAAAAGAAGACCAGGATATGCGATATCTAATAATCGGACATTGCACTTTAAAGGAAAATAGTTTGTGCCTAATATTGCAAAATTAGAATAATAAATCTTCAGTGAGGCACATAATTCCATCTATTCAGTACATCCTGGAAGTACAATGATGTATCAGTGACACATCCGAAAAAGGATTGTCTCCCAAGTATAGGAGTGTCGAAGTAATAAACCCGGTGAGACCGGAGTCGATCTACAAGGAAGGGGATTTAGCAGTACAAACTATAAGGTAAGCAAATATAATATGAATAATCAAGATGATATTAACAAAAGGTGGTAAAACCATCCGTGGAAATAAGAGGTAAAATCTACCATAGCAAATGAAAGAACAATTTCATAGGCAATAAATAAGAATAACTAAAGTATAAAAGTAAGAGGAATTAACACAAAAATAATGAAAGCTAAGATTATGGGATCCACCCTTGATATATCAAATAAGGATAAGTAGCCCATTTTAGTTATGTGAATTATATTTGTTTCGTTACCAATATTTATACCACTTCTTGTAAATGGGTTCAAGCATCCAATGTACCAATCACCATATGTCTACAACAAATCAAGGTTCCTAACTAGATTCGTGTCAGTAAGGAAGAATCATACGACATCTAGAAAGGATCCAAGTATTTGATATGCCAAGAATTGTCTACAATGGATCAAGACCTCCACTTTACAAGTGATGTCAAGATTGATTAAGAAAATAAATATAAATCATATAAAATAAACAACACAAGATTATGATTATTAAGCACATGTCAAGGGTTAGAAAATCCTTATTTTCATATCAAGAGTTTCACCTTTTCATCTTAGCAAGAGAGAATTTAGCAAGACATTATAAAAGAAAGAAAACAAATTGTAAGAAAAAGGAAATTCATTAATAACATTAAAACACAAGAGAGAAAAACAAAATAACAAGAGATCCCAGCCAAGGCCAAGATGCCTTAATGGGTCACAAGGCACCTCTATTTATAGATACATTTACGAGCAAACTTGTAAAATTACAAAGGAACAATTGTCAAACATTTGGTTGACAATTAGGATCATTAGGTGTTCCAATTTTGACCACCAATTTTGGCACCTAATTATTGGGAATTTTGATCACACATCTTCATGAAAGTTGTAGATATTTCTCTCAGCTTTTTAGAACATCTTGATTCATATGATTTGGATATGCATATCAAGAGATATGGTCAAAATATTGAGGTATAGTCTAGCTGGGCTGAAACTACAGATGGGTTCACTTCAAGCCCATTTTTGGTCCACTAAGAGCTCGAATTTGATGATTCTTATGAAATACAATCTTGTAGATACTTTAATCAGCTTTCCAAAACATCAATATTTGTACCATTCTGATCTATAAATAGAAAGGTATGCCCATTTTATCAAACCTATAACAAAACCAAAATTAAGAGAAAGTTAATTCAAAAGATGTAAAGACTACAAATATGCTTAAGTTGAGAAATTTAATGACACTATTAATGCAACATGATGAATTAAACTCTTATTAAGCATACATATTTAAGTGTTCATCACACCCCCCAACCAGCTTATTGCTAGTCTCTAGCAATTAAAGCGTTATCATTTAGAAATGATTTATAGAACTTTACATCCAAGGTAGTCATTATTGCACTCTCTTTGATTTTATCCAAATAAACAAACTCTCAATCGATTTTTTTTCTCTTTTTTTTAAATGACTCATGTACCCTTTAGTCAAGATATTAACAAACCTTCTTTTTATACTCAGTTGACACATGACTATGGGGCTTATTAGAAAGAAGCCATATCGGTTCTAATATTTGTTAAGGCTGACAACCTTAAGTAGGGGGCATTCATTCATCATTATTTTTATTTATATATTTTTTTCTTCTTCTTTTTCTTTTTGAAAGAATGCATCTTTAACCCATGTAGTGAGCCTTAGGCTAATGACTCTTAGACCAGTTGGCCTTAGGGCATTAGGTGTTAAGACACCCCTACGAGCTTAACTACTCGAGTTGCCGATGCTTTATTTTTGCTTAGAAACTTGTGGATAGTGCAATGTTCAATCCAATTAAGCTTTCTCCTTAATCCATGTTATGAGCTTTGGGCCAATAGCTCCCAAACCAGTTGGTCTTAGGGTATTAGGTGTTAAGGCACCCTTTGGGCTTAATTGCTCGAATTAAGGAGGCTACGAGACCAAACTTATCCACAATCGCTCTTTTTTTTCACTTTTTTTCTTTTATTTTTTTATTTGAACTTTCCCCTTCCTTTTGTTGTTATCCTAAACAAAACAAAAGAACTCAAATATTATAACATTTCATTTTGCAACCTACAATCATGCATCAAAGTATGTATGTGTGTGAAGAAAGGTTCATAAATACTTTGCTTAACGAGTACATGAGCACACAGTTTATTAAATGATAAGGTTGTGAAGTTCATAGATTTGAATAATTCAAAGTGAAATGAATAAGAACTCCTTGTTATAAACTTCAAAAATCAAAACTAAATAATATCAAGTTAGTTAAAATAGGTCTTGAAAAATGCAAAAACAAAATGACAAATTGGTTAGAGTGTGTTTCAAGAGTTTAAACTAACCCTCTTTACTCTGCCATTCGTGACCTAGAATGCGTCTCAAGAGGATTTGAACTCCTTACACCGCACTTTGAATCTAATTACTAACTCGCTTTTTTTTTTTTGTAAGAAAAAGAAAATTTAAGACACACTTATATGTACTATCCTTCTCCCCCAACCAAATAGAACATTGTCCTTAATATTTAAATGGAGAGAGATAAAGCATAGGAGACATTACCTGAAGCTTCTGTTATTCAACAGAGACAACTTGAAAGACTCATAAAATAAAATGCTAAAAATAAGACAAGAAAAAATTACAAACGGAGATTCAGATCCAATTTGCACTTTTTGTTTTGTCCCCCTGACCAATTAATTTGAGTTATAGCTGGGTCAGGTTCATACTCGATTGCTTGTAATTTGTCAAGTAACTCACTAGCAGAAGCGGCAAAAACAAGGATCTGTCACACCGAATGAGGAATAAAATTATGTTCTATAGCTGCATCAACAAAACTTATCAAAGAATCAAATAAATTTTTAACATTCAACAAACCTATGGGTTTTTGATGGAGATTTAGTTAGGCCTAAGAGCCAATTTGAAAAATTCCTTTGAGATTACCAAAGCCACCTGGTAAAGCAATAAAGGCATCCGAATTGATAAACATATATGCCATACGTTCATACATAGAGGAGATCTGTAACTCCTTCCCAACCGTTTTTTCAACGATGCTTTCTACAACCAAAGCTTTAGGAATAATACCTAAAACTTGACTGCCTCCTATGAGTGCAACTATTGACATACAACCCATTAACCCGAGGCTACCTCCCCCATAAACCACATGAATCTTTCTTCTAGCTAATAGTCTACCAAGATAATTTGCTACTGCTACAAACTCTTTACTTTTTTGAGGTCGAGATCCACAAAATACACATATCTTTTGGATTCGACGTTTTGAGGTTCCCTCCATGTATATGCAACTCTCTAACTATATGTGTGAAGAGAAGAACAAGAGATGTCATATTTATGGAGTTCAAAAAGTATTCTAATGATGACACTTATATAGGTAGCTCAACTATTAGTTGAAATTTTGACAATGAAGCATAGAAATTCAAAAAAAACAATGATAGAAATTAGATGCCATCAATGCATGAGTCAAACAAAAGATATAAATTCAAAAATGATAGCTGTAAGTAATCAAAATTCAAAAATGATGGCACACATGCATATGTACAGGTAGTTATGATTGTGGCTCACATCTTCCTCTGGTTTTACGTCTAGAAACAGCTTAAACACCTTCTATGAGTTGGGGATATGTTTCCCATCTAGTTTTCTTATAAACTAGCAAACAGGATCATTTTGAGTCAGATTCCCAAGACTATAACGTTCTTGCTCGTCTTGGAATTGTGTCCACAAGTCAAAAATTTTACGCTGCACCAGTCCACAAGAATGCGTCTCAAGAGTCAATCGGATATCATCTAAAGACTCCCTACTCAGGCCATTCTTGATGAATTGTAGCTTATCCTCTCGATTGTTAGACAAATATCCCAAGGAGCGGCAATGCTTGTTACAAGTCTATCTTGCACATTTGTGACAAACTTGTAACCTTTTCGCTTTTTGCTTTTTGGCGTAAGAGCTTTTTCCTAAACCTGGCATGTGGAAAACAAGATTATCTAAAAACTCACAAGAAAATCAAACATTGGCTTCAATTAACCATCTTAAATCAGCAGGAATACCCTTGGGCATCAACATCCTTAGTCTTTCTGCGCGAGCTTTGTAAATTTTAAGCAAATCATTTTGAGGAAGAGAGGGAAAACGTTTGTGCAGATTTGAGAGAATAGTATCTATTTGAAGAAAATGAGAGACAAGAAAAGAAATTGAATGCAAGGTGAGCAACAGTTTTTAGGGAACTGAAAAATCGACTTTAAAAGTCACGGAGTACAGTATCTGCCGCTTGACCGGGAAAAATCAATCCTTAAAAAGGATCGACTAAAGCAATAGACTCTTCATTTTGATCAAAATTTTCAAAGAATGGTTTTAACCGTTGTCCATTAACTTTAAAAACATTACCATTCTTTGGGTTCTCAATTTCAACAGCTCCATGAGAGAAAACATTTTTAACAATGAAAGGCCCAGTCCAACGAGACCGAAGTTTACCAGGAAACAAATGCAATATTGAATCATACAAAAGAACTTTTTGTGAAGGTTCAAAAGATTTTTTAACAATGAATTTGTCATGAAAAACCTTCATTTTTTCTTTGTAGATTTTAGAATTTTCATAAGCCTCATTCCTGATTTCTTCAAGTTCACTCAGTTGGAGTTTACGTAACTTGCAAGCATCATTCAAATTTGTGTTAAATGTTTTAATGGCCCAATAAGCTTTATGCTCAATTTCCACAGGCAAGTGACAAGGTTTTTCATAAACTAATCTATAAGGAGACATTTCCAATGATGTTTTGAAAGCAGTTCGGTAAGCCCAAAGTGCATCATTAAGTCTTAAAGACCAATCTTTACGATTTGGGTTAACATGTTTTTTCTAAGATCTGTTTTATCTCCCTATTAGCTAATTCAACTTGTCCACTTGTTTGCGGGTGATAAGGTGTAGAAATTTTATGGGTTATTCCATATTTCTTCATTAAGGTTTCAAATGGTTTGTTACAAAAATGTGTACCCCCATCACTAATAATGGCTCGAGGAATTCCAAATCTACTCAAGATATTCTCTTTCAAGAATTTGACAACTGTTTTGTGATCATTGTTTCGACATGGAATTGCCTCGACCCATTTTGAAACATAGTCTACTGCAACAAGAATGTACACAAAACCAAATGACGGTGGAAAAGGTCCCATAAAATCAATACCCCAACAGTCAAAGATTTCAATAACAAGAATGGGATTCAAAGGCATCATGTTTCGTTTTGAAATGGATCCCAATTTTTGACAATTTTCATAAGTTTTGCAAAATGCATGTGCATCTTTAAATAAGGTGGGCCAATAAAATCCACATTGTAAGAATTTAGCAGCTGGTTTTTTAGATGAAAAATATCTTCCACATGCTTCAAAATGACAAAAATTAATGACACTACTTACCTCATTGTCGAGTATGCATCTTCTAATTATTTGGTCTGAACAATATTTGAACAGATATGGGTCATCCCAATAAAAATTTTTCACCTCGGTCAAAAACTTCCTTTTGTCTTGAGCATTCCAATGAGGTGGCATTTCTCTTGTTGCAAGAAAATTTACAATGTTAGCAAACCAAGGTACTACAGCAATGGAGAATAAAAATTCATCAGGAAAAGAGTCATTGATAGATGAAGCTTCAATTAATGTCTCTGTCGTTAATCTTGAAAGATGATCTGCAATGACATTTTCGGCTCCTTTCTTATCCTTTATTGTGATGTTGAATTCTTGGAGCAGTAAGATCCACAATATCAATCTAGATTTTGCATCCTGTTTAGACATTAAATATCTCACAGCTGCATGGTTAGTGTAAACAATCGTTGGAGAACCAATTAAATAATATCGAAATTTGTCTAATGCAAATACTACTGTAAGTAGTTCTTTTTTAGTTGTTGTGTAATTCATTTGTGCATCATTTAAAGTCCTACTTGCATAGTATATCACATAAGGCTTACCTTATTTTCTTTGTCCTAAGATAGGACCAACGACATAATCACTTGCATCACACATCAATTCAAAAGGCAAGGACCAATCGAGAGATTGCATAATTGGAGTAGTTGTTAAAAGTCCAATTAACTTATCAAAGGCATTTTGACATTCTTGAGTCCATTCAAAAGAAGTATCTTTTATTAAGAGGTTACAAAGAGGTTTAGATATAGCACTGAAATTTCTTATAAACCTCCTATAAAATCCAGCATTCTCTAAGAATAAACGGACTTCTTTGACTGTTTTTGGTGGAGGCAAATGGGAAATTAATTCCACTTTTGCTTTGTCCACTTCAATTCTCTTAGAAGACACCACATGACCTAAGACAATTTTTGAAGTGACCATATAATGACATTTTTTTCAATTCAAAATAAGGCCTTTTTCTTCACACCTTTTTAGGACTTTTTCTAATTTTTCAAGACAATTATCAAAAGAGTTTCCAAAGATAGTTAAATCATCTATGAAAACTTCTAAACAATGCTCAACCATGTCACTAAAAATGCTTAACATGCATCCTTGAAAAGTAGTTGGAGCATTACAAAGTCCAAAAGGCATTCTTCTAAATGCAAAAGTGTCAAAGGGGCACGTGAATGTGGTCTTTTCTTGGTCTTCAAGTGCAATGGAAATTCGATAATAGCCTGAACATCTATCAAGAAAGCAGTCGTAAGAGTGCCCTGCTATTCTTTCTAGAATTTGGTCAAGGAATGGTAAGGGAAAGTGGTCTCTTCTAGTGACAGCATTTAATTTTCTATAATCAATGCACATCCTCCAACTAGATGAGACTCGAGTTGGCAATGATTCCCCCTTTTCATTTTTAACTATTGTAATGCTAGATTTCTTAGGTACTACTTGTGTAGGGCTTACTCACTTACTATCAGAAGTACCGTAGATAATTCCCACATCAAGTAGTTTGAGAACTTCAGCCCTAATCACCTCTTTTATGTGGGGATTTATTCTCCTTTGAGGTTGTTGGGATATTTTGGCATTTTCTTCTAAATGTATTCTATGTGTACAAATCAAAAGGTTAATGCCTTTTATGTCTTTTAAGGTCCACCCGATTGTATTTTTATGCCTTTTAAGTACGTGTATCAACTTACCTTGTTGTTTGCTTGTGAGGGATGAAGAAATTATCACTGGATATGTCTGATTCTCCCCAAGATATGCGTATTTTAGTCCTTCAGGTAAGGGCTTCAGTTCTAACTTGGGAGCTTCCTTTTCCTTGTTTTCATTTATTTGCCCCAATTCTTTGAATCTTGGTTTTGAGCCTTTTTCCATCACCTATGCACAATCCAGTAAAGAACATATATTAGAAAGATCAGGCTCTAGTTCCATACTTGATTCTAATGAATTCACTAAACAAGTTTCCAAAGGATCAGAAGAACTCCCTTTTTGGATGTGGTCTTCCACAATAGTTTCAATCATATTAGCCTCTTCAATTTCATCTTCTTCTTCACGTGGTTGTTTGCACATATTAAAAACATTAAGTTCTAATGTCATATTTCCAAATGATAGCTTCATGACTCCATTCCTGCAATTAATCAAAGCATTAGAGGTAGCTAGAAATGGACACCCTAAAATAACAAGAATTGAATTGCACACTTCCACTGGTTGTGTGTCCAAGACGATGAAATCCACTGGATAAATGAATTTATCAACTTGAACTAACACATCTTCTACTACTCCTCTTGGTGCTTTAATTGATCTATCAGCAAGTAAAAGAGTCACAGAAGTTGGTTTTAATTCACCTAGATTGAGTTTCTGAAAAATCGAGTATGGAAGCAAATTCACACTAGCACCAAGATCAAGTAAAGCTTGTTCAATTTTATGGTCTCCAATAACACATGAAATTGTAGGACAACCTAGATCCTTATATTTCACTATATTATTGTTTTGAAGAATAGCACTTGCTCGGCTAGAAAGGCCTTCTTTTTCACATTCAATTTCCTTTTCACAGTGCACAAGTCTTTTAAAAATTTTGCATAAGAAGGTACCTGATTGATCACATCTAGCGAGGGAATGTTGACCTTTGCCTGTTTGAAAATTTCAAGGATTTCAGAATTGTGAGTTGGCTTCTTTTGTGTGGCTAATGCTTGAGGAAATGTAGGCATAGATGAGGATTTGGTTTCTTCTTCACTAGATGTTGGTTTGGCAACCTCTTCCTGTCTTTTAGATATCGATTCTTCTTCTTTCTCATAAGGGTTAGGAATGTGCTTTTCAACAACCTTACTATTGCAAAGGGTCATGACTAATTTGGCTTGGTTAAAATAATGGTTACTTGAACTCCCTGCATTTGAGTTAGATTGATCTTTGGGGCTTTGTAATGTTTGAGAAGGAAATTTCCCTTTTTCTTGGATACTAAATGTGGATGCAAATTTTGCAAGAGTGTCTGACAAATTTGCTAATGTTTGAGTAGTTTGACTATTGAAAGTCTCTTACTTTGTAATGAATGAATGCAATGTCTACTCAAAGTCATTCCTAGAAGGAGGAGCATATGCATGATCATGAGAATTTTGAAAATTTTGTCGTGTTTGAAAATGGACTTGTGAAGATTGTGCATGATTGTCATTTTTTCAACTAAAATTTGGATGATTTCTCCAACCGGGATTGTAGGTTTGTGAGTATGGATTGTGATTTGGCCTTTTGAAAGTGTTCAAGGCATTGGCTTGTTCATGGAGACATTCCCTAAAGGCAGGCAAAGTTGGGTAATCATCAGTAGAATGGTCATTATCATTACAAATGTGACAGACAATTTCTTGAATAGAATTTAATTGACCACTCTTTTTCATTTCTAAAGCCTCGACTTTTCTAGCTAGGGATACATATTTGGCTTGAAGGTCATGGTCTTCCCTAAGGTTGCGAATGCCTTTATTGGATGTCGAGGTTGAGGCCTTGCTTAGTACCTCATAGGTGCCAGCAGTGTCCCAATTTTGAGCCTTGTCTGCCAAGGAATCTAGGTAGTCAATTGCTTCCTTAGGGTCTTTATCCCCAAATTCTCCATTACACATTAACTCCACTAGTTGCCTATCTTGAGGTGTTAACCCTTCATAGAAGTGTGCAACTATTCTCCAAGTTTCAAAACCATGGTGAGGACAGGTATTAAGTAGTTCCTCATACCTATCCCAACATTGGTAAAGGGTTTCCCCTTGTTTGTGAGTGAAATTGGAAATCTGTCTTTTAAGAGAATTTGTTCTATGGGTAGGAAAAAATTTTTTAAAAAATTGTTGTTTCATCTCATCCCATGAACTGATGGAATTCAACCTCAAATTTTGTAGCCATGTTCTAGCTTTATCTTTCAAAGAAAAAGGAAAAAAGCTTTAATCTAATGGTATTTATGCTACAATTTGGGTCACTTTAGGAGTTACACACCTCTTCAAAGATTTTTAAGTGCGAATATTGGTTCTCCATATCAAGGCCATGAAAGGTGGGTAGAAGTCGAACAAAACTCGGTTTGAAATTGAAATGGATTGAATCGGGAGGAGAAACTACACAAGATAGTGCACTAGTCCTTACCGGATTCATATAATCTCTGAGGGTTCTTGGTTGGTTTTGATCATTTTGTTGGGAAAAATTGTCCCCTTCATCCGTGAACCTTTCCACTTGATTGTCGGCCATATTTTCTGAGGAAGATGATGTTTTTCTAACAAGTCTACCACTAGATGTTCGTGATCAAATTTTCATGTAAGAAAGAAAAGAGAATAAAAGATGAACACACGAAAAAGAAAAAAATTAAGATCTAAAATGAGAAAAGAAAACACTTACAATTTTGCACACCAATTTTTACCTTCTCCGGCAATGGTGCCAAAAACTTGACACATCCAAAAAAGGATTGTCTCCCAAGTATAGGAGCATCGAAGTAATAAACCCGATGAGACTGGGGTACACGAGGAAGGGGATTTAGCGGTACAAACTATAAGGTAAGCAAATATAATATGAATAATCAAGATGATATTAACAAAAGGTGGTAAAACCATCCATGGAAATAGGAGGTAAAACCTACCATAGCAAATGAAAGAATAATTTCATAAGCAATAAATAAGAATAATTAAAGTACAAAAGTAAGAGGAATTAACACAATAATAATAAAAGTTAAGGTTAAGGGATCCACCCTTGATATATCAAATAAGGATAAGTAGCCCATTTTAGTTATATGAATTATATTTGTTTCGTTACCAATATTTATACAACTTCTTATAAATGGGTTCAAGCATCCAATGTGTCAATCACCATATGTCTACAACAAATCAAAGTTCCTAACTAGATTCGTGTCGGTAAGGAAGAACCATACAACATCTAGAAAGGATCCAAGTATTTGATGTGTCAAGAATTGTCTACAATGGATCAAGACCTCCACTTTACAAGTGGTGTCAAGATTGATTAAGAAAATAAATATAAATCATATAAAATAAATAACACAAGATTATGATTATTAAGCACATGTCAAGGGTTAGAAAATCCTCATTCTCATATTAGGGGTTTCACCCTTTCACCTTAGCAAGAGAGAATTTAGCAAGACATTATAAAAGAAAGAAAACATATTGTAAGAAAAAGGAAATTCATTAATAACATTAAAACATAAGAGAGAAAAACACAATAACAAGAGATCCCAGCCAAGGCCAAGATGCCCTAATAGGTCACAAGGCACCTCTATTTATAGATCGGGACAAACTTGTCAAATTACAAAGGAACAATTGTCAAATATTTGGTCGACAATTAGGATTATTAGGTGCACCTACTTTGACCACCAATTTCGACACATAATTATTGGGAATTTTGATCACATGTATTCATGAAAGTTGTAGATATTTCTCTCATCTTTCTAGAACATCTTGATTCATGCAATTTGGATACGTATAACAAGAGATATGATCAAAATACTAAGGCATGGTCAGGCTGGGCTGAAACTACAAATGGGTTCACTTCAAGCCCATTTTTAGTCCACTAAAAGCCCGAATTTGATGATGCTTGTGAAATACAATCTTGAATATAATTTAGTTAGATTTCCAAAATATCAAGATTTGTATCATTCTAATCTATAAATAGAAAGTTATGCATATTTTACCGAACCTACAATAAAACTAAAATTAAAAGAAAGTTAATTCAAAAGATGTAAAGACTACAAATATGCTTAAGTTGAGGAATTTAATGACACTATTAATGCAACATGATGAATTAAACTCCTATTAAGCATACATATTTAAGTGTTCATCAATCGGGATCTCCAAATCAATTATTGGTGGACAGTTATGAAGAAAGAAATAGCTTAGTTTGTTGAGCAATGTTTGATTTGTTAACAAGTTAAGGCTGATCATCAAAGACTATATGAATTGCATAGGCCATTAATGATACCAGAATGGAAATAGGAGCATATCACCATGGATTTTATTGCGGGGTTGCCTAGAACTCGAAATAGGCATGATGCTATATGGGTAACGTTAATCGATTGACATAATATGCATATTTCCTTATTATGCACACTACTTTTACCATGGATCGATATGCTCAACTCTATGTGGATGATATTGTTAGGCTACATGGGGTATTGGTATCCATTGTTTCTGGTCGGGATCCAAGGTTCATCTCCTTATTTTAGAAAAGTCTACATAAGGCCACGGTTACTAAATTGAATTTTAGTACAACCTTTCATCCTCAAACGGATGGCTAATCAAAGCAGACCATCTAGATTTTGGAAGATATGCTTAGGGCATGTGTGTTGGATTTCAAGGATAGCTGGGATAAGTACTTAACCTTGGTAGAGTTTGCTTATAACAACAGCTATCAAGCCACCATTGGTATGACCCTTTATGAATCATTAAACGGGAGAAAGTGTAGATCTCCCATTCATTGGGATGAGGTTGGTGAAAGGAAGGTACCTGGACCCGAGATTGTTCAGCAAACTTGTGAAATCATCCAAAAAGTGAAAGAAAGGATGAAAACAACTTAGAGTGGATAGAAAAACTATGCAGATTGTCGAAGGAAGAAATTGGAATTTGAAGTCAGAGATAAAGTCGTCCTCAAAGTTGCTCCAATAAAAGGAGTAATGAGATTTGGAAAGAAAGGGAAATTAAGCATGAGCTACATTGGCCCCTATGAAATTTTAGAAAGGGTCAGAGAGGCGGCATATCGACTGATGTTGCCACCTACACTAGCAGGAGTGCATGATGTGTTCCATGTCTCCATGTTGAGGAAGTATATTATAGATCTTGAATTTCCAGAACTGAGAAATGATTTCACATACGAAGAAAGGCCAATGCGAATTATAGACTGTAAGGAACATGAATTAGGAGAAAGATACCTCTGGTAAAAGTATTTTGGAGAAATCACTCCCTCGAGGAAGCAACTTGGGAGCAAGAGGAAGACATGTGTTAAAAGTATCCCTCCTTGTTCAAATAAACCATATTGAACATCGAGGATGAAATTCTTTTAAGGGGGGAAAGCTGTAATATCCCAATTTGTGAGATGTTAAACTTTAATGTACGTATAATGTATATATGTTATTATTATTATTATTATTTTATGTATGTGTGTGTATATGTGCATAGATGGCCTGCAATGAATTAAAGGTTGGGGATATAACTCAAAGATTAAGAAATTTGAGACTTGAATAAAATTTTCCCTATATGCTTATCTATGTAAAGGGGTAAGCCTTTACAGTATTCATTTTTGCTTCCATTCCTCAAAAGCTACATCTCTCCCTCTCACTCTCTTTCTCTTAGCTTTGCCAAGAAATTAAGAAGAAAAAGGAAGTGATAGGAAGCATAAGAGGTAACACTCACCTTCTTCTTCAAGTTTTAGCTATAGAGCATGAAAATTGTGCTAGAGATTTTTGTGTTTTAAGGTATTTCATGTTGTTTATACTAAAACTTACTAGAAAAACATGATTTAGTGTGAGTTATGAAAAAATTAAGAAGATTAGATGATGATAGGAAGTTCGAAATGATGTTTGAGTTCAAATTCTGTAGGGCCTTTGTACTGAGCAGTGTTAAGTAAAAAACTTCCTAGAAATTCTAGGATTATTTTCTGGCTCTAAAATTTTTACCTGATAAACTAGACATGTTTAGGAGTAAGTAGAATTTTTGAATCACCTAAAAATCGAAAATGTGATTTATGATGAATTTTTTATTCTACTGGAAAGAATTTGAACATCCCCTGTGTTGAAACAGAGCATGGGGAACAAATTTTAGATGAGGGATTTTATCCTTCATAAAAAATCCTAATTTTTAGTGTATGAAGCCTTGAATATGATTTTTTTTTTAAATTGAAAATTTTCATGGTTTTTGAAGCTTTGTAGTAATTGTTATGATTTTTCAAATTTGTGTTTATGAAATTGAGAATTTCAACTTTCAGAACAGGGCAAGCAAAATAAATTGCTCTTGACGGACCTAAACTCATTAAAAATTTGTGATTTTTGGTGGGATCATTTTTTATGTGTCTTTTAATAAAATGTAAATTTGTGTAAATATTTGATGATTGTTGAGGTTTATATAAATTTTCAAAACCAAACTACTCAGTCGGAGAGGCCATTAGACAAGAATTTAAAGTGTACCAAACCAAGTGGTTTCAAGGGGACATACGACCCTATTTTGTTTTGATAATTTGAATAAGAAATGATGTCTACAAATTTGTGTAGATTTTGAGATAAGCATTGACTTCTTAAAAATCATCCAATTGAGAGTGTATGGAATTGAGTCAAAAAAAGGATCCATTTTTTGCTGATTTTATGTTGATCCTTAAAGGAATTTTGTTATGGTTTCTAGGTTGAATTAAGGAGTCTACAGCGAAACTTAATCAGCTAAGTAAGCTAACCCTATTATGAGGAAACAATAAACGTATTAATTATGTTATAAGCTATGTTATGTTTTGTGAATTTATTGAATGCCAATGTGATGTTAATTAAACTACTATATTGTGATGGATGGGAAGCTTGATTTTGAGCTTGTGTTTTTGAGATTGAGATGTTAAGGCATAGAACTATACCTATGAGTTTAGTGTGTTATGGCATGGAATTGTGAGTATGGTTTTGATATGTGACTGGTATGGAATCGTGCCTACGGCTTTTATATGTGATTTTTCAGAATTGTGTTTAAGACTTTGATATGTGATGGTCTGAAAATGGGCAAATGGCCTTATGTGTGGTGGCATGAAATCTGTGTATTTGGAAAATTATATATGAGAAATTATGAAAATGATGGTTCATGCCAATTGCCTTAGGGACCAAGCTTCCATCTTATGATTAATTGGCATGGGGCCACCTCTTGAGGGTCATCGAGACCGCAAAGTGCCATATGCGAAACTTTGTGCTTGAGTGAATGAGGGGAGGTCCTAACCATATGTTTCCTTGCAAAGGATTCGGTAGTATAGGCCTAGTATCACCTGAATTTTCAAACTAGCCTCGAATTGTGATGATATGTGTTATGTGTCCCTAATGTCTTATGTGATTTGTAAATTGTTATGAAAGTGAATGGCATGACAAAACCTTGGGACATTGAATGCTCATTGTGTGATTGATGCCTGCGGGACACCTCTTGAAATTGTGTAAGGGTCACCCCTTGAAGGTTATGGGAACCACAAAGTGCCACACATAAAAAAAAGTGCCACATGCGAATCTGTGATTGATTGAATGAGGGGAGGTCTGAACTATATGTTTCCTTGCGTAGGATTTGGTAGAATGGGCCTGGTATCACCCAGATTGTCAAACTAGCCTCAAACTTTTGATAATATGTGATGTTGTATCCTTAAGGTTATATTGACATGAAATAAGTGCATATGTACATGAGTGATAAGAATGGCCTGAGAAATGTATATATGAAATGAAATAAGTGCATGCACGTGTGTGTAAGGAATGAGAATGGCTTGAGAAAGGCATGTTATGAAAATGAAATTAGTGAATGTGTGGATGTGCAAGTGATGAAAATGGTCTGAGAATGATAGGCCAAACATAGAAACTGGCAGAAGCGTGCTAGTGAGATTGGGCAAGAGTGCCACCTTAATCGACTTAAAACATTTTGGATAGAAGGTTAGTGCAGGCACGCAACCCATGTGGAGCAGGAGCACAACTTCGAATTTCTGAAAACATTGCAAACCATAAATGTTGCACTGTCACGCAAGCTTTAGTGTGCATGACCACGACTTCTATAATCTTAGCACTGTTTTTTGACTTCTATAGTAAGAAATATGTTACTTGTATTACAAGAAATAAACAGTAACTGTACATTGTATTGGTTTTGCGGTTAATTGACCGTTGTTAAAGTAATTAATTAGCTTACTTACTGAGTTTATACTGAGTTTATACTCATTAAGTTTATTATGTACCTCACATGACCGTTAGTTTGTAATGACAAATGGAGGATTTTGGTATGGCGATGATGAAGTTCCCTTGGCAGCCATAGACCGCTGCAATATCATTTTGTGTTTTTCATTGTTTTGATTCTTTTTGAAAACTGTTGTATATAACGTTATACTATGGTTGTAAAAATTGGGAATACTATTTTCTAAAATAAAATTACTATTTTGCTATAGATCTTTGGGGTATTGTTTTGTCTAAATATTTGTAGTTGCACTTTAAGTTCTTTAGAAATCAGGGTGTGACAGCTAGGAAATTAGTATCTTCTATTTTATCTTCATTTTCTTACTTACTAAGAAATGAATTTTTATATAATTGACCCTGATAGATTTGTGTATAGCTTGTTATCAAAAAGATTTCAATTTGGAAATTTTAAAAAAAGCAAAATTTTATAAAAACTGATCTTTACTATTAAAAGACAGTATATATGATACAATCATTTAAATCTTTTTATAATTCACATATAAAAAAATGGTATAATAGTGGCAGTAGCAGTTTTATATCACTTAAACTCATTCATATATAACATGTAGTTTCTTTTAGCAAATCAAACTAGTGCTTTGGATAAGAGTGCATGCATTGAATTTGAGTACGATATATGAAAATTTGACTAGATTCTTCCAATCCTCTTAATCAAATTAGTTAAATTGGATAAAAAATTATGTATCCAAATAGCCCCAGATCTAATTTACATAAGGATAAAATTGCAATGGTAAATCATATAATTAGCTAAAAGATGTCACTTTATTCATACATAGAAAAGAAATAGGTTGCATACCTTTTCAACCAAAAAGAAGGATTAGTGAGCTCGGATATTAAGGTGGCTCTTGTAATTAGTCTTGTGAAAGTTAAGAAATTCCAAAGTGAATACTTTTATATAGTCACAATCATACACTACGAACTCTTTTTACATTGGCCACTATGAGGTGTACTCCTAGGTAGAAACTGGTAAGTGATGGCAGATTCCTGAGTACCACAAAGGCTAAACTTGGAAACACAAATTTAGCAGCACTTCATTCTCCACATTCCTTAGCAAAAATCTGCTTCAGTATTCCGCAATCAATTACCTCGAGCTTTTCCAATTGCAAAAGACCTTAGCAATGCAGGCTGGAAATTTTTTTTTTCAAACTTTGACATTTTGTAACACTCATTCTCCATAATTGAAGTACATGCATTGAATATGTTTCTTTAAAATTAGACTCGTGGTGTTCAAATAACTCTTATAGTGAACCACATTCTTTAACAGATATAAAGAAGTGGTTTGAGAAGCTTCCAAGTAAAGCAGATGCAAAAAGAGTCAGTAACTTGTCACAACCTCCAACTTTAATTGATATTAGCTTTCAAAAGAAATTGTGAGGAAGTTTGTTGTTGTGCCATATCATCCTCATGTCATGTAAGTTACAGATCACCAGATTCTCTAGCTCGGGGAATACAACCTACCGTATGCATGCCAAATCTATCCTTTTACTTTTAATTGGAAAATATTTATTTGAAATTAAAACACGAAGAAGATAAATCAACGTATACCTTAGTGTTGAAGAAAGGTTGAAGTTTAATTGATGAATTCATTTTTACAACCTTCACCAACTATTAAGTCTGTTCTCGTATTTCCTAAGGCAAATGCTTTTAATTTAGTGCATCGCTTCATCTCCAATCTTTCCAAGATGGAAATTGAACGTACTCATCAAAGCAGAATCTTGTGAGGTTTTCAAGCTCTTCTATTCCTAGGAAGTTTAATTTAAGGAAGTTTATATCCTTACTATAATCTTCTCTCAATTCATCCACAGTTATTATCTTATTCAGCAACATGCACTTTGCATATTTCTAGGTGTTGGAGCCTGATAAAGCTTCCAAGTATGGAAGATGGAAATAGATAGTTTCAATTACCACAACCATATACTATTAATGTCACATCTCGGCCCACACGTGGCACTTTGTAATCTCCATAAACCCTTAAGAGGTAGCCCCTACACAGTCTCAAAAGGTGGGCCTTATACGTGCGCGCGAAGCCCAACAACCCGACCTATTGTCGGATATTGTCCGCTTTAGACACACAGTCCGTCGCGGTTTTGCTTTCGGGCTTTGCAACCCAAAAGGCCTCCAATAGCTTAAGGAGTTCACGGGATATATAAGCTCTTCACATATCTTATTCCCAAGCGATGTGGGATGTTATATTTTCACCCTCTCCCGCAACCACACCCCCCCACCCCAACATTTTTGGTTAGGCTCTGATACCATAACTGTAACTCCCCAAAATCGATATACCAATGTTGCTAATGGGCTAGGAAATTACTAATAATAAATCTCTAAACCAAAACTTCAATAATTCTTCTTATTAGGAAAAAGTGAACATAAAAATAAATTTAATCTCTCTCTAGTCAAAATAAAGTCTAGCAATCTAAAATTCCAAACGCAATTATAACAAAGAAAAGTCTTCTTATTACATAATTCCAAAAATGCTATAAAGCTTTGAAAGTCAACCAGTAAGCGCAACTATTAACTTTCAAGACTACTCTGCAAAATGTTAGAAATGAGAGGTGAGCCGTCAACTCCATAAGTAATATCATACATGTACTGTGATTAAAATGTAACATGTTCTTAATAAAATAATTTGATATGTTGTGAAATATTTTTATATGATATTATATGAATTATTTTCTGTTTTAAAATCCAAATTATGGAATTAGAGTTTTAGCAAAGCCCTTGATTGATTCTTAAAAACCACTTTTATGTTAAAAGCCGATTTTAGTAAAAAAAACTTTCAACAAACTATTTTTACAAAATTAGAATATTTATTAACCCTTTTCTTAACATTTTTAGAAACTTGATATTTTGATGAACTTATTATTATCTATGAAAACTTATTAGAATATGTACTTTGAGCATCACATAATTTGCCATAATTTTTGAAATGTTTTGACTCATTGTCCATAGTATCATAATACTATTATAAACTCTAAACTTTGAACCCAGTTGTGGTATTAGTGTGCACACGACTTTCAAGCTGGGTCATCGGCATTACATGTGACATTATTGTCTGACTTTCTAGTCGAATCACCAAGATTACAGGTGACATTATTGTTTGACTTTCTAGCCAGGTTACCGGTATTATAGGTAACATTATTGTTTGACTTTCTGGCTGGGTCACTGGATTACAGGTGGCATTATTGTCTAAATTCTGGCTGGGTCACCGAGATTACGGGTGACACTATATGACATGAGTTGATGAATGTTTTCTAATCTTTAATTATATTGAATGGTTCCTTTGATCTTAAATGTTATAAATGTTTATGACTCTGTTTTTATTAAGATATGATTCTGGATTTGATGTATTGAACTATAAATTATATGATGTTTTTATAATTGTTTTAAGACACTAAATGGTTGTGTATGATTTTACTTATCGAGTTGACGGCTCACCAATCATCTCTAACATTTTGCACAAAATAGTCTTGGAAGTCAATAGTTGGGCTTGTTGGTTGACTTTTCAAAGCTTTATATCATTTTTGAAATTATGCAATAAGAAGACTTTTTTTTTATTATAATTATGTTTGGAACTTTAGATTGTTAGACTTTGTTTGACTAGAGACATATTAAATTTATTGTTATGTTCACTTTTTTCTAATAAGAATAATTATTGAAATTTTTGTTTAGAGATTTATTACTAGTAATTTCCTAGCCCATTAGCAACATTGGTATATCGGTTTTGGGGCGTTACAATCAAGCTTTTTAAATTTTGCAAGTGAGTTGAAACTGCTAGACTTTGATTCCACCAAATCTTTTCAAATTCAACTACAAACACTTCCAAAATTAACCTGCAAACAAACTCCTTGGCCAAATCCTCCTATTAACTAAGCAGCTTATAGAAAATGATTATGTCAAAGAGCAAAGTACTTTTAATTTCATAATTATCTCTTGCTTTGTCAACAATGAACACAAATTAAAAGGTGGCCATTATTTTCAATAATAAAATCAGTTAAAGACCAAAGAATTCCAAATAAAATTAACAAGATTAATTCTTTTGTTAATCACAATATAGATATAGATTTTTGAATTCAGAATAAATATAAGTCGTCATCCATATTAATTCAATATTAATCTTGTCTGTGTATTTAAATAATTGAAATAATGAATGTCATCCTAAATTTTATACTAAATTTTGTATCCTAAATTATGTATATTTTATTAATTCTTGTTAAAAGGATCGTTTGATGATATAATGAATATTCATACAACATCATTTGAGGTACATGACTTTGAGATAAATTTTGGGATGTTGACACTAGTCTATATAAAATTCTAAATTTTCAAAATCAATCTCCAACATCATCTTGTGTTGTTTTATTAAAATCACTTACTACGTTAGTAAGTAATGATACTCTTCCCAAATTTTTCATTGAAGGAATTTGTTACAATGTTGATAAGACCAAAATGATAAGAGCTAGCAATGATCCACCATTGCATCACCATAGCCAAAGGTTGAAGAGCCATTAGTAAAAAGAAGAGCGAAGAAAATAGAATTAGACTAATTTTTTAGTTCAATTTAAACTAGCGTTGGCAGCTAAGATGACGGGAGACTGAGAAAAAGAGAGAGCACACAGAGAAGAGAATAAAACGAGAGAAAGATAGAGAGATCTCAATATAACTCCCCTAAATCCAGCACAATGCATGTTATTTAAAAGCAAATGTTGCCTTTTCATGTCTGTCAAAAACAATGTGTTTTATGATTTGTATTATTACTTATACATTGATCGTAAACAAGTTGTTTCTGAACATTGAAGTGTAATGCTTCTCTAACACAGGAAGAAGAAAAAGATGAAAGACTGTGGTTAAGAGGCAGAACATTGTCTATTATCTTGCAACGGTGATTCCTAAGTTTATACCATCTGAATTATGTTATAAAAGGAACAAATAGAAAATCCACAAAAAGTAAAGAGATATGTACTTCAATGAAGCAGTACGTACCCTTTGATTCTTAAACTGGATTGTTCTATTGAGGTTATCCTCAAAAGAATACTGCTCACCATTTACCCATACTTGCCGTAACTTCGATGTAATTAAGGCTCCTTCACAAAAATTCTTCATCTTGCAACAATCTTGGACAGTCAATTCTTCTAAAGATGGGAATTCAAAGATGTAATTCGCTAAGCAGAAACTTGTGAGAGTTTAAATCAATAAGTGATAATTTCCCCAATTTGCGGAAAACAATCTCAGCTTCTGCTATGTCTCCCTCATTTGCTACTATCCCTATGATCCTTTTGCATCCCTCTATTTGCATTTCCTGGAGTTGCTCCAAACTTTTGGCTGTTGAGAATGTTACCGAGTCTATCATTCTTTTGCAGTAATATACTTCCAAAGTTGTTAGATTTTTAGAGAAGCCGATGATGGCAATAATTTAATCAAATTGTCACAAGACTTTACACTTAGAAATTGAAGATTTCGAAGTACTGAGTTTATCCTGGAATCTTGTTACCACATGTACTTCACATTAAAAAGAGAATGTAGGCATAAGGATTTTATCCGTGCAAAATTTCCAGCATGTTTCTCCAGCTGATCTTTATATGAGAATAACTCTTCGCATGGACTATCACACATCGTTAGCCTTTCCAAATTGTTAAATATTTCAAGCAACCAAAATAGAGAAATAGCTGCTACATTTTCTCCAATAATAAGAGTCGTAAGTCTGCTAAAGAGGTGTCTTGGAAGGCTGCGACATATCATCTTGATGTTCTTCCTTACAAGCATCATCTTCAATCTATGGAAGGTTCGCAGACCAGTCATAGAGAAATTATATATACAAAAATTGAGTTGATATTCAAACAAATATTTACAATGGTAAAATCACTTCAGTAGCATCAAATGAATAATAAGGAAAATGAGTGGTAGAATACACATTAAATTAGTATTTTTTATTCTAGTAGAAAAGTACCTTATACAAGATTTTTTGACCTATAAATGGAATTGTAACTCTAAGAGTAAAATACAATATAAGTGTTAGTAAGAAAAGAGAGAACAGAAGAGAAGTATTTTCTAAAGCTTGCTAATAGTTAATTGTCTCAAGATTTTATTGATTGGAAAAATAGTATAGGGTTGTGATCCTCAGGATTTTCATGAGTCATTTGCTTTCTATGTTCTCATTATTTTGATATTAAAAGTATCTTTGGGAGTTGGCCTGTTTCGTGGATATAGACTTGAAGCTGAATCACATTAATTTGTTTGCTCTATTTTCTACTCTCTCAATCATTGTTGTGCTTGTTTAGGTTCGAATATATATTATAATCGCAACACAAGCAATTTTGTTAAATAAAAAAATGATCAATAATGTTATAAAAGAAAATAATATTATATATGTGCACTTTTAGGTTCATTAGGTAACAGACCATTATTGACCAACGAACAGGAATCCCACAAGCTAAGCTGTAAAAATTGAGCTACATGGCATGGGTTAACAGATCTGCCGGAAATTTATGGTTCTTTTTTTTCCCTTGTATTTTAAACTTTTACTTTCCAAAGGTGTAACATGTTGTAGTGTACATATATATAGCATTGCAATACAAGGAATCAAGTCAAACTTATCAATCCATTGAACACATCTTTATTCATACAAAAGGTTCAGATAAGAAAACAAACAAAAACAAGAATCATATGAATTATTATGACTAGATTGCTAGTAGATAATGATACGAGTCAAAGTTATTTATGTAATATTATACAAGGCTATACTTGAACTGATTTTTTTTAATAGATTTAAGTTTGAAAATGAAAAGGTAAACAAAATCACTCTATTTATAAATGTAAACAAAAATATAAATAAAGAAAAAAGAAGAAATAGGTTTCATACCTTTTGGAATGAGAAGAAGGATGGTTGAGCAGATATATCAAGCTGGTCCACGGTAATGGTATTTCGAAAGTTAGGAAATTCTAATGCAAGCATTTTTGCTTTTCTACTGTAATATCCCAATCTGCGAGAAGTTATAACTTTAATGTGCTTATAATATATATATTATTGTGTGTGTATGTGCATGGACGGCTTGTGTTGGTGTCAACATGTGACACAATTGCATGTGCCATGCACATGATAATTTTGACCAACTTGTGATAAAACAAGAATATTATATTGTTTATTATTTTACTGTTTCTAGAAGTATATTTTAGGAAGTATTTGATTCATAATAAAAATCCTCTTTGAATAGGACAATATTTAATGTATCCTAGTTAAAATAGAAAAATATTTATTTGTGTCCTAATTCTTTAGGAGTTTTTTATATCACTTCCAATTATATTTGTCTTTATCCTAATAAGAGTTTGATTAGGATTTTTATAGGATTTTAAGGAGATTTCGATCAGAAATACCAATAAATATATAACGTTATGCTTATATAACAGATATATGTTAGTTGTGTGAATTGATGACACGACACTTCAACAATTGAAAGGAGAGCTTCAACGCAAATTGGAATGCTTCATTGATTTGATTTTATGAATGTTTTATTCATGTATGAGTGGTTGTAATCGTGCATGAATTTTTTATTAGGTCTGTCTGAGTTAGTATACACTTGAAAGAACTTGCAAGTTAAGTGTTTATGTAATTCAGTGTCAGACGTCGTGGTTAAGATTTACTTAACAGTGTATTGTTAAGTTATCTGTGACAGAGCGTGAGCAGTGTCACTAGAGTTTAAGATCTTGGCGAGATTTGTTTTACAAAGATTAGGTCAGTATGTAAGAGTGAGTCAGCACTGTAAACGATCCTAAAGATTGTACAAACAAGAACTTAGTGAATTGCAGCTCTAAAGCTGTCCGTGGATGTAGGTTTTATAACTGAATCACGTAAAATCCTCTTGTGCCGATTTACATTACAGTTTACTGTTATATTACTTATAACTGCATACTTGCAGAACTTACAATTGGTATCAGAGCAGGTTCACTGATAGACAAGTGAAGAAACGATCGCGTTGATATAGAAGAATGGAGTTTATTCGTAATGGAGGATCCGAAACTCAACCACCTATTCTTGATAATAGTAATTATCCATATTGGAAGGTAAGAATGATGATGTTTATCAATTCTCTTGATGACAGGGCATGGACCAGTGTGATTCTGAACCCAAACCTGAGGAGGAATGGATTGATGAAGAATACCGACGTTCAAGCTAGAACTCAAAGGCTCTTAATGCAATTTTTGCTGTAGTGGACTTAAATAACTTAGGATAGATTTCAAGGTGCAAAGTGGCCAAAGAAGATTGGGACATACTTAAGGTAAAACATAAAGGTACTGCATCTGTTAAAAGATCTAAATTGATGAGAATGAATTCTCAATTTGAAAATTTGATGATGCATGAGGATGAGTCAATTTCTCAATTTTACTCTAATCTATGTCACATTACAAATTCTGCATACATGCTTGGCAAAACTTTCACTGATGCAGAAATTTTTAGCAAAATAATCAGATCTGTTCCAGATAAATTTTAACCTAAAATTTCAGCTATTGTGGAAGTTAAAAACACTGATGAGGTGAGAGTTGATGAACTAATTGGCATTCTCTAAAACTTTGAAATAGATCAGAGTACTAGGAAGCAAAAAGGAAAAAGTATTGTATTCAATGTTAAAACTGAAAAATTCGATGACAAAAGTAATGATGAGCTTGATGAAACTGATTCTAAACAGATTGCTTTTCTAACAACAAATTATGTCAAGTTCATGAAAAAGAATTTCGGGAAAAAGAATCAAGGAAAGCCATCAAACTCAAATGAAGACAAGTTTAGGAAATTCAATAAGGAGAATGACAAGAAGAAATCAAAGCAGCTTGATAAGAAAGGACATATTCAGTGTTATGAATGTTCAGGGTATGGGCATATTCAATCTGAATGTGCTAATCTCAAGAAGAAGAACAAAGGCTTGACAGCTACCTGGAGTGATGAATCTGAATCTGATTCGGAACATCAAGAATGCATGAGTAATTTTGTTGCATTCACAACATCAGCAGCTGATAAAGGAAAAACTATTATGACTGACATAACAGAACACTGCATAACCAATGCTAATCATTCAGATGAAGAAAATGATCCAAAATACTATGAAGAGTTGCAAGAAACTTACAATGCACTCTATAGTGAATGGCTAAGCCAAAAAAAGGAAATAAAAAATTTGAAGAAGGAGATTGAAGTGCTAAAATGTGAAAAATCATATGCTAAAAACAGTATCACAGAACTGGAGCTTGCTTTGAAAGACAAAACAGCACATATTGAGAGAATTACAACAGAACTGATGGAGAGTAAAAGATGTGTTGATCAACTCAAAATTGGATCAACTAAACTTGATCAGGTTTTAAGTCTTGGAAGAGACAATTTTAACAAACATGGATTAGGATATTCAAAAGGTAATGTTGCATCCTCATTAGCAACAGTGTTTGTAAAAGCTTCAACAAAAGGTAAAAATTCTAAACCTAACTCAATAAGGTCAAGTCCGAGTTTAAAAAGCAATGAAACATTTGTTTCTCCTCTGAGCTATTTCAAATCCAGTCCTGAAAAGGTAAGAAAATTCATACTAATCTGTTATTTTTATGGTAAAAAAGGACATATTAGGCCTAGATGCTTTAAATTGTTGAATCTTTTGCACAAAAGATCAAAATAGTTCAAACTGTTATCAAAGTCACAACTGCAGTGGGTTAAGAAAGAGAAGATAGTATGCAATGTTGCTCTTACTGCTCTTGAACATTCTTCTAACGATTTGTGATATTTTGACAGTGGCTGTTCCAGGCATATGACTGAAAATAAAGAGTTTTTGAAAAATTTTGAAGCATGCAAGTAAGGAAATGTCATTTATGGAGATGGAGCAAAGAGTATGATCATTGGCAAAGGAACTTTGAATATCAAAGCCCTACCCAATTTCAAAAATGTCTTGCTAGTTGAAGGTTTGAAAGCTAATCTAATTAGTATTAGTCAGATATATGATGACAAGTATATTGTTAATTTCACACAAAACAAATGCATAGTCTTAGATAATTGTGGTAAATGCATTTTAGAGGGAAAAAGATCTTCAAATAATTGTTATTTGGTGAACATTGCATTTCAAACTAAGATTTCGGATTTAGAATTGTGGCATAAAAAATTAGGACACTTAAATTACAAAGACTTAATTAGGTTGACTAAGTTAGGTGCTCTAAAAGGAGTTCCTAAATTTGATGACAAAGTAAATGAAATTTGTGGACCATGTCAAATGGGAAAACAAATTAGAAGTTCACACAAATACAATCCACATCTAGGCACATCCAAGATACTTGATTTGCTTCACATTGATCTTATGGGTCCTATACAAATTGAAAGCATTACAGGTAAAAGATACATATTTGTTTATTTGGATGACTTTTCTAGATATACTTGGGTCGATTTTATTAAAGAAAAATCTGACACTTTTGAAGCTTTCAGGAATCTTTGTGTTAAGTTTGAAAATGAGCAAAACAGGAACATTGGTAGGATAGTGAGAATAAAAAGTGATCATGGCAAGGAATTTGAAAATGTTAGCTATGCTGACTTTTGCAAATATCATGGTATTGATCATGAATTTTCAGCTCCCAAAACCTCTGAACAAAAATGGCATTGTGGAAAAGAAAAATAGAACTCTTCAAGAGATGGCTAGAGTGATGCTTAATAGCAAGAAGTTGACCAAACGGCTATGGGCTGAAGCAATAAGCACTGCTTGTTATATTTCAAATAGAGTTTTTCTAAAACCTGGCACTAACCAGACACCTTATGCAATTTTGAAAGAAAGAAAACTTAATTTGAAATATTTTCATGTTTTTGGATGCAGGTATTACATCTTAAATGATAGAGAGCTATTAGGTAAATTAGATCCAAGAAGTGATGAAGGAGTTTTTGTGAGATATGCACAAATCAACAAAGCATTTCAGGTTTACAATCTTCGAACTAAGGCAGTCATGAAATCTGCAGACGTAGTATTTGATGATCTGGATGATTATGCAAAATATTCATAAGAGGAAAGCATAACCAGCTTTACAGAAGATACAGAAAAATCAGATTTTGATAGCAGCAGTAATAGAGACAACTCAGTTATGAAAGAGGAAACAACTCTTGTTACATCAGACACAACAGTGATAACCGACAACTCAGATCCGAACAAAAGCTCAATCAGAAATGAGGATGAAAGAAAAGATCCATCCACTTGGATTCAAAAGGCACATCCTACCAGCTCTATCATTGGAACACCAGATGACATGATGAAAATTAGGAGCAAGGTAAGAAATCAGGTAAGATTTCCATGTTATGTTTCATTAGTTGAACCAAAAAATATGAAAGAAGCTTTAAAAGAAGATGTTTGGATTCAGGCAATGCAAGATGAACTTAATCAGGTTAAAAGGAATGAAGTATGAAAATTAGTTCCTTGGCCAGAAAATGCAAATGTCATTGGAATTAAATGGATATTCAAAAATAAAACTGATGAAAGTGGTCAAGTAGTAAGAAATAAAGCTATGCTAGTAGCACAAGGTTACACACAAGTAGAAGGTATAGACTTTGATGAAACCTTTGCACCAGTAGCTAGACTTGAGTCAATCAGATTACTACTTGGAATTGCTTGTTTGCTTGATTTTAAGTTGTACCAAATGGATGTTAAGACAGCTTTTTTAAATGGCTATCTCAATGAAGAAGTTTATGTTGAACAGCGTAAGGGTTTTGAAGATTCTAAACATCTTGATTTTGTATACAAATTGTATAAAGCTTTGTATGGACTGAAACAAGCTCTTAAAGCTTGGTATGAAAGGTTTACAAATTTTTTGATCAACAAAGGTTATAAAAGAGGCAGCAATGATAAGATTTTGTTTATCAAACATACATCTAACTATTTTATAGTTACTCAAATATATGTTGATGACATTGTTTTTGGATCAACTAACAAAAGCAAAATTAGTGAGTTTATTAAGTTGATGTAGGAAAAGTTTGAGATGAGCATGGTAGTGTTGACCCAGGTATGGCAACCCAATAGGGGGGGGTGGGGGTGAATTAGGTTTTTATTTTTAAAAATAGATTTATAAATCTTTTCTTGAAAGATCAAAATTAGTTCACTCTTTCTTTGAGAATAAATGTGAAGAAGATGAAATTAGAAGTTATCAAAGATGCAATCAAGAGAATAACAATAATAAACAATCACAAGTGTAAGTAAATATAAAGAGGATAGGGATAGAGAGAGTGTGCAAACTCAATTTACATGGTTCGGCAAACCTTGCCTACGTCCACCGGCTCCTAGCTTCTCCACAAGCTAGGCTTTCCACTAAGTTGTAGAATTTGTTACGACTTGCTTGATGAACAACCAAGACTTTTTTTCTTCAACCCTTGATAATACCACACCAAGAGTTCTTCTTGATGAACAACCTCACCAAGGCTTTTCCTTCAACCCTTGATAACACCACACCAAGAGTTCTTCTTGATGAACAACCTCACCGAGGCTTTTCCTTCAACCCTTGATAACAGCACACCAAGAGTTCTTCTTGATGAACAACCTCACCAAGACTTTTCCTTCAACCTTTGATAACACCACACCAAGAGTTCTCTCAAGAATAACTATTATCCTTTACAAGAAGATCTCACTCTCACCACAATACAAAAACAAAGATAATTGTTTACAATAAAGTACAACTCTCCTCAAAGAGTAGATAAAGAATATAAAAGCTCTCTAAACTTGATATTTCTCTTATTTGTTGCTTGATGGATGCTTGTTGAATGCATGGGAGAAGGGCTCCTTTTATAGGCAAATGAGATGAACTTAATCAAGTGAAGACACCAACTCCAAATTTTCTGCCCACCATAAAAATTGTAATTTTGTCCGCCATTTTTGTCAATATTATGTTTGAAATTTGAAAATCTGCAAAACATAAAAGATCTGCAAATATGAATAAACTTTCTAACGCATTAAGAACCAAGTCATTTGGATATCTCTAGCTCAAGATATGGCCAAAACACCATTCAGTACTCATGTGACTTGATTTTTCTTCCTTGTGTCAGTCCATCAACTTGCATGATAATTCTGTTAGCCTTCTGTTTGAAATTTGAATTTTCTCAAAACATAAAAGTTCTGAATGTTTGAATAAGCTTTCCAAAACATTAAGAATTTTATTATTTAGATATCTCTATCTCAAGATATGGATAAAAGACCATTCGGTGCTCATGTGACTTGATTTTTAGTCCTTGTGTCAGTCCACCAACTTGAATGTCAATTATGTCAGCCTTCCATTTGAATTTTGAATTTCTTCAAAAAATATGAAATGTGCCTCATGAAATCATCTTTTGAATTCCTTAAGAATCAAGCCATTTGGATATCTCTAGCTTAAGATATGTCCAAAATAGTATTTGGTGCTCATGTCAGCTGCTTCTATTTGTCTTTTAACTTGCATGATGATTTGGACAACCTTGCACTTGAAATTTGAATTTCTTTAAAACATATAAAATGTTATAAATTGAGTAAGCTTTCTAGAGGCTCAAGAATCATATCATTTGGACATTTATAAAGAAATATATGATCAATTGATTGAATATTACTCATGTGTCACATTCCTTGAGTCAAACCTTGTTCTTAAACTTTGGTGCCTTTAACATGTAGTCTTCTCCTTAGTTTAAACACTTCATTTTAATAAGTCTCTTCTTGATTTTACAATTATTTCAATGATCTTATTCTTGGACATAAATAAACATATTAGTAAATCTCAATAAATCAATGTGTATTGTTATCATCAAAATTATTATGTAACCTTAGGGCTAACAATCTCTCCCTTTTTGACGATGACAAACCATTGATTGCTTTAAAATAATATCTAAAATTAAGAATGAAAATAAATACAAGAATAAGCAAAAAGAGAGCAATTGTTGTAAATATAAGCAATCCAACTTTTTCTCTCCCTTTTGTTATCATCAAAAAAAAATGTAATCAAATTAACTACTCCCCCTAAATATATTCTCCCCCTTAACATATGCTACTATTCAAGGATTATCATATAAAAGCAAAATTAAGACATATCCAACATGCCTAATTCTCTTCTAATAGTGCAAAATCTATCTTGACTAAGGGGTTTAGTAAAAATATCGGCTAATTATTTATCGGTAGGAACAAATTCTAAAGAAATATTACCTTTTTGTACATGATCTCTAATAAAATGATGTCTAATCTCTATATGCTTGGTCCTAAAGTGTTGTATGGGATTTTTTGAAATGTTGATGGCACTTGTACTGTCACATTTGACGAGAATATGACCAAAAACCACACCATAATCTTTTAAAATTTGTTTCATCCAAAAAGCTTATGCATAACAACTTCCTACTGCAATATACTCAGCTTCCGCGGTTGATAAGGCAACAGAATTTTGTTTTCTACTAAACCATGAGACTAATGCATGTCCTAGAAAATGGCAGGAGCCACTAGTGCTCTTTATATCAAGAAGACTTCCAGCAAAGTCTGCATCGGAATAACTAATTAGATCAAAATTATCACACTTAGGATACCAAAGACTTCCATGCTCTTGGTGCTTGTTTCAAGCCATAAAGTACCCTTTTGAGTTTGAAAACATGGTTTGGAAAATCATGATTTTGAAAACCAAGAGGTTGCTCGGCATATACTTCCTCCATAATGTAACCGTTTAAAAATGCACTTTTGACATCCATTTGATATAATGTAAAATTTTTATAACATGCAAATGCAATTCTAATAGATTCTAATCTAGCAACCGGTGCAAAGGTTTCCTCATAATCAATACCTTCTTCTTGATTGTATCCTTGAGCTACAAGTCTAGCTTTGTTTCTAACAATGGTGCCATTTTCATCTACATTATTTCTAAAAATCCATTTAGTGCCTATAATAGAATGATTTTTGGGTCTAGGGACTAATTCCCAAACTTTATTTCTCTCAAATTGATTCAATTCTTCTTGCATAGCCAAAATCCAACTTTCGTCATTTTCGGCTTCTTTAAAAGATTTTGGTTCAAATTGAGAGACAAATGCAAAATGATTACAAAAGTTCCTAAAAGAAGATCTAGTTCTCATACCTTGTGATGGTTCACCAATAATGAGATCTTTTAGGGTGAGCTTTTGCATACATCCATTCCGGTGGTAATTCTTGGGAAGAATAATTTACTTCCTCAAGCTTTTCTTGTTGAAGTTGTAATTCATCTTGGCTCTTTTCATCAAGCCTTAATTCCTTGATTTGCCTTTCTACCTCAACAATATCATCATCTAAATTCTTTGAAGAAATCACATTAGTTTCATCAAATTCAACATTTATAGATTCTTCAATAGTAAGAGTTTTTTTTTTGTTAAAAACTCTATATGCTTTATTATGGTTGGAGTAGCCAACAAAAATTTCAACATCGGCTTTTGCATCAAATTTTCCAAGGTTATCCTTGGTGTTTAAAATAAAACATTTACATCCAAAAACTTTAAAAATCCAATGTTGGGTTTTCTTCCTTTCCAAAGTTCATAAGGAGTTTTCTTTATTAAAGCTCTAATATGGACTCTATTGATTATAAAGCATGCAGTATTAACGGCTTCGGCCTAAAAATATTTAGGCAAATTATTTTTAAGTAACATGGTCCTAGCCATTTCTTGGATAGTCCTATTTTTCCTCTCAACAATACCATTTTGTTGTGGAGCTCTAGGTGCGAAAAAATTATGTTCAAAACCATTTTCATCACAAAGATTTTCAAATGCAACATTGTCTACTTCACCACCATGATCACTCCTAATGGACACAATAGAATATCCTTTTTGATTTTGGACTTTTTTTGCAAATTTTGAAAAAGCTTGTATGGCCTCATTTTTAGTTTTCAAGAATAATACCCAAGTGAATCTTGAATAATCATCCACAATCACAAAAACATAATACTTTCCACCAAGGCTTTGAGTTCTTGATGGTCCAAATAAATCCAAATGAAGTAATTGTAGAGGTTTATTTGTTGAAATAAATTTCTTAAGTTTAAAAGAAGTTCTCACTTGTTTTCCAAATTGACAAGCATCACAAATCTTATCCTTTTCAAATTTTATTTTTGGAAAACCATCAACTAAATCATTTTGATAAATTTTTGAAATTGTGTCTATGCTAGCATGACCTAATCTTCTATGCCATAACCAAGCATCATGATTAACAATGAAACAATTTTCTACATGATCATTAACATTAATATCAATTGTATAAATATTACCACATCTATTACCAACAAATAATGTCTTATTGTTACTAACATCCTTAATCACACATCTATTAGGCTCAAAAGCAACAAAATATCCCTTATCACACAATTGACTAATGCTAATCAAATCATGTTTCAAACCATGAACAAGCAAAACATCTTTAATAATAGGTGAAGAAGGTTACCAATATCACCATGTCCGATTACCCTTCCTTTGGCATTATCACCGAATGTCACATATCCTCCTTTCTTCATGATTAATCTTGAGAACTTGGAGGCATCTCCGGTCATATACCTTGAGCATCCACTATCTAAGTACCACTTGTGTTTGCCACTCATTTGTTTCTACAATCAACATTCAAAGAGTAACTTTTTGGTATCCAAATGTTCTTGGGTCCTTGGGGGTTAGTTATGGTACTTTTTGGAACCCATATTTATTTCAAATTAGGATTTCTCTTAATATAGCAAGAATGCACTTTGTGTCATTTTCTTCCACAATAAGTACATGAA
This sequence comes from Boswellia sacra, assembly GCA_013180625.2. Taxonomy (NCBI): domain Eukaryota; kingdom Viridiplantae; phylum Streptophyta; class Magnoliopsida; order Sapindales; family Burseraceae; genus Boswellia; species Boswellia sacra. Next base: position 289,718 of record SNVD02013965.1, on the reverse strand, counting down.
TGATTAGGATTATTCCTAGAAGATGCATGAACAAAATAGTTTTTAAAATACTTTTAATTTTTATGAGTTTTATATCCTAAACCTCTTTTATAAAAAACACACCTTTGGTTTTGTAACATAGAGTTCCAATTTTTTGTGCTTTTTGTAAAACTATCAACAATATTTCTTAAGTCATTATTTTCCTTTTTTAAAATAACATTTTCTTTCTCCAATTTATCAAAATCCTTTTGTTTTAAAATGTCATTTTAAGTTTTTAATAAATGTATTTGATTTTCCAAACTTTTAAAATCTTTTTGCTTTAAAATTTCATTTTCATTTTCTAAAGCTTCATTTGTTTCCACCAACTCTTCTAATTGAGATAATATGATTTTTGACTTCTTTTTGAAAGCATTTGTTTTTGAATTTTGTTTATCAACTTGCACATGTAAATTTTGGAATGCTTCAAGTAGTTCATCATATGAAAGCTTAGGATCATAGTTTAGAATACTTACCTCATCTTCTCTTAAAGCCATGAAGCACATGTTTGCCACTTTGCAATCTTCTTCTTCGGTGGAGCTAGCTTCACTATCCCCAATTTGTGGCTTTCATTGCTTTGGATTTCTTGTCTTGACTCTTGAAGTAAGGACAATCCATTTTTACATGTCCCGGTTTCTTGCACTCATAGCAAATGACTCGATCATTTTTCTTATCTTGCTTTGAGCTTTGCCCTTTGTACTCCCTTCTAGAATTCCTCTTGAATCCTTGGTTTCTTCTGATCATCTTTTTTAGCTTTCTTGTGATGAATGCAAGATCTTCATCTTCTCCTTCGTCATCGGACTCATCATCTTCTTTTGTTGAAGATTTGAAAGTGATATTTTTCTTTTTCTTGAAATCTTCTTCATTCTCCTTCAAGGTGATTTCATAAGTCATGAGAGAACCCATAAGTTCCTCTAATGGTAGTTTGGTGAGGTCCTTTGCTTCTTGAATTGCCGTCACCTTTGGCTCCTAAGATTTTGGTAGACACCTAAGAATCTTTCTCACCATTTCAACATTAGAATAAGATTTACCAAGAGATTTCAAACCATTGACAATATCCGTAATTCTAGTAAACATTTCAGAAATTGATTCATCCGATTTCATCTTAAAAAGCTCATAACTATGAACTAGCATCCTAATCTTGGATTCTTTAACTTGACTAGTTCCTTCATGAGTTACTTCAAGTGTGTGCCATATTTCTTGTGCCGTAGAACAAGCAGATATTCTATTAAACTCATTTCTATCTAGAGCACAATATAACACATTCATAGCTTTAGCATTCAAACTCAATTTCCTTTTATCATCTTCACTAAACTCTTTAGGTTCTTTAAGCATGCTTTCTCCATTTTCAATTTTGGTAGGAACAAAGGTCCTTCCAAAACAATAGACCATAAATCATAATCAAAAGATTACAAGAAAATACTCATTCTAGTTTTCCAATAAGAGTAATCACTTCCATTAAAAAATGGAGGTCTAGACATAGAAAGCCCCTCAACATATGAAGTTAGATTAAAAGTTGCCATAGCTCAAAATCGATTAAGATTTAAAAAAAAATGAGCAACCTTACTCTGATACCACTTGTTGACCCAGGTATGGCAACCCAAGAGGGGGGGTGAATTGGGTTTTTATTTTTAAAAACGGATTTATAAATCTTTTCTTGAAAGATCAAAATTAGTTCACTCTTTCTTTGAGAATAAATGTGAAGAAGATGAAATTAGAAGTTATCAAAGATGCAATCAAGAGAATAATAATAATGAACAATCACAAGTGCAAGTAAATATAAAGAGGATAGGGATAGAGAGAGAGTGCAAACTCAATTTACATGGTTCGACAAACCTGGCCTACGTCCACGGGCTCCTAGCTTCTCCACAAGCTAGGCTTTCTACTAAGTTGTAGAATTCGTTACAACTTGCTTGATGAACAACCTCACCAAGACTTTTTTTCTTCAACCTTTGATAATACCACACCAAGAGTTCTTCTTGATGAACAACCTCACCAAGGCTTTTCCTTCAACCCTTGATAACATCACACCAAGAGTTCTTCTTGATGAACAATCTCACCAAGGCTTTTCCTTCAACCCTTGATAACAGCACACCAAGAGTTCTTCTTGATGAACAACCTCACCAAGACTTTTCCTTCAACCTTTGATAACACCACACTAAGAGTTCTCTCAAGGATAACTATTATCCTTTACAAGAAGATCTCACACTCACCACAATACAAAAACAAAGATAATTGTTTACAATAAAGTATAACTCTCCTCAAAGAGTAGATAAAGAATATAAAAGCTCTATAAACTTGATATTTCTCTTATTTGTTGCTTGATGGATGCTTGTTGAATGCATGGGAGAAAGGCTCCTTTTATAGGCAAATGAGATGAACTTAATCAAGTGAAGACACCAACTCCAAATTTTCTGCCCACCATAAAAACTGTAATCATGTCTGCCATTTTTGTCAATGTTTTATTTGAAATTTGAAAATCTGCAAAACATAAAAGATCTGGATATTTGAAAAAGATTTCCAACGCATCAAGAACCAAGTCATTTGGATATCTCTAACTCAAGATATAGCCAAAAAACCATTCGGTACTCATGTGACTTGATTTTTCTTCCTTATGTCAATCCAACGAATTGCATGATAATTTTGTCAGCCTTTTGTTTGAAATTTGAATTTCCTCAAAACATAAAAGTTCTGAATGTTTGAATAAGCTTTCCAAACCATTAAGAATCAAATCATTTGAATATCTCTATCTCAAGATATGGATAAAAGACCATTCGGTGCTCATGTGACTTGATTTTTAGTCCTTGTGTCAGTCCACCGATTTGCATGTCAATTATGTTGGCCTTCCATTTGAATTTTGAATTTGTTCAAAAAATATGAAATGTGCCTCATGAAAGCCTCTTTCCAATTCCATAAGAATCAAGTCATTTGGATATCTCTAGCTTAAGATATGTCCAAAATAGTATTTTGTGCTCATGTCATCTGCTTCTATTTGTCTTTTAACTTGCATGATGATTTGGACAACCTTGCACTTGAAATTTGAATTTATTACATATAAAATGTTATAAATTGAGTAAGCTTTCCAAAGGCTCAAGAATCACATCATTTGGACATTTATAGAGAAATATATGACCAATTGATTGAATATTACTCATGTGTCACATTCCTTGAGTCAAACCTTGTTCTTAAACTTTAGTGCCTTTAACATGTAGTCTTATTCTTAGCTTCAATACTTCATTTTAATAAGTCTCTTCTTGATTTTACAATTATTTCAATGATCTTATTCTTGCACATAAATAAACATATTAGTAAATCTCAATAAATCAATGTGTATTGTTATCATCAAAATTATCATGTAGGCTTAGGGCTAATAGGTAGGAGAATTAACTTTCTTTCTTGGATTTCAGGTTAAGCAAATGAATGATGGGATATTCATATCTCAATCAAAATATGCTAAAAATCTTGTAAAGAAATTTGGGCTTGAGAATGCAAAATCAATGAAAACTCCTATCAGTAATAACCTAAAACTTTCAAAAGACAATACAGGAAAAGAGGTTGATGCAAGTTTGTATAAAAGGAATATTGGCAATCTGTTATATCTCACAGCAACAAGACCAGACTTGTGCTTTAGTGTAGGACTTTGTGCAAGATTTCGAGCAAATCCCAAAGAATCACATCTGGCAGCAGCTAGGAGAATCATCAGGTATGTACATGGAACCCATGATTATGGAATATGGTTTTCTAAATATACAAAGGATTATCTTGCAGGGTTTAGTGATGCTGACTGGGCAGGAAATGCAGATGATAGGAAGAGCACATCAGGAGGATGTTTTTATCTTGGTACTAACTTAGTTTTTTGATATAGCAAAAAGCAGAATTCTATTTCTTTGTTTACTACTGAAGCTGAATACATAGTAGCAAGAAGTTGTTACACACAACTACTGTGGATGAAGCAAATGTTGAATGATTATGGTATTGAACAAAAATGTATAACTGTGTTTTGTGATAATACTAGTGCTATAAACATTTCCAAAAATCCTATTTAGCATTCTAGAACAAAAAACATTGACATAAGATACCATTTCATAAGGGAGCTGGTAGAGTCTAAGGTGATACACATTGAACACATCTCCACTGATAAACAATTGAATGACTTGTTCACTAAGGCATTGGATACAACAAGATTTGAGAATCTAAGAAAGGCCTTAGGCATCTATTAGTTATCTGAATAAACACTACTTGCTGTTATGTTAATTGTATCTGTAATATCATAAGTTTTCTTCTAAATTAGTATGTGTAAGCTGTAATATAAAAATTGTATAAACAATAAGATACTGGTTTAAAATGAAAAAGTACAGAGACGGTTACCAATAAATGATGTGTGAAAGCCATTATTGAGAGTAACCTCAGGGTATCTAAGAAATATGTTGAGGTCACCATTCAAATAAAAAGGGTTACATATATATTGTGTGAAAGCTAATTCATAATATGTCAAAATAAAATTTTTGACATTTCAATTGATTGAATAAATAGCTTTCTTGTGAAAATGATAAACAACTCTGAAATATGCTTTCTTGGAATGATTCATATGATGTTCAGATATTGTGGTTATGTTAAATTTAACTGTTTTCTGTTATGTTTTCCATATCATACGATGCTTTTTGTGCCCATCTGAAATTTGACTTATATTGTGTGTCTATGTGTCAAAATGCCATGTTAGCTTTATTGAATTGAGATGGAGAAAATTCAGTGGCGGGAATCCTAACTCTATTAGAATTCCTTATTCTAATGGAAATCAAATTTTGAATTCTTATTCATTAATGATCTATATTAAGTTGTTTTGGAAAAGGATTTAAAATTAAATTTTGTGGGAAAGAAAAATATATTATATCAGCCAAGTATATCACAAAAATAGTTAGGGTATTTCCTGTTCATACCATACTCAATCAACAGTCTCTCATCTTGCTTCTCTTTATTCTGAGAAACTTTTGCAGTCTTGAAACCCTAACAATGGGGACAACTTCTGATTCTTCAAAGACCAACAGTTCCTTATCTTTCCAAAACTTCTCTAGTTATAATAGTAGCGACAATGTACAGTCATCTCAGTCGCAACAACCTCATGTAGAGATCCCGATTCTAGTCAAGAAGATGAAAGAAAAGGTGAAACCAAAGTTCAACAAATTCCTCATAGCAGCTGTTAAGCAGAAATTCTTGAAGTATGCTTCAAAAAGGAAGTTACAAATGGAAAGGCCGGTGAAGCTGACCGACTTCAACAACTATGGTTTGAGTGAGCTTCTTGAGTCTATATACTGGAGTCGACCGGTAAACAACTTCCTACCCCCTGTGAAGTCGTTAATTTAGGAATTCTATGCAAATATCTCTACTTCCATTGATGATCCAAAAAGTTTTCATTATCACAAAGTGTATTGTAGAGGAAAGTTTGTGAAATTCTCACCGAATGTCATAAACACATTCTTTGATATACCAATAGGAAGCTTGCACTCTTTGGATGAAATTTTTGATATGGCAGTTGTGATTAAAGAGTTGACTGGTCGAGGGGACATAGATTAGAATCCGAGGGATGGAATTGACCAACAATATCTCAAAAAGAAGTATATGGTGTTACATAAAATTGCACAATTTAACTGGTTTCCCTCATCACACCAAAACCAAGTCAGGGAAGATAGAATGAAGTTTTTGTTCTGTTTAGGCACCAATAGACCTATTAATTTTGGTTTATTGGTTTATAGAATGATTGTTTTTATTGCACCATACCAAACCACACCAAACACCGGGTTCATGGGCTGATAGGGTGAGAGTGTCGGAGGCTAGCACTCGGTTCTCTTTGGATTCAATCGTACGCAGGGAGCAAGGATCCATTCTTGATTTACCAGATGAGTTGATTGATGATGATGAATCTGAGTGGTTAAAGTGTATTGTGGGTTTTTTCCCAGGTTATGACATGCCTTTCCATGCTGCACGATCCATAGCCATGCGCGCATGGAAATATAGCGGATTGGAGGATGTTCGATCCACTGGCACAGGTTTCCTGATTTTTCGTTTTAGAATCGAGGTGAGGTTCATGGTATTCTAGAGAGAGGGCCTTGGATGTTTGGAGGAAAAAACATTATCCTACAGCAGTGGAATCCCCATTTCTCTTTTGATAAGAGTCAGATTTCTAGGATTCCAATTTGGGTTAGATTGCATGGCCTACCTTTCCCACTATAGTCAACCAGAGCCCTTAGTAGTGTTTCTAGTATGGTTGGGAGACCATTATCGTGTGATAGAATGACTTATGAGCGAACTCGGTTATCTTATGCTCGGGTTTGTGTTGAGATAGATGCGGAGCAATCTCCAGTGCATGACTTTGAGATCCGATGTAAGCTATCTTCTGAGCCCATTAAGATTAGAGTAGAATATGAATGGAAATCGAAACATTGTTCAAAGTGTTATTTATTTGGCCATACATGTCCTCTGTCTGTTGTGCCTTCTGCTCCTACAGAAGTCGAGGTGCCAGTTACTACTACAGCCCTCGTCTTGAGAGATAAGGGGAAGACTAGTGACCCTGTTGTTGCAGCAGTAGTTCATATTGAGACAAATCAAGATCAGATTATTGTTGATGATGTAACTCCAGTTATACAAGATAGAGGTAAAGGTATTGCTGATGATTCCACACCAGATCCAGTAACTATAGGGAAAAATTTGACTGATGTATTCCTACATAAGCTCGAGCAGATTGCTACCAATGGTTCGGGTTCTGAGGCTGATTCTGAAACTGATTCAATATCTCATATTGAGGAACACCAGGATCAGATCTTGAAGTGCTCTTGTAACCCTAGAGCAGATTTGTCTGATCCTTCAAATACTGCTCCTCTAGAAAGGTCTGTTGATTTGGATCCTTCAAAATCTACTAATAAGCCTTTGGATAATCAACAAACAATCCATACTTTTAAGGATACAAAGTCTCTGAATAGAAAGGGTAGAAATAAGGGTAGAGGGGGCATATGCCCCTGATGATTCTTTATTCAGTTATGAGATTTTCCAGTTTCCTATGATAGGAAGTTGGAATATTAGAGGCCTTAATGGCTTCTCTACACAGCAGGCAGTTAAAAATTGGATTTCTAAGTACTCTTTAGGGTTGATTGGTCTCTTAGAGACTAAGGTTAACCAACAGAACCTTGCTTCAGTTGTATCGAATATTTGTCCTTCTTGGAAGTTCTTATCCAATGTCACTGAATCAACTACATGTAGAGTTTTGGTGTGTTGGGATCCTACTTTGTATAGTTTGAGTGGTTTGCAACTTTCTCTACAGTGGATCACTTGTCGGGCTACCAGATTATCAAATGGGGTTTCTTTTGGTTTAATCTTTGTTTATAGTTCTAACGATCCAGGTGTTCGTCAAAAGTTATGGGACTTTATCAGAGCTTAGTCCATGGATTTTGGTGACTTACCTTGGCTGGCATTGGGTGATTTCAATGTGATTATATGCTCTACGGATAGAGTTGGTGGGGATCAAACTTGGCATGGTTACATGGATAAGTTTGGTCAGTGTATTCATGATGTAGCATTAATCAGGGTACCATTTTTTGGGCTTCGGTATACTTGGCATAATGGGCAGCAGGGAGATGGTAGTATTCTTAGGACTCTTGATTGGAGTTTTGGTAGCGCTTCATGGTTCTTGACTTGGCCAAACACAACTTCTGAGGTTCTACCACGGGATGTTTCTGATCACAGTGCTATGATCATCAGATTTGGAGATCAACGTAGGCAGACCTCCAGTCCTTTCAAATTTTTGAACTTTTGGGCTGAACGAGAGGATTTCTTAGAGATTGTTCAGAGAGTTTGGTCTCTGCCTGTGGACGGGGATCCTATGTTTCGAGTCACACAAAAATTGGGCTTGTTGAAACGTGAGTTTAAAGCTTTGCATGCCAAGGATTCGAGCCACATCTCTAGTAGGGTTATTGAGGCTAAGGCTCAGTGGACTGTGGCTCAGACTGCTCTAGATGAGAATCCTTACTCCCTAGATTGTATTTTGGCTGAGAGGGACTTTGCTAAGCAGTATTCCCAGTTGTGTAAGGATGAAGAGGCTTTCTTTCGACAGAGGTCAAGGATCCAATGGTTCTCTCTAGGGGATCAGAATACCAAGTTCTTCTACAAGTCTCTGATCCATAGACAGGTTCGAAATCGGATTCATCAGCTCGAGGATGAGGACGGCACCATCGTTACAAATCAAGGTGACCTAGGTCATTCGGCTGTAAGGTACTTTCGAAAATTGCTCACAGCTCTTTCTCGACCTTCTGTTGTAGATGCTTCTCGATTTTTCTCTGGTAGAATTTCTGAGGAGATGCTGCCTTCTTTGGTATGCCCTATTACTGATGATGAGATTAGATCAGCTTTATTCTCAATTCTTGATGATAAAGCTCCAGGACCGGATGGGTACACCTCTCTTTTCTTTAAGAGGGCTTGGGACATTATTAGTGTGGAGTTTAAGGCTGCTGTGCGCTACTTCTTCTTGACTTGTCGGATGCTAAAATGTGTTAATGCCACTAGGATTGCCTTGGTCCCCAAGGTTGAGACCCCGAGGACTATGAGTGACTTTCGACCAATCTCTTGTTGTAATGTACTCTATAAGTGCATCTCTAAAGTGATTGTGAATCGGTTCAAAGCAATCTTACCTGATGTTATTGGGAGCTCGCAGTCTGCTTTTGTCCCAGGTCGGAGGATCTCTGATGCCATCCTTTTGACTCAAGAGCTAATGCATAATTACCATCTTGGGTACACACCTCCCCGATGTGCTTTAAAGATGGATATTCGGAAAGCTTTTGATACTGTCAGTTGGGATTTCATCCTTTTGGGGTTAAGGACGATCGGTATTCGAGAGTGTATGGTTCGCTGGATTTTGACATGCATGTCTTCTGCACATTTCTCGGTGGCTTTAGATAGAGAGCTTCATGGTTTCTTTCCCACCTCCAGAGGTGTTCGACAGGGAGATCCATTGTCATCATACCTTTTTGTGTTGGCCATGGAGGGTTTGAGTGGTATTCTTCGGGAGGCTTCTCAGCGGCCTGGTTTTCAATATCATTGGAGATGCCAGCAGATTTCACTTACCCATCTTTGTTTTGTAGATGATTTGATGGTTTTTTGCAGGGCAGATGTGGGCTCTGTTAGGGTGGTCCATGCTGCTTTACAGGAGTTTGCAAAGCTCTCTGGTTTAGTTATGAATACGGCCAAGAGTCCTGTCTTCTTTTCCGGAGTCAATGATGAGGACAGAACAGTGTTACAGACCATCTTGGGTTTTCAGGTGGGGAGTCTGCCGGTTAGATATTTGGGGGTGCCTCTGATTAGTACCAGACTACGCCTTTCAGATTGCACTCCTTTGATAGAACGAATTCTGTCGAGGGTCAGGTTATGGACTTCTGCTGTGCTGACTTATGCTGGTCGTCTCCAGTTGATTAAGTCTGTACTATTTTCAATTCAGGTATATTGGTCCTCTATATTCATATTACCGACAATAGTGGTACAGAAGATTGAGGGTATTATGGCTACTTTCCTCCGGAAAGGAACCTCTTTGTCTCGTTCTGGAGCCAAAGTAGCTTGGGATTCAATTTGCTATCCATTGAAAGAAGGGGGATTGAGAATTAAGCGAGTGAAGGAGTGGAATCGTGCTGCTATTCTAAAGTATATTTGGAGACTTCTTTCTGACAAGTGCTCCACATGGTCTTCTTGGGTTCATAAGGTGCTCCTTCGGGGTTGCTCATTTTGGCAGGTTCGGGTTACTTCTGGAGCCTCCTGGTCTTGGAGGAAGATATTTCAAAGTCGGGATTGGTGTAGGGGTAAATTTGTCTCTTGTATTGGAGACGAATGTGATACCTCACTTTGGCAGGATTACTGGTTACCGCAGGGGCACCTTTGTGATTTGTTTTCTTTCAGGACTCTCTTTTCCACAGGTCTTCCCTCAAATGCAAATGTCTCAGTTGTTATTCAGAATGGGGATTGGGCTTTTCCTGATGGTGGTTCGGTCCTTGGACGGATCTGGGACTCTATCAGCATCTGGCCTATGATAGAGATTCCTGAACATATTGTTTGGAAGGGTCACACCTCTGGTGTTTTCTCCATTGCCTCAGCATGGGAATTATTACGGAGCAAGAGATCGGTAAACTCATTTCACCATCTTCTGTGGTTCCCTGGCCATGTTCCCAGGCACTCATTTATTCTTTAGCTTGCGTCATTGGGTTGTCTTCGTACTATGGACCGACTACAACGTCATGGCATGTTATCCTCTTCAGTTTGTGTTCTCTGTGCTTCAGCAAATGCGACTCACAAGCATCTTTTCTTTAGCTGTCCTTTCTCGTCTTCTGTATGGGGGGAGATTTCAGCTAAGACTCTCATTGTTTGGCCATCTTCTAGTTGGCTCTCTTTACTTCATTGGGCTTCTCTTCATCTTCAGGGCAAGAAGAATTTTGGGCATGTCCTTGCACGGTTGGTCTTTTCTGCTGCAGTTTATTTCCTATGGTATGAGAGGAATGATCGTGTGCATCAACACCGTCGTCGGACTCGTCGTCAGGTGATTGATGAGATTTTTGCCTTGGTTCGCTCTCAGCTTCTAACCTTGGAGGCCAAGAATGTGATAACTCCTCAGCTTTGTGCCATATGGAGCCTTCGTTGTTAGTTTTGATTCTTGGATTTTGTTTTGTTTGGGCAATTACGCCCCTTTGTTTTGTTATGTCGTTGACGTTAGTTTCTTTGTGGTTGGTTCGTGTATAAGTTTTGTTTGGGGCTTTTGGCTCTATGTTCTGTTTGTTTGTTTAGAGCCTTTGGGCTTTATTATTTCCTTTTGGACTTGTGAGTACTAGATACTCTTCTTGGGGCATGCCCCTCGTATCTTGTACAATTTTTTTCCTTTTAATGTGAATAGTAATTTTTCCAAAAAAAAAGTTTATATTGCACCATATAAATCTGACTACCATTTGCTTGTTTTTCCTTGTTTAATTCAAGGGATTTTAACACAAAATGGTATCCCTATAAGTTCCAAAGAACACACTGAAATCCTATCCAAGTCAATCACAACAAGTTTTCTGCATCGTTTACATGATAAATCTGATCTACCTACACCTAAACCAAAACCCAAGAGAGTCCAAAAAAATCCCATGAGTAATGTAGAAGAACAACTTGCTTTGATAAATTCTGTCTTGATTGATATTGTGCAGGATCTTAAAGACATCAAAGCAAAACAATCTGTTTTGGAGATCAAGCTTGCAGGACAATCTGGCGCTGCAGAAGAACCACAGCCCATGAAAACTGAAAATGTGGTTCCTAAGAAGTCTGCTAAGCACATACCAGAGACTGATGCACCACTACCTGAAAAAGCTAAGCCAATACCTGCAGAATATCAAGTTGGACAAACTGCTATTGAAACAGACATAACAGCAGAAAAGAAGAAAAAGAAAAAGAAATTCAAGAAGACAGCAAAGGGAACTGAATTGGAGGCAAAGAACAAGCTTATAATGGTGATGAAAACATTTGACAAGAGAAAGAAGAAAACTGAATCAACAGCTCCAGCACTGAGGGATGAATCCTTGTCAGATGAACCAAAACAAGTAGAACCCGAGATGGCATTGCCTTCACCAACTGCTAAGGCAAAACATAATGTTTCTCCAGTCCCTGAAACAAAACATCTTGACTCTACACCATCACCACAGTCACCATCTCATGAAGCCCCAACCACACCATATGCAGAGCATACTCAGGAACCCTCTCCTACAGTAGACACAATTGCACCAGCCACACCACTACCATCTATACTTGCAGAAGAGTCACTAGTACCTTTACAACACCCTGCTATTGAGTTGCAAACAACAGAAACCAGTGTTGAACGTCTTGATAAGGAGATTTGTAAGATTGTGGCTGAAGTTACTGCCACTTCCTCAGGGATAATTGAAGCACAGCCCACTCCTATGCACTTTGAGCAGCCTACACCCACTACTACTAGCAAACGATACAAAATGAAGGCTGGAAGGTTCAAGAAGCGCTCTGGCAGTTCTTCTTCCCCACTTGTTCGCAAGTCTCCACCATTGCGTTAGTTTTGGCAACTTGGCCTGAAATCAAGGAGGAGAAGGAGTTTCTGATATATCTGTTTTCTATTTTGATTTTGATTTGATACTGCTAAGCTCATTCTAATTCTGTTTGATATTTTGTTGTGTTTGATATTTTGTTGCTTCTTCTTCTCAAGGGCAGTATGTAAAAAGTAAGGGGGAGTAAGAACTTTTTCTGCATTGTGTTTCTGCTCTGTGTTTTTAACTTATTTGTTTTTACTATGCTTTGTGTTATTCTCTACCTATTTCCTTTTATTTATGTTTGTGTTATTTGCTCTTATCATAATTTGGTTGAAGTATTGTTTGACAAGTTTGTCAAATTCAAATTGTGTTGTTTTGTAGGATAAACACATTCAGACCTTGTTCTATTATGTGCTTTGTAACTGCGTACTATTGTTATTTCCTTAAGCATGATATTTCTGTTTACTAGATCATGATTGCTTATAGTTATGTCTGACTTATCTCTGTGTGATTTTTCTTTGATCAAAAACAGTGTGGTGTTTTCATCATAAGTTGCCAAAAAGAGAGAGATTGTTGGTGTCAACATGTGACACAATTGCGCGTGCACCAACTTGTGAGAAAATAAGAATATTATATTGTTTATTATTTTACCATTTTTAGAAGTATATTTTAGGAAGTATTTGATTCATAATAAAAATCCTCTTTGAATAGGACAATATTTAATGTATCCTAGTTAGAGAGAATATTTATTTGTATCATAATTCTTTAGGAGTTTTTTATATCACTTCCAATTATATTTGTCTTTATCCTAATAAGAGTTTGATTAGGATTTTTACAGGATTTTAAGGAGATTTCGATCAGACATACCAATAAATATATAACGTTATGCTTATATAACAGATATATGTTGGTTGTGTGAATTGATGACACAACACTTCAAGAATTGAAAGGAGAGCTTCAATGCAAATTGGAATGCTTCATTGATTTGATTTTATGAATGTTTTATTCATGTATGAGTGGTTGTAATCATACATGAATTTTTTGTTAGATCTGTTTGAGTTAGTATACACTTGAGAGAACTTGCGAGTTAAGTGTTTATGTAATTCAGTGTCAGACGTCGTGGTTAAGATTTACTTAATAGTGTGTTGTTAAGTTATCTGCGATAGAGAGTGAGCAGTGTCACTAGAGTTTAAGATCTTGGCGAGATTTTGTTTTACAAAGATTAGGTCAGTGTGTGAGAGTAAGTCTACACTGTAAACGATCCTAAAGATTGTAAAAACAAGAACTTAGTGAATTGCAGCTCTAAAGCTGTCCGTGGATGTAGGTTTTATAACCGAACCACATAAAATCCTTTTGTGCTGATTTAAATTACAGTTTACTGTTATATTACTTATACTTCCAAAACTTACAGCTTGTAATGAATTAAAGGTTAGGGATGTAATTGAAAGATTAAGAAATTAGAGGTCTGAAATTAATTTTGCTTATATGTTTGTCTATATAAACGGGTAAGCCTCTAGAATTCATTTTTGTTTCCGTTCCACAAAAGCTACAACTCTCTCTTTCACTCTCTTTCCTTTAGCTTTGCCAAGAAATTAAGAAGAAAAAAGGAAGTAATAGGAAGCACAAGTGGTAAACTCATCTTCTTCTTCAAGTTTTAGCTACGGAGCATGAAAGTTGTGTTAGGGATTTTTATGGTTTAAGGTATTTCATGTTATGTATATACTGAAACTTACTAGAAAAACATGATTTAGTGTGGATTATGAAAGAACTAAGAAGATTGGATGATGATAGGAAGTTAGAAATGATGTTTGAGTTCAAATTCTACAAAGCTTTTATACTGAGCAATGTGGAGCGCAAAAATTCCTAGAAATTCCATGGTTATTTTCTGGCTCTAAAATTTTTTTTTGATAAACTAGACATGTTTAGGAGTATATAGAATTTTGAATCACCTAAAAGTTCAAAGTTTGTGATTTATGGTGAATTTTTGAATCTGCTAAAACAAATTCGATCATCCCCTGTTTTGAAATAGAGCATGGGGAATGAATTATAGATGACGGCCTTATCCTTCATAAAAACTCATGATTTTTGCTTTTTGGGACCTTGAATATGTTTTCTTTTAAACTAAAAATTTTCATGGTTTTTGGAGCTTTGTACGAATTGTTATGATTTCTCAAATTTGTGTTTATGAAACTAAAAATTTCAACATTCAAAATAGAGTAAGCAGAATAGATTACTTTTGACTGACCTAAACTCCTCAAAAAGTTATGATTTTTGGTATGATACATCTTACATGTTTTTTATATTGGAATGTAAAATTTGGTGCTAATTTGATCATTATTGGGAATTTTATAAATTCCTAAATTCATGCTGCTCAGTTGAAGGAATCCCTGTACATAATTGATAAAGTACTAAACTAAATGATTTTGAGGGGGCATATGACCTCATTTTGTTCTAAAAATTTGAATGAGATAATTTATATATGCATAAATGATGTCCACAAAATGGTATATATTTTGAGATAAACACTAACTTCCTAAAAATCATCCAATTGAATGGGTGTAAGGCTGAGGTAGTAAGAGGATTTATTTTCCGCTGTTGAACAATGACTCTTAAAGGAATTTTGTTATGGTTTCTAGGTTAAATCAAGGACTCTATGATGAAAATTTGATCAGGTAAGTAAGGTAACCCTGTACTGAGGACACAATGGACTTATTAATTATGTTATGAGCTGTATTATGTTATGTGAATTTATTGAATGCCAATATGATGTTAATTAAACTATTAGGTGGTGATGGATGGAAAGCTTGATTTTGAGCTTGTTTATGAGACTGAGATGTTAAGGCATAGAATTATGCCTATAGCCTTGATGTGTTATGACATGAAATTGTGCCCATTGTTTTGATTATGATGGCATGAAATTGCCCACACAAATTTGATTGTGATGGCATGAAATTACCTATATGAATTTGATTATGATGGAATGAAATTATACATATGGAATTGGATATGTGATAGGATGAAATTGGTATGTATAGATTTGTTATGGGATATGATAGAAAGGTGAATATTCATGCCTAAAAATCTTGGGGACTCTAAGCTCTAATTAAGCAATTGATAGCACAGGTGCCACCTATTGTAGGTTTTGGAAACCACAAAGTGCCACATGCGGACCATTATGAGCAATTTCACGGGGTCATCTCTTGAAATTGTGTAAGGGCTACCTCTTAAGGGTCATAGAAATCATAAAGTGTCACACACAATATCAAGTGCCACGTGTAAACCATTATGATTGATTGAGTGAAGGGAGGTCTGAACCATGTGTTTCTTCGTGAAGGATTCGGTAGCATGGACCCTGTATCACCTGAATTGTCAAACTAGCCTCCAATTTGTGATAATGTCAGATACGTGTCCCTAAGATTATAGTGAATTGAGATCTGTTAATGCGTGATGTGAAATGTGATGTGTTACGAGAATGGAAAGCATACCTAAGAATCTTAGGGACAGTAATCTTTGAATGTGTAATCGATGCATGGGGGCCACCTCTTAAAATTATGTGGGGGTCACCACTTGAAGATTATGGAGACCAGAAAGTGTCACACATAATACAAAGTGTCACATGCAAATATTGTGATTGATTGAATAATGAGAGGTCCGAACCATGTGTTTCTTGCTTAGGACTCTGGACCATAGGTCTGGTATCGCCCGAATTGTCGAACTAGCCTCAACTTTGTGAACTATATGATAGGTCCATAATATTATATCGAATGAAATAAGTGTATTTATGTATATGTTAGTGATGGAAATGGCATTAGAAAGACATGTGAAACAGAATATTGGCGTCGAAGCGCTAGTGTTATTACGCAGGAGCGCAATCCTTAACCGACTTAAGCTAGTCTAGACGAAAAGTTGGCGCAAACATGCAACTCATGCGACTTAGGAGAGCAACTCTGGGACTTTGAAAAGTGTTGCTAACCTGAGGCTTGGTGCAAGAGCACCACCTTGCTGCACAGGAGTGCAACCTTTGAAGTTTAAATACTGTTTTTATGACTTGTATAACAAGAAATTATTACTTGCGAGAGAAGTAATGAACAGTACTACATTTTGCATTTGATTTTCTATTGATTGACTATTGCTAATGCCTTCAATTAGCTTACTTACTGAGTTTATACTCATCAGTATTATTGTGTGCCTCATTAATGTTGCTCAGACTAAGGAGGATTTTGGCATAGTGACTGCAAATTTTCCCTTAACAACTCGTTATACTGCATCGCCATTGTTGTGTTGCCATTTTAAGTTATAAGTGCAAAAATGTTATGGTTTCATACTGAGCAAATATTGGAAACTTGAGGATCATTAGTAACATTAATGTTTTTATTTATTTAATTTTCAATATATAGTAAGAATGAGTGTTCTGGTTGCATTCAAAATCCCTTGCGGATTAGGGGTGTGGCATCTATAATCACAAAATTTCAAATATTCTAAGGCCACTCTGTAGTGTGTACTCTAGGATAGAAAGTAGTTAGTTCGAGTAGGTTTACAAGTTCTAGATAGGTTAATTTTAGGAAGACGAACCTAACAACACTTGGTTCTCCTCCTCTTTCCTTGGCAACAATCTCCTCTAGTATTCCACAACCAACTCTTTTAAGGTATTTCAGTTGCAAAAGACTCATGGTGATGGAGGCTAGAAAGATATCTTTCAAACTCCGACATTTTATTCTAGATGGAGAATCTAGTCTTGAAAACTTCTCAATGCCTTTTCTTTCTTCTTCTAATAAATCTTCAATGGAAATTATCTCTTTTAAAGCAGGACACTCACACATCTCAAGGTGTTGGAGATTCAAAAATCTTCTAATTGTAAAAGATGAAAACAAAAATTTTAAACCACCATATCCCATACAACTAAATGTGTTAAATTTTGGAAACAAGAAGACATTGGTGAAACTCGGTATTTCCATATCTTTTCACAATTAACAGCAAACACTTCTGAGGCCTCCAAATTTGGCATCACAACCTGCAAAAAAAAAAAAAAAAAAAAAAAACCATTATTTCTTATGAAGAGAAAAGCACTCAAACATTTAAAGCAACAAAACCTGCATGTCAACACAAAACCCATGGCGATATGTTATGATATGTTGGAAATAAACTTTTTTGTTTAGAATTTAAGTTTTGTTTAGGAATTAAAATTGAGTTCAAGTAGAATTAGGATTAATATTCCAAGGAGGATTAGGATTATCATGAATACTATATAAATAAAGTGCTTTTCTTATTTGTTTATGTGTGTGGAATTAAAAGTTGAAGAAATAAAAGAGTGTAATTTTCAAGATTTTTGTCTAGTAGTCTCCAACGAAATGGTATCGGAGCCACAAAAGGGTAGAGCAAGAAGGAAACATACACCATCAACAGCCAAGGTTCGCCATCAGTAGCCAAGTATCATCGAAAGGCTACTGGAAAGTCATCGAACAATTGTCAATCGACAAGTGAGATCTCACCTCCATCGTCATCAGATAGACCGGACAACGATCTACAAGTTTCTCTTCTTGGCTGACTTCAAATTCTGGTCGGAACACATTGAAATCGCAAAAATAAGTTGTGAAAATCGTTTTTACTGTGAAAGTCATCAAAATCCGACAAGTAAGTCGACACCACTCATCTAGATCAACTTATAATTAGTCGATCTACAAACCCCAACAAGAGTTATTATGCTTAAATGCCGCCGGAAACTGTCCGTTCGTGATTGGGGTGGAAACTATCAATCGGCCCTCTGAGATGTAAACTATCAGTTGTTTTAGAAAATATGAACTTGCCCCTTGATACAAAAAATACCATTCTGCCCCCTGGATGTTGAAAATATCGATGAGTGCCCTAAAGCTGAAAATATTAAATTTTAATCCTTTGTGTGAAGAATTTTGTTTGGTCCAAATAGATTTTGTTTGTAATAGATTCACTCCTACATTAGCATTAGCAATATGACTTTAATTCCAATTTCAAAATTTAAAGAAAACAGATATGAAATATGACGTATAAAGATGAAATCAATCCTTGAAGCGAATGGTGTTTCAAAAATTCTTGAAAAAGGCTTTGATAAGCCACAAAATATTGAAGTATTATCTCAACAACAAAAGAGTGATTTTGAAAAAACACATCAATGAAATGACAAGGCTCGCTACTTCATTCAAGAAGCATTAGATAATGTTTGTAGACGCACCTTTTTCACTTTTTTTTTTGCCTCCATGTGATTTTTCAAGCTTTTCCCATAATTCTTCGCTCTTTGGATACATCATTTAATGCCATAGTTCAAATTCTTGAATACGGTGACAAATTGGAAGGAATGATAATTGACGAACTTGAACGTACATTTCAAGCACATGAAGAGAATTACAAAAGGCAAAGTGTCTCAAAACAACTTAAAACACAAATTAAGAAGAAGGAAGAAAGTCATGAAAGAAGTCAACGTGGCCGAGGTCGAGGTCAAAATGGAGGTTGAGGACGAGGACGAGATGTAAATCGAGGTTGGTTGCCAAGGTTACTCCGTTGTCGTTCTGCCAAAAATCCTCCAAATGAATAGTAAACTAACACTTACCTAAGGTACACAACGAATTAATGAATATAAAAACTTAGTAAGCAGTTAGATAACATATCAATAACACATTTCGCAGAGAAACTAATGATGTCATATAACTCATTTCTTAGTTCATAGGTAACTAATTTACTTTTCTGATAAGCTAAACAGCAAAGTACACAAATGAGTGTCACGCTCCTGCGCAAGGGGATTGGCGCGCCTATGCCAAGTCTCGACCTAAAGGACCATCTCAACACAAGGGTTGGCACTCTTGCGCCATTTGAGTTGTGCTCCGGTGCCAACTATCTACCTTAGCTTGGAATGCAACATGAAGCTTGCGCTCCTGTGCACTCCACATGGTGCTCCGACGCCAGTTTCTACCTATCCAACATAGTTTGAACCATGCATTTAGCTTATTTTTCACACAAATCCTATTATACACATCTAACACAATTGATACACTTCTTAAACACAATTTATATGCATTCTAAACACATTTAGGGCACAATTCTTAAGGACACTATACAATTACTCATGGTAGGACTTTCACATAACACAACATTACAACATATCATCCGTTACATATCGCTGTCAATGACATGTGTTTTTCAATACTCACTTTAAAGAACATACCATCCGTTACGTATCATTATCAGGGGTATATTCAATGGCCATTAGTCACTCGTTACATATCGTCGTCAGTGACATAAACTTTCATAAATCAATTTCAGTAAATATGTTATCCGTTACGTATCGTCATTGATGGCATATTCCATTGATCATGAGTCACCCGTTATGTATCACCATTGGTGACTTAATAAACACATTGTGTACCCTAAAATATTAGGCATGAATTACGCTTTCTCACACATAGCATTTCATTATCATTTGTTATTCATGGCTTTTCCACACCATAACTCACATACACACTAGCACATTCAATTTCCTTATATCTCATAGTCATAAAATTCAAACAAAATGTCACTCACATACACACATAAGTGAGCAAAACCACACATCTCATGATTCACTATAATTTCTAGTCATGTCATCTTACATCAATGTCCATTTGTTCATGGTCCCATTCACATTTCCATCCATACACATTTTTTACATTTCGAAATCAATTTATCCCATAACTATGGATAAACACAAGAAACAAAAAAACACTTATAATTCAATACAAAATCTATTGTGCCCTCATAAAAAGTCTAGTGACTTACCTGATTTCTTCACTCCTTGATCTTGATTTTCACCTAAAAATCATTAAATTTCTCAAGGATTAGCAAACACTTCAACCAACCCATAGTATCGCTAACAATTCAATATTATACACATATTGGGTTGGATAATTCTAGTAAAAGGATACTTGTCCTAATCCTCACCAAATTTCATGGAGATCAAATAAACACATATACAATATTCCATGAAATTTATTGAATTAAAATGAGGCTATGTGCCCTTTGAAATCCCTTAATTTTGTTCATACAGAAATCCTGTCTACAGGTCTCTCAACTGAACATACTATTTTGAAGAATTTTATAAAATTATACAATAATCAAATCTCTACCAAATTTTCTTATTCTAGTAATAGACACATATAAATTCATTTCACCAAAAATCAAAATTTTATAATGAGTTTAGGTTGGTCAAACGAAATTTATTTTGTTGGCTTTGTTTTGAAAGTTGAAATTTTCAGTTTCACAAACCCAATTTTGAAAAATTATAACAATTCGTGCAAAGCTCCAAAGTCATGAAATTTTTCAGTTCAAAAGGAAATATAATCAAGTTATTGCATACCAAAAATCATAAATTTTCATGAAGGATAACCAATCAAATAAAATTTGTACCCTATGCTCTATTTTAAAACAAGGGAATTTTATTTTCATTTTAGCAAATTCAAAAATTCACCATACATCACACAATTCGAATTTTTAAGTGATTCAAAATTGTATAAACTCCCAAACATGTCTAATTTAATCAGGTAAAAATTTCAGAGCTAGAAAATAATCCTATAATTTCTAGGAATTTTCATACTTAACACTACTCAATATAAAAGCATACAGAGTTCTAACTTAATCATCATCTATGGCATTCCTACATTTTCCAATCCATTAGAATCATGCATAACCTACTTCAATTCATGATTTCCAACATGTTTTATGATATGATGACATGAAAATAGCATAACCATTTTTTTTCCAACATAATAATTCACAACAATACTACACAACTATAAGCTAGGAACTAGAGAAGGACATGAATTTCTACCTTAATTCCTTCTAACTTCCACAATTTCCTTCAATCCTTGCAAGGTAGAGAGAGTTAAAGAGAAAAAGAGGGCTGGGAGCTTTGAGAATGAGGGAGGAAATGAAAATCTCTAGAGTTGTCTAACCCCTACCCTTATATCAAATCAACCGTTAAAATTTTTAAGTCTTTCTTGATACCCCATAACAT
The DNA here is from genome assembly GCA_013180625.2 of Boswellia sacra. Classification (NCBI taxonomy): domain Eukaryota; kingdom Viridiplantae; phylum Streptophyta; class Magnoliopsida; order Sapindales; family Burseraceae; genus Boswellia; species Boswellia sacra. The sequence continues at coordinate 268,634 of SNVD02013965.1, read as the reverse complement.
TTTATTAATTGCCATAACACATATATACATAGTACAAACAATAATTTACATCTATGTTGAACATGATAGAATAAGTTTGCTCACTAGTGGGGTGTCACAAGAGTGATCTTGCCAATGTCGCCCATCTCATCCACCCCAAGCATGTTAACATTAGGATCACGTATCTTCGTCAAAGTTGTCTTTCTCGATTTAGAAAACCCGTAGCCAGTTGGAAACCATTTCTCCTATCTTGAAGGAAACTTCATGGAAATTTCCTTCTTTTCGTAGTCCAACTAAAGCCTCGCCCTTTTCCTATGCATTTTTGCTAGATTGGAAGTAGGTCTTTATGTTGGAACACAACCCCTTGAAACAGTGATTCTTGGCTTTCTCTTCATCAGTGATGTTCTTCCCTGACTTAATGAGGATCTCGTCTGCCTCAAACACCATCTCGTTCACTCTATTCAACCATGTCTCGACTTGTCCTTCAATCTCTACCCAATAAATAATAAAAAAATTAATAATATAATAATTATTTATTTAATAATGATATATTAGATTCTATTATATGTAATTGTATAAACTAGAATAAGTAAATTAAGATTATCGGTTAAGAAAAGGAGAGGATAATGGATAAGCGACTTTAAGTAAAGAAAAGAGATTCTATTGGGGAGACAAAAGATATTATTGGCTATGTTTACACTCATCTAGCTGTTGAAATAGTAACCATTGTACTATCGGCGTCAGTGGCGGACTTACATAGGGACCCAGGCCCCTTCTAAAATTTAAAAATTTCATCTTAGTCCCCTTATTTTATATAGTCACTTTTATGCTCTTTTTCTAAAAAACTTAATGAATTTCAAGTTCTACATTAGCTTTTCATTTTGTCAACTCTTTTACATATAAAATACTTTAATCCAAACAACAATATAAGTTTATATAATAATTTAATTAATTTTTACTATTTTTATTCATTTAAGAATTTTAGATTTTTTATTTCTTATTTATTTAGTTTGACATAAATTATAGGTTTCTCTTTATGTTTTCTTTTATAATCTTAAAAAATTAATTAATTGTTACAAGGAAAGTATAAATTTGAAAATCTTGATGAACAATAATAGCTAAATCTTTTTTATAATTTTAATAAAATTATATATCATTAAAAATTATGTGTGAGATGTTTTTATTTTATTTTATTTATTTGTAGTCTTTTTGAACAAAACATAATATATTATAAAATAATCTTCTTCGAACAATTACAAAGAAAAATTTTTAAAAGAAAATCTACTTTTTTGTTGGCATCAAGCTCAAAAAAAAAATAACACTCTTTATAAATTATAATTTTAAACCGTTAAAATTTTAATATCCTCTTATCTTTATATACTTTTATTAGTTTTTTAATAAATTCTCTTACATTAAGTTTTATGAAGTAAATTATAAATACTGAAATATTTAAGGTGCCCCCTCTCTCATAAATTCCTGGGTCTGCCACTGATTGGCACAACATATAGATGCATTGGACGGCGAGGATGAAAGATTGTCAAGTTTCGGAGACAAATGTTCATTATGTGATTCAAATTTGGTGTCGCTCACGTACACTTCTTATTAAAATGAGTAGTTCTGTTAAACCCTATTTTTTATCTCATTGACCCCCACCTCTTATTTAGTAAGGGTAAAATTATAATTTAGATAATTAATTAACAAACTCAAATTCAATTTTAGATATATTTACAATAAGCTTAATTAAATTCTCATTTAATCTTCAATTAACTTTCTTTTTTTTTTTATTTCATCTACTTCTTATTTGATACAAGGTTAATTAAATTATCATTTAATTTCTAGTTAAATTATTATTTAATCTTCATAGTCTTCAATTTTTTTTTCAATCTTTGTAAAAGAAAGAAAGATAAATGAATTTTAATAAATTTGAGGAGAAAAAATATAGAAATAGAGAGAGGAAGATGTATGGTGTGTGTGTGTGTGAGAGAGAGAGAGAGGTGAGTTTGGTCATTGATTATATTGGAGAAAAAAATGATAAAAATATATAAGAAAAAATTAAGAATTTTTTAAATTAATTAGTTAAATATTAATTATCTTATGTCTTATATTTTTATTTTAATTATATCTTTATTTAATGTTAAAATAAGATTAATAAGATAAAAAATAAGGATCGAATAAAACTACTCTATGAAAATTCTTAAAATTTGTCTGCTTAAAGTCATTTTTAGCTGGTGGCAACTCGTGTCGTGTCATGTCCCCGTACCCCGTTGAATTTGTGACCCTTCTGTTTATAAAAAGAGAAATATAACCCAACACGTTGATAAACATACTAAACAAATTAGATTAGAATAACACCAAAAATTATCTCCAAATTTTAGTTTAATTTTAAACAGATAATCATTTAAACAGATAATAATGATTATCTGTTTATGTATTTTTTAACCAATTATAACTTCTAAAGATATTTTTAAAATCATCATCTAATATAATCCTTCTAAAATTAGATTAACAAAAAGTGACACGAGAAATTTTCTACTAAATAATTTACATTCCACTTCCAAATTCCTAAATTAAAATTATCAAATCGATTAAACAAATTTCCCAAAATCCCATCCAAATCAACCGGAGACTCCAACATCATCAACAGAGTAAGCAACCAGAATTAGCAGTCTATCTCTTTGTTTCTCATCGTCCATCAACAAGAAAAAACATCGTTTGCTTCCAAATTTTAATAACCCCAACAGCTTCTTCTCTATTCCTCGTCCATTCTTTGACTTTCAAGGCAACATTTAGATAAGCGAAAAACTTGGATCCTGCAAAAAAAAACCTGTTTTTTTTCAGCTACCAAAAGCAGGAACAGTATTGAATTAATGCACTAATTCTTATTTTAAATTTAAAAATAGAGAAAATGAGCATAAATTTATTTCTTTTTTTCTTTCTATTTTCCTATTCTTTTGCCTTTATTTTTCTTTTCCACAAAATAACATCGACCCATTCAATGAACGGGGGTGAATACAGAAAACCAAAGCAATGAATGCTAGCTGGAAAAAAGCAAAATGATTAAGAAGTGTGGCTTTCCCATGGTTAAAGTGTAGTCTCCAATATTTGTGGCAGACACTAAGGACCCGAGCATGACTTTATTTTCTTTATAGCCAAAAGTGATCGCAAGCTTTTTGCACATGTAGACTTGCTAGGACGTAGATTATTGTAATTTTTAGCATGATTTGTTGTAATTGTAATGTAGAATTTAATTATGAGTTATTCAGATGCAGAGATAATCAATTACATTTTAAAGAAAGTAGTAAAAGTTTCTCAATAGGTTCTCTGATATAATTGATGTCAAAAGTTCACAACATAAAGGTGCAAACAAATGACTAATTAATTGTCTACACATTTACTTAGATTAAGAAACAAATCCTAGATATGAACTGCACCGTTCAACCTCAAATGATCAGATGAAGGGGACGTGGGCCTTAACAACAAGTTCAAAGCGGCAAAGTCACAAGAAGCAGGCCACAAGGGACTGTTGGGCTGATCAGGACATTCTGCAGTCATACCCTGCATTTTTTTTTTAATATAAGTAAACAAACCAATTTTATTGTGTTTTGAATTACTCCTTCATTTATTTTTATTTTCTCTTTTAGATTTTGCTTAGTTTTTACGAAAGGAAGGGCTAAGGGTGCTCATTTGATGACCATGAACCATTACACACCGAGGAAAGTAAAGTTATTAGTCTAAAAAATTAATTAATACTAGATCTTTCTAGAGGCTTTTTTAATTGGATTTTGAGAACATTGCGGCTGTAATATTTCCTTTATCACATCAAAATTAAAGATATAATTGCAATTACATGATGAATCTAATACTTTTACTTTATTATATCAATATAATAGATATACCACTTGATTATGTAATTGCAATTATATCTGTAGAGCTTTATGAGGCTGCTAGATTTATTGACGATATTGTAGTCAATTAAAATGAGTGTCTAAATTTAAATTATTTTAATGAGTTGTAAGAATGTTAAATAGAATCTATTCTTATTTGGTTATTTCTAAAACATGCAATATAATTATAAATTAGGCATTAGTCAAGTCATTGGTAAAATTTACCCTTCATAAAATGAAGTTTAATGGAATTAGATGTTGTATCAAAAGAAAAAATAATGCGAAAAAAACACGCAATTTGAGATAGTTTGACACTTTGAAACGATGAAAAACACACAATTGTAATTATATTTAAAGAAACGATGAAAATTCTGATTGCAAAGGAGGCATGTACAGACTAGGTCTCAACCTTGGTCCACCATTGTCGATGCCCCTGCAACACTTCTATTAGGAGGCCTTCTCAACCGCGACAGACTGCAATTCAATATTTTCAATGCATTCACCTACGTTCTTGAACAGACTCCAAGCTTCTTCTTCATTTAAAACAGATTAAAAAAGTTAAGTTCACAATTTATCTTGCTTAACAATATGTCTTCACTTCTTGTTGTCAGCAAGACTTTGCATCCCTTATGATCATCTCCGAAAGGAATTCGAACACTTTCCAAATCAAGACCTGTACAAATATTGTCTAAAACTATAAGTATTTTTTTCACTTTAGTTAAACGGTTCATTTAGCTTTCTTGCTCTTCCAGATTCAGTCTCCTGACGAAGTTCTAGACCAAGCCTATCAGCAATTTCTTCTCGAATTCTTTTTCTTTCTGGAGTCGGGGGTAAATTTGGCAAAATAACTTCGTCAAAAGAGCTTCTCATTCTCAGCCTGCTTCACAATTTCCTTCACTAGAGTCGTCTTTCCAATACCTCCCATCCCATACACCTCAATCATGTTGAACATTGGGATCACGTAATGTGCTTTGAATATCCCTCAAAAGTTCCAATTCTTGATTCAGAGGGTTCATACTCTTTGGTAGCTGGAAGCCATAATCTTCTGTGGACTTGTCCTGTCGGAAACCTGATTGAATTTTCCTTCTTTGTGGAGTCCAGCAATAGCCTTCACTTTCCTCACTGCGTCCTTGCTACGCTTGTAGCGAGTCTTCAAGTTCGGACACCACCAACCAAGCACTTCTGTGCGTACTTGAGCAGCACCAATTGCTACAAAATTTTTCGATCCTTTTTACCTTTCTGCTAGCGCCCCCTCATTTTAAGGTTATGAAAAACAGAGGAAAGCAGAACAAATGAAAATCAAACAGATACAAAATCGATACATCAATTTACAGGACATTTTGACTGATTAAGAGATGAAAAGAATTATAAATTATGCATTTTCTACTTGAACAAAATGTAGGGCATAGAAAGGTGTTGACTGTAGTCAATATTGCACAGGCCTATGCCCATTGACTGCTCACTGAGTACATATAATCTCTAAATTTATATTTAAATATCATTTTAGGTTTATTTAAGTTCAAAAAAGGTTTTAGATATATCGATTATCATAAATTTATTTGACTAATTATATTTACTTGGGTTATCATTTTAAGGAATCAATTAACTCTCATATCCAAATATTCCTCTTAAAATTTGATTGAGCCAAACATGGAGACAGTTAACACTGATGGATTACCTTATTCATTTCTACAGTAGAAATGAGAAGTAGATGACAAGGTCATTCCACTACCGTACCTCAGATAAACAAAAAGCCCAAAGTGTATGTAAGATCCTAATGTTGGGCCATCTCCTGTACGCGTGACCCATAAGCAATGAAAGCCTAAAAATCCATCTCAAGTCAGTATCGACTTTCCAATACGACCAAATTTAGAAAAAATTGTATGTATGCGCAGAGATACTAGTCTAAATTTTCCTCATTATTGTCTTTTCCAGCAAAGTAACACTTAAAGATAGCAAAGGAGACAAGTAGACTTCCTGATAAAGAGATGTGTGATCGTTTCGAGAAAAACATACAACAAAGTGAAAAAAACTTCTGAGGACTACAGAATGGTTTATCATGAACGGTGCAATTTGCTTTATCTTAAACAAATAAATTAAATAAATTGAAAACTGAAATAAGAAACTGCTATTCCTATAAGAGTTTCCAATCTTAGTAGTAAAGTTGAGATGATTAATAAGGGGCAGACCAAAGACTCCATTATATATATATATATATATGTATTTTTTTTTTTTTTTTTTGCGCTATTTGAAGGTGTCAGTTCTACCAAAAGTTAGCTTCATTGAAATTAACTCACAAGAGCTATGAGGTCTATACTATGCAACTCTTCAACGGTAGAGTCTCTGTCCTTAAGAGACTTCGTGAGGTGCTTGAATATATACCTTCTGAAACAAAAGATTCCATAAAAAGATATCATACTTTAGCCCAAATGAGATCTAAGCCTTGGATGGTTGGTCAGCCTCAGCCCTATGCAGTCCACCCTTAATTCTACTAGTCTTAAGCACCAATGTTAACGTACAAAGAGTTAATTAATGGCTCACTTTGCTAGCTAAGAACTATTTTCTTGCTTCAAAACCTCAGCTTCAGCCCTCGCCATGTGGTCAGCCTTCATCTCAGAATCTTCATCTTTTTCTCCTCTCATCTGTGCCGTTTTCTTTCTTTGCAGCTTCTGTGCATCCCGAATTGCATCACAGTTCTCTGCCTGAATCCCCTGCATTTCCTCTTCTTGCTGTTGCCTTTAAAAACACGTACCAGCATCCACCCAAACTGAAAATTTCTAAGTACAAAATAAATGCTTAGAATCCCTCATCCTTGACAGGAAAAACAGAGGCACGAAAAGAAACTTTGAAAGTTTTTAGCATACAGCACTGGAAGTAAACCCCATTAAGATAGAAAACTAGAAAAGTTCAATGAATTAACTACCAGAAAACACATAAAAATGGAATAGCTAGCTAAGAGAATCATCAAGTTCTTCCCATCTTTACAGTATGCAATCCTTTCGTTCAAATACGTATGCAGTGACATAATGAGATACTGAGGAGCACCTGTATGCAATGACATAATCCTTTTGTAAACTAATGATAACTTTATAAAATTTTTCAAAAATTAATAAAAAACCTTAGAAGCATGATGAAGGCCGGGTTAGTCAAATGCACTTGCATCTCATCCAAATATACTTTACAAGCAAAAAAATTCTCGATCACCTGCTATCTTCATGAGGTCGGAAATTAGATATATTTCAATCTGAAGAAGACTACTCACTACTGACACAAAACTTGGTCTTCATGATTTTTTTTCTTGTTTTGCCTACTATCACTTATCTGCCTTTGAAAAACAGAAGTGTCTCACTTCTATTGTTTTCCTGAACTAATTATGAGTGCCCCTTGATTCAGGATCTTATAGAAGCCAACAAACTCGCTAACACTACTTCAATTAAGTCCCAGGCACACATTTGTTTTATTCCTTGAATCCATACGAGGATCTTGTTGGAGCAATCATAACTCAAAAAGTCCAAAATGGCTTAAGTTATCCTTGAACGTCGAGAAGCTTAGACGCCATCTAAAATATATACAACACTTAGAAATGAAGGCCTTCAACATATGTGTAGACTTTCATGGAACTCAAGTTTGATCAAAGCCAAATCTAAACCCTAAACCCCAGCAAGACAGAAACACAATTGCAGAAACAAAATCTAAAGTGAAATACAAAATTATCCCATGAAAGAACAGCAATAAGAATCATTAGCAAGGAGGAAGAATTAACAGCGCCGGGCAGCCCAACCATGACCGGCACCCTTGATTCTTTCAGGGAGGGCACAGTTAGCAGTAAGGACACGGCCATAGAGTCCAGCGCCATCCATCCTTCTCAGGTAAAGTTACGTAGCCGAAAAAGCGATGCTTCTAGGGTGGCCTATTCGAAAAGAAACTGAAAGTATGAAGGACTGAAATGGACAGAAAAAGAAATTCTGCAGAGCTAAATGTAAAGGCTAGAAACTAACGAAATTTTCTCAAATTTTCGTACCAAAATTGAAATCATGCAGAAAAATTTCGAACCTCAAATTAAGGGGCTTGCAAGGGGAATGACGCGTGATCTCGGAAGAATGATCTGACTGCGCGGAAAGAGAGGCGGACAAACAGATCGTCAGAGGGAGCTTGCTGGAATAGAAGTAGCTGGCTCACTCACTGGCGAAAGCGGCAGTATATCATGGGTTTCCAGTGAGATCCTGAGAGGAATAATATTGCATAAAAATGTAGTTTGAAATGTTCTTTCAAAACCTTAACCAACATTACGTAATTCCTTCCAGCTTTCCTTATCAATCTGCACTCACACGTATATGAAACAGGAAAAATTTTATAAGAAGAAATAAAACAGATAAACAAGGGATTTAATTAAAGAAAAAGAAATGAGACTCCTACTCCAGCCTAATTACATATAAAGGTTGTACTGTTGGTGTCACACCCCGCACCCAATGATTACATAATGGAACAACATCACTCATTCAATAACAATCTCATAGGAAATTAGGACTATAAAATTTAAAAGTTCCCTAAAAATCCGAAATCTTTATAATGTCCAATTACAATATACTACCAAACCTTTATACTGCTTGCAAGGAATCACCCCATTTACTTGCACAGAAAATAGTAATACTGCAGTGGATCAAAGATTGCCAAGCGAATACAGTTGTCCTTATGTCAAAATCCTCCTAGAATCTTTAACTTATCAATTACCTGAGGTACACAACAGATTAGTGAATATGAAACTCGGTAAGCAAATAGAATTAAGAAAAATTGGCATAACGCACAGAATAAAACAATTAATGAGATAATCAATTTAGACAGAAAATTGCTACTATTTAATGATTATTCCATAAGTCACCAATTACTTGTCTTAAAAGTTAGAAAACAGTAAACACTGTGCATAGTTCGCACTGCGGCGCGAAGTAATCCGCGCAACGGCGGCAAGTTTATGGTTCATGGCCATTTTCAAATTCCAACTTGGCGCTCATGCGCCATATGTGTTGCGCTCCGACGCCAACTCCCTGCTTAGACCTCTTTAGGTCGTTTGCAAATGTGCTCCTGCACCAATTAATGGCGCTCATGTGCCAATCCTGTATTATTAGTCAAATTCTTAGACCATTTTCTTACTTTCCCAATCACACTTCCATTTTCATAAATACCGGTCTAAGGCCATTACCCATTCTTATTCACTATCACATGAGTAAGCTCACTTCATATACTCTTTTCTCAATTCATCACATCTCTATGTACATTCATAACCACATAAATCACTCACACATAAGTTTCCACAAGTTAACTACATTATTCATATGAATATCCATACACAAGTGCACATTACAATTCAATAAACATTAAGGACTCACATAGCCTAGTGTCGTACCAGCACATATATATCACGTCTATTTCACATAATTTGGAAGCTTCTACAGTATAGTCACAGATACTTAGAAACAATGCTCTCTAATTAAGGTACGACTTATCATATCACAGTTAGATCACATATATGGGCCCATATCACATAGCCACCCACTGGCGGCATGCGTAGGCAAGGCATCGTCGCAGTAAGTATTTCTCACATTGCACAAATCTGTCATCACCTTAAGATGACAGCCACAGTCCTGCTAGACTCTATCCCGCCATATGGAATAGTATATATACACAGAGATGCCTACACTTGAAATAACTCAAACCTAATCTAACAATCCAGACGATACCAAGCCTATGCTAGCGAATCCTATATAAGGAAACACATTGTCCATACCTTCCCTCAAGCCATGAGAGCTAAGTATCCTAAGTTGTGGCATACCACTCACATATCAGATTTCACATTCAGTCACATAATTGAAGCTCTATGTTAAACTTTCACTTACATATCACATTTCGCATTTTAGTCACATAAATGAAGCTCTATGTCAAGCTTCTAATCTAATTACAACTTATTACAATTCATTTACCGTAATGCTAGCATTTAACGGTATTCCATTACACATTAGACATTCAATGTATTCCCATGGGTTTTGGCATGCAATTTCAAATTCATAACACATCACACAGTGATGAATGCCTTCACATATCACAATATTGCATGTCAATTTTATAATTAAGGCTCTAGGTGGCTTCTCATTAATCACATATACATTCATAAACATAATAAGCCAACGCATCTCATGTACTCTTATGGATGTGCACAACACACACATTGGCATCATTTCTACACATATGGAACCCCATTGGCACCTTTATTCGTGCCATCACATCCCATTACTCTTCTATAGATTTCATAGACATCCATTTGTCATGTCATTTCACACTAAAATTTACATACATATGGCCACATCCACATTTTTTTTTGTTTAACTCACGATCATAGTGGTTTAACCATATCTACTTATACATTCAGAAGCACATGGAATCAACACATCATATTGTAATTTAATCATCTATTGTGTTCTTAGAAGGGAGTCTAGCTATTTACCTCATTAGCCTCACCTCTTGATTTTGCTTTCCTGTATTTCTTGCCTATCATATGTATCAAGAGAAGAAACGCAGATATTTGAAGTTCACCTCTTCTTCTTCTCCTTCCTCTCTGGTAACCATTGCCAAAATCATGATGCACTGATCAGTATCCATTTAGAAATCATTAAAACCCTTATAGGTTAACAACATTTCAACCAACCAATAACATCATTTATTAAACTCTATCACACACACATAATGGTTGGATTATTATAACAGGAGGTATTCATTTACAATCATCACCAAACTTCATGGAACTCAAATAGACATACATATTATAGTCCATGAATTTTATTGAATCAAAATAAGGTCATATACCCCTTGAAAATCCTTAATTTCATTCACACAGCAAATCTACCTATAGACCTCTCAACTGAACAGTGCAACTTTGAACAATTTTATAAAATCCTAATATACTCAAATCTCTACCAAACTTTTCAGTCTAGAACTAAACACATATAAAAGTCATTCCACCAAAAATCATGATTTTCTAAGGAGCTTAAGGTAGTCAAACGGAATTTACTTCACATACTCTATTTTGGAACTTAACATTCACAATTCTTAAAGTCTAGATTTGAAAAATCACAATAATTCATACACAACTCCAAAAATAATAAAAATTTACTTTCTAACAGAAACACATTCAAAAGTTTAAATATCAAAAATCAAGGAATTTTATGAAAATTTACCCCCTCAATTCGAATTCGTTCTCCATGCCCTGTTCTAAAACAGAGGAATTCACATTTTCAAACCAAAATTTCAAAAATTCACCAAAATTCACCTACTTAGAATTTTTGAGTGTTACAAAATTATATAAACTCCTTGATGTATCTAGTTTACTATATAAAAATTTCAGAGTCAGCGCACAACCGTGGAATTTATGGGGATTTTCGGACTTAGCACTGTACAGAAAAACAACTCTACTGGATTTATACTCATACTTTACTTCTAGCTTCTTAGCATCATCAAATCTCTAAATTCTTCCATAACTCACACTAATTCATATTTTTTCAATTTTCAGTGTATATCTTACATGAAATATCACAAACCACAAAAAAATCACATAATGGCATGTGTATGGCTAGAGCTAGAGAGAGAGGAGTGAGTTTTTACCTCTTGGCCTCTTGCTTCCCTCCTCCCCTCTTGATTCAATGGCAAAATTAAGGGAAATAGGGAGAGAGGGAACTGGACTTTTCAAAGAGAAAGGGGAAAGAAAAATGGGTTTTTCTAGAGTCTATGGTAAGGGGAAAAACACAATGCAACCCCTCATTTTCTTAATTCTTTCAATCACCTCCCCCAATCCTTATTTTATTACAACAAGACCTATAGCCAACACACATATATATGGTAACATAAAAATATCATAATCATTAGTAAGCTTTAGGGTGTTACAATTGGAGAAATTAACTTTGAAAATCTAGAAGTCTAGATTCATTTTGAAGGATGAAAAGAAAATTTATGAGATAAATCCTTAGATGTGTTCGTGTATTTAACATTTCAGTCTAATTGAATATATACATGTTTATCAATGTTGGATGCATCCTAAGAAGTCTATAAATAGGTTTGTAATCAAGTTATTATGTAGACAGAAGAAATCTCTTTCAGGTGAGAGCGAGTGATAAGATAAATTAGAAAATACCTAACACCCTTCTCACTCTACCCTTTTATCAAATATAATGTCTCTAAACTTTAAATCTTAATCTATCCTCACCATTCATAAAAAATCATGGAAATATCATATATACATACACAAAACTGTGTTTGTTTTTTCTTTTAAAATTATATTGGTTACATATGGCAGAAGATTAACATGATGATGGAAAGTTCAAAACCATAATATACCATAGAATGGCATGAGTCCTGAAAGTCTGAAACCATATCCAGGGAGCAAAGTCAGAATGAAGAAAATTTAAACACAGCATTTGTCACACCCCGTATCCAACAGAGTAATACTGCAGCGGATAAGGGCTTGCCAAGGGAACACAATCGTCGTTATGCCGAAATCCTTCCTTAATCTTTTACTGATCGAATACCTGAGGTACACAACAGACTAGTGAGTATGAAACTCAGTAAGCAGCTAGAATAATAAAACTAGCGTAACACTCAAAATAAAACAATAAATGGCGATAACCATTTCATAATATGACTACTATTCAATACTTATTCCATAATCACTGATTACTGTTTATTTCTTAGTATACAAGCCAACACTGCTTTACTAAGAAAATCATAACATTGATTTCAGTGTTCAAGAAACGCGCCCCTATGCGAGAAAACTGGCACGGCAACGCCAAGTTTCTGATTTCCAATCTGTTACAAATTCCAGTTTCGCGCTCCTGTGCCAAGGGAGGGCACGCATGCGCCAACTCTCTATTCTCTCTTACTTGAGTCAATGCAAGTAGCGCTTCAGCGTGAAAGGTATGGCGCAGCGATGCCAATTCTCTGCCTATATCTCTTTAGATTCGTTAAAGATGCACCCTTGCACCATTTAATTATGCTCCTGCGCCAATCCTGTATCATTGGTTATTTCCTAGACCAATTACACTCTTATCCAGTCACATTCCTAATTCCATAAATACCTGTCTATGGGTAATCAAGCATGACTTTTTCATGTCAAACCTTATCACATACACCCATTTACATACACATCTCATTTACACATAAACTTTCCACAAGTCTATCACATCCTCATGTGCTCCCATAAACATATAAATCATTCATACATGAGTTTCCATAAGTTTGCTACATTGTTCATATGGATATCCATTTCACATAATTTCAGAAGCTTCCACAGTACAGTCACAGACACTTAGGAACAGTGCTCTCTAATCAAGGTAGGACTTTTCGTTTCACAGTCAGTTCCCATATGTAGGCCTACCCATGAATCAGCTCAAGGCTAGTCTGACAATCCGGGTGATACCGGGCCCATGCTACCGAATCTCGTCTAGAGAAACACATGGTCCAGACCTCCCCTCAAGCCATGGGGATACAGAACAGTACAGATACATTCAAAGGCCTACCCATAAAATAGCTCAAGGCTAGTCTGACAATCCGGCTGATACCGGGCCCATGCTACCGAATCTCATCTAGAGAAATACATAGTCCAGACCTCCCCTCAAGCCATGGGGATACAGAACAGTACAGATACATTCAAATGCCTACACTTGAAATAGCTCAAGGCTAGTCTGACGATCCGGGTGATACCGGGCCCATGCTACCGAATCTCGTATAGAGAAACACATGGTCCAGACCTCCCCTCAAGCTATGAGAGCCAAATATCCTAAGTTGTGGCATGCCACTCACATATCAGTTTTCACATTCAGTCACATAAGTGAAGCTCTATATTAAGCTTTCACTCACATATCACATTCCACATTTCAGTCACATAAGTGAAGCTCTATATTAAGCTTTCACTCACTTATCACATTTCACATTTCAATCACATAAGTGAAGCTCTATATTAAGCTTCTAACCCAATCACAACTTGTCACAATTCATTCACTTTAATGCTAGTATTTAACGGTATCACATTTCACATTCGACATTTAATATATTCCCATAGGCTTGGCATGTAATTTCGAATTCATAACACATCACACCGTTATACATGCCTTCACACATCACAATATTGCAGTTCACTATCATAATTGAGGTTCTACGTAGGCTTCTCATTAATCACATATACATTCATAAACACAATAAGCCTACATATCTCACATACACTTATGGATGCGCACAATCCACACATTGACATCATTTCTACATATATAGAACCCCATTGAATTCTTTATTAGTGCCAACCCTTCCATTACTCTTTGATGTATTTCAATCACATCGTTGCATAACTATGTCCATGTATAACTAATCTCATTCAATTTTCACTCGTACACATTCATGGCACTCTAATACACATGGTTTTTCAGACATTCATTTGTCATGCCATCTCACATGAGGAAATAGTATCCTCGAATGTTTGGCATGTATTTCATTCTTCATATAGACATATCGTTTCATTGGCAATATTATTCAAGCCATATCACAACAAATTCACATATATGAGGGCACAGTCACATTTCTATATCTCACACACATAGAAGTTACACCAACATGTCAATCACATACACATCAAAGTGTGTGAAATCACACATTTCATAAATCACTATAAACCCCAATCAAATCATTTCCTATATTAAGGTCCATGTATTGATGGCCCCATACACATTCCATCAACACATTTCACATATATTCACGAACACAATCATTAAATACATTTCATTAAAAGTTAATATCTGTTGTGTCCTCAGAAGGGTCTAGCTACTTACCTGGTTAGCCTCGCCTTTTAATTTTGCTCTCATATGTTTCTTGATAAGCAGTTATTTAAAGTTCATCTCTTCTTCTTCTCCTTTCTCTTTGGTAACCATTGCCATAGTCATGACACACTGATTAGTGTCCATTTAGAAGTCATTAAATCCTTTATAGGTTAACAACAATTCAACCAACCAATAACATCATTTATTAAACTCTATAACACACACATATTGGTTGGATTATTATAATAAGGAGTTATTCATTTCCAATCATCACCAAACTTCATGGAACTCAAATAGACATACATATTATAGTCCATGAATTTTATTGAGTCAAAATAAGGTCATATACCCCTTGAAAATCCTTAATTTCATTCACACAGCAAATCTGTTTGCAGACCTCTCCACTGAACAGTGAAACTTTGAAGAATTTTATAAAATTCTACAATAATCCAATCTCTACCAAACTTTCCAGTCTAAAACTAGACACATATAAGAGTCATTCCACCAAAAATCCAGATTTTCTAAGGAGTTTAAGGCAGTCAGACGGAATTTATTTCACATACTCAGTTCTGGAACTTAACATTCACAGTTCTTTAAGTCCAGATTTGAAAAATCATAACAATTCATACACAACTCCAAAAACCATGAAAATTTACAGTCTAACAGAAAAAATACCCAAGGGTTTGTGTATTAAAAATCACAAAATTTAACAAATATTTGCCCCCTCAAATCGAGTTCATTCCCCCTGCCCTGTTTTAAAACAGGGGAATTCTCAATTTCAAACCAGAACTTCAAAAATTCATTACAATTCACACACTACGAATTTTTGAGTGTTTCAAAATTATATAAACTCCTTGACATGTCTAGTTTATCATATAAAAATTTCAGAGTCAGCAAACAACCATGGAATTTATAGGAATTTTCGGACTTGGCACTGTTCAGAAAAACAACTCTGCAGGATTCATACTCATGCTTTACTTCTAGCTTCCTAGCATCATCAAATCTTTAAATTCTTCCATAATTCACTCTAATTCATGTTTTTCTAGCCATTTACAGAATATGTCTGACATGAAATATCACAAAAAACAATAAACCATCACTCAATTGCATGGTTATGGCTAGAATTAGAGAGAGAGAAGTGAATTCTTACATCTTGGCCTCTTGTTTCCTTCCTCTCTTCTTGATTCCATGGAAAAATTGAGGGAAAAAGAGGGAGAGAGGCTGCTGGACGTTCAAAGAGAAAGGGGGAAGAAAAATGAATTTTCTAGACTTGTCTCATGCTTTAATAGATATACATCACACAAGCATTTCACTTAAACCCCCACACTTTCTTAGCTTTTCACTCACACCCTTCCATCTCTCATCTAATTTCATCCCTCTCCATATATATACATACATACCTCATTATGTTAATAATACATATTTTTACAATATACATGTAAGTCAAACTTACTTAAAATTTGGGGTGTCACAGCATTGATCCTCTCACCATCTGACTTCAACAAGATTAACATGAGCTACAATCCCCTACAGTGCCACTAACTTCATACAAACATGAGCTTCATTATTCCAGAGGGTCCTTAGAAGGCCAACTCGAATCTTCCTTCGAACTCTAGACATTCTGTAACATAGTGCACACAGCATATTGAAGTGAAAACCGGAGCTACAATGAAATGCTACATTTTTGCATTTTAGTTGATAAATCCAGCTGCTTTTATACCTTTATTATTTATTTTTTGTTTTTAATCCCTGTTAAGACTCTGTTACATAGAGAAAGATATAATGAAGCGAAAACACAAACTATGTAGCAACCATACCTTTCATATGAGTTGATAGAACTAGCTGCTCTTATACTTTAATTATATCTTCATTATTTTAATCTCTCTTTAGATTCTATATAGTTAATTTCAACCAAATGAAGGGTTAAATACTGTTTATTTGGTGAACCATGACCCAATAACTTAGGTAGTGTTTGTTTCTATCACTTAACACTTTTTAGATCTAAACACTTTTTACGACTTAATTTTTACTACTTAATAGCATGTTTGTTTACTCTTTTATAGATCTCTTAAAAAAAGTGGTGAAAAAATATCTTATTTTTAATGTGACTTTTTTACCCTTGTAATAAGAAATGTAAAATATTTATCTTAATAATTGTTGTAATCCTTTAAAAATTAAATAATTAATAAAATAAAACTAAAATTATTAATAATCATACATTTTATCTTTATTAATTATATTTTTAAATTATTAAATTTATTTTTAATTTATATTTATTTTATTTAAATTTATTTTTTTCCAATTATTAACCAACATTTATTTAAATTAGTTAATATAACTAAAATATATTAATAAAAATAACAAAAAAAATGTAATTTATATGTAACCTATACAGGAACATAATTAATATTTAATATAATTTATTGATATAAATAAAATAGATGTAAATAATAAATTTTAAATAAATAAAAAATATTATCCTCAAATAATAACCATTAACAAAATGTCATATAAAATAACAACATCAATATCAAAAAGATTGATGGCTATTGTTTTATCGAATCAATAGATTTTATGACCGTAAAAAAAAAATTCTTTATAGAGTAGAAGAATATCATTGAAGAACTTTTTTGCAAATTAATTTTGAAAATAACCTTAAAATTAAGGGTATAGCGTGTCTGTGTCTAGAAGAGGAAGGAGGGGCCCGCAAACTGAAAATGGAGAGAAGGGGAACCGCAGGCTGGCAGAGGAGAGTGAGGGAGATGTAACTTTGATGCTAGAGGGATATTAAAGTCATTTTATACATTTCAGATGTTTTAAGAGAAAAAAAGTGATATTTTATCACTTTTTTTATTCAGACAATAAGGTCTGAAAATAAGTGATTAGACATTAAAACAAACAAAAATAATTTTTCAAATCACTTAATTCTATTTAGATTCAGATTTAAGTGGTTAAAACAAACAGCCCCTTAGTCAGTAAAGGCAATAGTCTAAAGAATTAATACTAGTAAACTTTTTCTCAGTAAAGGTATTGGTCTATAGAATTAATACTAGTAAACTTTTTTTTGACTGTCGCCAACAAATATTGTTTAAACACTAGTACTCAATAACACAAGGTCCTCTAATATATATCTTACTTGTGCAATACTCTACAGTGTATTGTTGAAATTATAACATTACGAAGTGTCAAAGGAATTAAAAAATCCAAAAAGAGAGTAGATTGATACATACCATTTTGTCATGTAAGTGTTCTATGGTTGCATTGAGGCCACCTTTCCAATGGCCTTTATCAAGTCTCCAGTCTTCTTTGTTTTGACATACCATTGCTAACTTTGGTGTTCTCAAGGTTCCTTCACAGAAAATCTTCATCTTAGGACATTCTCTCACTATCAATATCTCCAAAGATGGGAATTTAAATGTGTAATTCGTTGAGCAGAAACTTGTGATACTTTTTAAACTAACAAGCGACAACTGCTCCAATTTATAGAAAACAATCTTATCTTCTGCTACGCCTCCCTCATTTGCTACTATTTCTGTTATCCTTTCACATCCTTCTATACTCATTTCTCTGAGATGCACTAGACTTTTGGCAGTTAAGGATGTTACCAAGTTTAAGAAGTTGGTTACTACCCTCCCTCGAACCTATACCATTTTCAATATCATTTTCATATGAATGGGGTTCAACAATTGCATATAAGGGGATCCTATTTGAAGGGTCCACATTGAGGTTTTCCTTCAAGAAATATTTCAAATCATCATCACTTTCTACTATTGATGGAAGAAGTGGAATATGTGCCCTTAACACATATTGCAATGAAAATGTGTTTTCCTCTAAAGATTTATTGGTGACTTCAGAAACTTTACGAACTAACTCTTCATAGGTTGTTGGCATAGGCAAAGTCACACCTTTGCTTCTACGACCATTGAAAAAAAATTCTCTGCCACTCGACACCCATTCACCATCATACACGATAGGAAAACGAACATTATCCATTCACTAAAGCCTGCAATACCAATACAAAACATTATAATTAATTCAAACAGATTTCACTCTATTGCACGACCGTTAGACAAGTATTATTTATCATGACTATTTCGACAAAAGCATTATATACCATGACTAATTGGAGAAAAGGGTTGTGCAAAACGTTTTTACATAACAAGCCCACAGTTTCAAGCCTTAATTTCCTTCAGCATGGACCACTTCAATAGATATCAAACATAAAAAATGGAAAAAACAAATCTCAAGACAAATCTCAAGACAAAATCAACTATGAATACCTTCACTTTTTTCAACGTTGACTCAACAATCAACTTCTTAGATTTCAACCTTCACTCACTAGCTTCACATTGCTTTCTTCAGAAAATTTTCAGTTTGCCGTTTTGGGGTGTGCGTGTTGGAGAGTTGGGAGAGCCGTTTTGGGGTGTTCATGTTGGAGAGTTCGTGTTGGAGCCGTTTTGGGAGAGTGAGTGTATGTCTTCTTTTCCTATTAACTCTTAAGGATAAATTGGACTTTTCATGTCCAAAAGGGGTCAAAATTAGTCAAATATCAAAAGGGGATCAGGTTTGAAAAAGAGACCCCAAAAGGGGTTATTTAAAAAAATAACCCAAAAATATAAGTCAGAGGGTGGCTTTTTTCGTTCCCCCTCCTACTTTTTCAACCTTTTTCGATCTGTTGCACTATATTAACTGTATAATAAAGGTATAGTAGATTTTCTCCTGATCTTTATTGTCATTCAACTTGAGTCCCGCTCACGAACCTAATATGAAAACTTTTGCGCTGGAAAACTTTGTCCGCTTGCATTCATTCCTATCTGGCGGGAGCTCATGGCTTGTCATGCCGACTGGGAAATGGTGCCCTATACCCCATTGAATTCGTGATCCATCTGTTCGTAAAAGGAGGAATATAACTCAACTCGCAGCCCTCCAAGATTTTCTCCCATCAATCCATTTAAGGAGAAATTCTGTGAGTACAGCAGATGCAATCGCTGGCCATCATATAGGGGTTATATCAGTATAGAGGTCTACATAGCGTATTCTGGATTGTCCGCTGCAGTACAACAGATGTACTAACGAATTTCTCCCATTTCAAACTTATTAGATGCCTTAAGTATACTGTATAAAATTGTACTAATGTAATAATTTTATTAATAACTTTACATTAAATTATATTACCTTATATCATATTATATCATATTTGATAAAAGATTAAATTAATTGAATTGAATTAATTTTTATAAATTAAATTAAATTAATTTATAAATAATATCATATAAATGTTAATTAAAAATAAAAATTCATAAACTAGGACTAACAATTAACTTTGAAAAAATACATATTGTTGAAATAGTGAAAGTATTACACTCTACAAAATTTTAAATAAAGTTAAATTCAAATGCGATTACTAAATTAATTTAAATAATTTAAAATCTTAATTAAATATTTAAATTATTTAATTAATAAATATTCACTTTTTAATAAATTGTTAAATATATTATAAATATTTATACAAAAATTTAAATAATTTAATAAACATTTTAATTAATTTTGTATATATTTTAATTAAATTTTCAGTTAACTTAAAATTACATATTTAGTGATGGTAATGGATAGGGCTAGTCGAGATTGCAGGTATTCAGCGTTGCCCCATTTAATTTTTTTTGCCCCATCTTAACCCATTACCCCTGAACAGAGCGGGGCAAGGCTAGGTGATAAATACTTAAATATGTATGCTTAATAAGAGCTTAATTCATCATATTACATTAATAGCATCATTAAATTCCTCAACTTAAGCATATTTGTAGTCTTTACATCTTTTGAATTAACTTTCTCTTAATTTTGGTTTTGATGTAGGTTTGATAAAATGGGCATAACATTCTATTTATAGATCAGAATGGTGCAAATCTTGATGTTTCGGAAAGCTAATTAAATTTCTACAAGATTATATTTCACAAGTATCATCAAATTTGAGCTCTTAATGGAACAAAAATAGGCATAACTTTCTATTTATAGATCAGAATGGTGCAAATCTTGATGTTTCAAAAAGTTGATTAAATTATCTACAAGATTATATTTCACAAGTATCATCAAATTCGGGCTCTTAATGGACCAAAAATGGGCTTGAAGTGAACCCATTTGCAGTTTCAACCCAGCCTGACCATGCCTGAGTATTTTGATAATATCTCTCAAAA
The DNA here is from genome assembly GCA_013180625.2 of Boswellia sacra. Lineage (NCBI taxonomy): Eukaryota > Viridiplantae > Streptophyta > Magnoliopsida > Sapindales > Burseraceae > Boswellia > Boswellia sacra. Next base: position 247,733 of record SNVD02013965.1, on the reverse strand, counting down.
TACGTATCCAAATTGTATGAATCAAGATGTTCTAGAAAGTGGAGAAAAATATCTACAACTTTCATGAAGACATGTGATCAAAATTCTCAATAATTCAATGTCAAAATCGATAGTCAAAATAGGTGCACCTAATGATCCCAATTGTCAACCAAATATTTGACAATTGTTTATTTGTAATTTGATAAGTTTGTCGTGAATGTATCTATAAATAGAGGCGCCTTGTGACCCATTAAGGCATCTTGGCCTTGGCTGAGATAACTTGTTATTGTGCTTTTCTCTCTTGTGTTTTGCTCTTTTAATGTTATTAATAAATTTCATTTTTCTTACAATTTGTTTTCTTTCTTTGATAATGTCTTGCTAAATTTTCTCTTGCTAAGGTGAAAGAGTGAAACCCTTGATATGAGAATAAGGATTTTCTAACCATTGATTTGTGATTTATAATCATAATCTTTTGTTATTTATTTTATATGATTTTTATTTTATTTATTTTAGATGATTTTTATTTATTTTCCTAATCAATCTTGACACCACTCGTAAAGTGGAAGTCTTGATCCATTGTAGACAATCCTTAGCACATCAAATATTTGGATCCTTTCTAGATGTCATATGGTTCTTCCTTACCAGCACAAGTCTAGTTATGAACCTTGATTTGTTGTAGACATATGGTGATTGACACATTGGATGCTTGAACTCATTTACAAGAAGCGGTATAAATATTGATAATGAAACAAATATAATTCATATAACTAAAATGGGCTTAAATGACATACCTTCCTTGATGTGTGGATTCCAATTGAGTTATAAATGGGTTACTTATCCTTATTTGAAATATTAAGGGTGGATCCCCTAACCTTAGCTTTCATTGTTATTGATTCCAATTTATCTTACTTGCGTATTTTACTTATTCTTATCTATTGTTATGAACTTGTTCTTTAATTTGCTATGGTAGGTTTTACCACCTATTTCCATGGATGGTTTTACCACATTTTGCTTTTTGTTTTACATTTGAATGGTCGGTAGTACTGCCTACCATTTTTATCTTTATTTATTGATATTATCTTGTCATTGTTTTGAATTATTCATATCATATTTGCTTATCTTATAGTTTGTACCATTAAATCCCCTTCCTCGTGGATCGACCCCGGTCTCACCAGGTTTATTACTTTGACACTCCTATACTTGGGAGATAATCTTTTTTCGGATGTGTCACCAGGCAAAAAATATATCAATGAATCCTGCACTGTCTTGCCCTTGTCATTTATAATTTGTTTTATGACATATTTAATAATAAATTAAAACATACATAACCATATCACATATAAGCACCACTTTTAACAATTTGTTCAAACTAAAAAGCATAGATACTAATTCCAACACAACAATTTAACAAACAATACCAACAAACAAAATCAATAAGTATATAGCTACACTATAACAAATACACTTAATTGAATGATTTTTAGAAAATTGATGTTTGTTCTAAATTTTACAAAATTTTAATAAATTCATTTAGACACATATAGGATACCTCACTAAAAATAATTATATCAAAATGAGATCATTAAGCCAATGAAACAATTAGTCTTGTTAACCCCCAAATTATGTCTAACAGACTTGCATTTTTAGCAATGACATTAAAAAAAATCATAATAATTTCTACAAAGCTCCAAAAATCATGAATTTTTTTTAAATTTAAAGGGAAATATACAATACACATGCTAAAAATGACAATATTTTATGAAGTAAAAGTCAACTGAAATCAGTTTGGTTTCCATGCTCTATTATGAAAACAAGAAATTTTAGGTTTTGTTGCTCAAATTTTAAAAATTCATGATAAATCTTACAAACCTTCAATTTGAGCAAAACAACTTTTGATCAAAAGATTCTTGAGTTTATAACAAGATAAAAGAATCACTTTTGCAAAATACTTCATCAATTATAACATTTTTTTGTGTAAACCCAAATATATCTGAAAAACTACAAAAAATTCTATGTTTGGGCAGAAAACTTCAAAAATTCACCAAAAAGTAAATACTAAGAATTTTCAAATGAAATGAAATTATACATAACCGTTGAGATGTCTATTTTAATAAATAAAATTTTAGAATAAAAAAAGAACCAAAAATTGACATGCACTTAACCATGTTTAATGACTTTGATTTTTATATATTATCACTAAAAAACTGTCTACTTTTAAATTATCAATAAATCAACTTGGCAAGTAAACACTTTGCTCAATAGATCGAGCAAAAGTCTCCAAAAATCTCAATAGATCGAGCAAGTAAACTGTCTACTTTAGGATTTTATAATCTCTCAAAATAGTCTCCAAAATTTTGTTTCCTTTTACATTTTTTCCGAATATGTTTTAAATTATAATATGTTAACAAATCAATCATTAAATTTTTTAATTAATAGTTAAAATGAGGACCAAAGCATGACATTTAAAATTTTTAATTAAAAGTCATCACACGCTTCCTATGAGTATGATTTCTTCATATTTTTTTAATGTATAAATAATCAACTATAAAGTAAAAGAAGCACTATAAAAAGGTATAGTAAACATTGTTTCTAATTCTAAAGCTGTGAGTTCTATAAACAAACTATACAAATGGAGTAGAAAATGAATCGGCCGTCAAATTTTATACACTGTGAAAGTTTTAGAGGTATGCAGTTATAAATAACAAAACAGTAAACTATAATGTAGATTGGCACAGGAGGATTTTTTAAGTGGTTCGGTTATAAAACATACGTCTATGGATAACTATAGAGCTGCAATTCACTAAGTTCTTATTTGTACAATCTTTAGGACCTTTTACCGTGCTGACTCACTCTCACACACTGACCTAATTTTTGACAAACAAAATCTTAACAAAGATCCTAAACTCTAGTGACACTGCCCACTCACTGTCGTAGATAACTTAACAACACACTGTTAAGTTATACATAACACCCGATGTCTGAAACAGAATTACATAAACACTCAACCCTCAAGTTATTCCAAGTGTCTACTAACTCACTCAGACTTAATCAACAACTCATGTACGATTTTTAACTCTCATACATGAACCAAAGACACAACGAATCAAAGTAATAAAAGACGCAACGAATCAAAGTAATAAAGACATTCCAATCTGTATAGAAGAACTTCTTTCAATTCATGGAATGTCGTGACCTATACTCTCAAAAATACAATCGGGTCACCAATTATCAAAACTCCTCTACCTCGACTATGTCATAACTTGATATATGTATTGAGAGGTCTAGTCGATATCTTCCTAAAATCTTGTAAATATCTCAATCAAAATCACATTAGGATTATGATAAAATAAAATAGGAAGTGTTAAAGTTAAACGTCTAAAAGGATTTGGACACAATTAAATATTCTCCTATTTGATTAGGATACAAGAAATATTATCCTGATCTAAGAAGATATTTACTGTGAATCAAATGCTTCCTATAGTGATCATCTAGAAACAGTAAAATAGGAATCAAAATACTATTCTATTTTTATCATAAGTTAAGCAAAAACTCAACATGTGCATGGCACATGCAAGTATCACGTTAACACCAACAATCTCCCCCTTTTTGGCAACTTGTGATGAAAACACTAAACTGTTTCTGAAACCAACATATGAAAAGTTAGATATAATCAGAAGTTATCATAAAATATAAAACAAACAAATATCACGTGCAAAGAAAAATTAGTATGTTGTTGGCAATCGCATAACAGGACACTATCACGAGATATATAACTTGTCAATGTACTAAATTGAAGTTTGACAAACACTAATGCAATCACACTCACCTACAGAACAAAGGAAAACATTCATCAAATTAACTTTGCAGATTAATAACATTTAACACAATTTAGCAAACATTTCGAATGCACACAAAACACAAGAAATATAGATCTTTCTCCCCCTCATTTTTTACTTATGCTTTTGAGAAATAAGTAACCAAAATTAGTAAGTAGAGAGAAACGTGATTAAAGAGAGAACAGAAATAACAGCAAAATAGTTTGATAATCAAAAGAAAAGAAAATCCAAAGCAAAGTAAAATCCAGTGCCTTACGCTAGCCTTATCTCCCCCTTGACTTCAGCACAAGTGGCCAAAATCTAACAAAGTCGGGGAGACTTTCGAATTGGTGGAGAGGTGGAATCACCAAGGCGTTTGATGGATTTGCGAGTAACAGTTTTAAACCGACACCTAGGAGTGGAGGTAGACTGATCAGAGGGGACTGGGTTTGGTGGAGCTTCAGCAGTATCAGAGGAAGTAGCAGTGACTTCAGCTACAACTCTACGTATCTCCCTTTTTATTCTTTCTGCACTGGTTTCAGTGGCCTTGGCATGCTGTTGTGTAGAGGGAACCAGTGACTCATCTGTTGGAGGAGGTGGTGATTGAGTTTATGGTGGATGAGGTTCTGCTTCAGCTGCTGCGGGGAGAGAGATATCCTGAGATTCTGTCTCAGCAAGTGGTGAAGGCTGTTTCATTCTAGAGTCTACTTGTTTTGGTTCATCTGACTTAGATTCATCATTCAAGATGGGAGCTGGTGATTCTAGTTTCTGCTTCTTCTTCTGGTCAGATGATCTCTTCACCATATTAAGTTTCTTCTTTGCCTTCCTACTATGTCGCTTGACAGAAGTCTTGATTGACTTTTCATTCGGCTTCTGTGCAGCTGTTCTATCTGTCTTAACAAAAGGTTGTGCAGCATGACTTGATTGCATTTGACTAGCTTCCCCTGGCAGTAGTTCATCTGCCTCATGTATTTCCTCAGTTGGTTTTTCGGAAACCACAAGTTCAGGTTCCATGGGTTGTGGTGCTGGGGACCGAGAGTGTCCTGTAAACTGAGCTTCCAAAATAGATTGCTTAAGTTTAATGTCCTTCAACTCCTGCATAATATCTGTCAAAGTAGTGTTGATCAATTCAAGCTTTTCTTCAACAATTTTCAATTGGTTTTTCCTGACTCTTTTTTGTTTTGGTCCAGGTGCAGGTAGGTTGCAGTCTTTGAAGGAATCCCTTAGTAATGAACTTATACAAAATTTCTGTCTATTCATTAAAGCTCACAAGAATATTGTTCTGAGCAAGAATCCCTTGAATCAAACAGGCGAACACAAGCAAATAGTAATCAGAGTGATCAGATCCAATTTGTACAATTATTCTGTAGGCTAACAAGCCAAAGTTTATTGGCCGATTCGTTCCTAGACAAAATAGAAGTTTCACTCTATATTCCCGAATCCAATTTGGATGGGAAGAAGGAAGCCAATTAAACTGTGCTATCTCATGTAACACTATGTATTTCTTTCCAAGGTACTTCTGGTCAATACCATCTCCACCTTTCCATTCAATGTCTGTTCGACCAGTTACTTCGTTAACTATTTTTGCCATATTATATTCTTCATCTAAAGAATGCATACTGCCTATTGGAATGTCCAGAAAAGAGTTTATGACATTGGGAGAGAATTTCACAAACTTCTTTCGACAGTAAACTTAGTGGTAATGAGAACTCTTAGGATCGTCAATGCCAGTTGAGATATTAGCGTAAAATTCCTGAATCAAAGTTTTTACAGGAGGAAGAAAGTTTGATAACGTTCGAGTCCAGTAATTGGACTCAATCATCTTACTGAGACCATATGTGTTGAAGTCCGAGAGTTTCACTGGCCTTTCCAACTGTAGTTTTCTCTGTGAAGTAATCTTGATAAACTTCTGTTTGACAGCAGCTATGAGGAATTTGTTGTATTTCTGCTTGACCTTCTCTTTTATCTTCTTCAATGGCACTTGCTCGTCCTCACTGATGGCAGGATCGACAGCAATCGCTGCATGTATGTGTTGCACAAGAGATAACGGAATGCTATCACTACTTTGTAACTGAAGTCGCTAGTGGAAGAAAAAGCACTGGCTGTCTTTGTCGAGTTTGATGAGGTCACCATAGCTAGGGTTTCTGATATGTAGAAGATTTCCAGAAGAGAAACAAGATACAGAACAAGGAAGCAATTGTAGGTGAGGTATGGTATGAACAGGAGAAGCCCAAGTCCTATTCGATATGTACTAGGCCGAATTTTAAAGAATTTTGTTTTTCAACAAAAATTTAATGATAATTTCCCTTTCCAAAACCGTTTAATAACTTCCATAAAACACATCAATTCAAATTTGATTTCAATTTAGATAAAGAATACTAATAGAATTAGGATTCCTGCCATTGAGACTTCTCCCCCTCAATTCAATAATGCTGACATGACATTTTTGACACATGGACACACAAGTAACTTATATTTCTGATAAGCACATAGGATATCGTTATGATAAACGTAACAGAACACAGTTAATAATAGCATAACAGTGATATCTGGATTATCATATGTATCATTCTAAGAAAGCATATTTTAGAGCTGAGTAATTTTCACATGAAAGCTATTTTGATTCAACTGAATGAACAACTTAAGCATACTTCTTACAAACACAAAAGTTGATTTCAATGGAAACTTTTCTAGATTAATAAAGTAGCTTTCACACAATATAGAGGTAGCTCTTTTCATGAGTGGGTGACCTCAACATATTTCCTAGATACCTTGAGGTTATTCTCAATGATGACTTTCACACATCATATATTGGTAGCCCTCTCTGTATTTTTCATTTTAAATCAGTTTTTATTATTCACACAAATTTTATACCATAGCTCAAACATGCTAAATTAGAAAGAAACTTATGATACTACAGATATGAATAACATAACAGCATACTGTATTCACTCATATAACTGACAAATACCTAATGCTTTTCTTAGATTTTCAAACCTTGTTGTGTCAAATGCCTTAGTGAACAAGTCAGCTAATTGTTTATCAGTGAAGATGTAATCAATATGTATCACATTAGATTCTACTAGTTCCCTTATCAAATGGTATTTAATATCAATGTGTTTTGTTCTAGACTATTGAACAGGATTTTTGGAAATATTTATAGCACTAGTATTATCACAAAACACAGTTATAGGCTTTTGTTCAATACCATAATCACTCAACATTTGCTTCATCCATAATAGTTACGTACAACAAATTCTTGCTGCTATGTATTCGGCTTCAGCTGTAGATAAAGAAATTGAATTTTGCTTCTTGCTGTGCCATGAGACCAATTTAGTACCAAGATAAAAACAACCTCCCAAAGTGCTTTTTCTGTCATCTGCATGTCCTGCCCAATCTGCATCACTGAACCCTGCAAGACAAACATTTGTATATTTAGAAAATCATATTCCATAATCACATGATCTATGAACATACCTGATGATTCTCTTAGCTGCTGCAAGATGTGACTCTTTGGGATTTGCTCGAAACCTTGCACAAAGTCCTACACTAAAGCACAAGTATGGTCTACTTGCTGTGAGGTATAATAGACTGCCAATAATGCTTCTGTACAGGCTTGCATAAACATCTTTTCCTGCATTATCTTTTGAAAGTTTTAGATCTGATAAGAGTGTTCATTGGTTTTGCATTCTCAAGCCTAAACTTCTTTACAAGGTTTTTAGCATATTTTGATTGAGATATGAATATCCCATCATTCATTTGCTTAGCTTGCAATCCAAGAAAGAAATTTAATTCTCCTACCATACTCATCTCAAACTCTTCCTGCATCAACTTAACAAACTCATTAATTTTGCTTTTGTTAGTTGATCCGAAAACAATGTCATCAACATATATTTGAGCAGTAATAAAACATTTAGATGCATATTTGATAAACAAAGTCTTATCATTGCTGCCTCTTTTATAACCTTTGTTGATCAAAAAATTTGTCAACCTTTCATACCAAGCTCTAGGAGCTTGTTTCAAACCATACAAAGCTTTATGCAATCTGTACACAAAATCAGGTCCCTTAGGCTGTTCAACAAAAACTTCTTCATTGAGATAACCATTTAAAAATACAGTTTTAACATCCATTTGATACAACTTAAAATCAAGCAAACAAGCAATTGCAAGTAGTAATCTGATTAACTCAAGTCTAGCTACTGGTGCAAAGGTTTCATCAAAGTCTTTGCCTTCCACTTGTGTGTATCCTTGTGCAACTAGCCTAGCCTTGTTTCTTACTACTTGTCCACTTTCATCAATTTTATTTTTGAATATCCATTTAGTTCTAATGACATTTGTATTTTCTGGTTTAGGAACTAATTCCCATACTTCATTCCTTTTAAACTGATTAAGTTCATCTTGCATAGCTTGAATCCACGCTTCTTCCTTTAAAGCTTCTTTTACATTTTTTTGATCAACTAAAGAAACATAACATGCAAACCTTACCTGATTTCTTACCTTGCTCTGGGTTTTCATCATGCCATCTGGTGTTCCAATGATAGAACTTGTTGGATGTGCCTTCTGAATCCATGTGGGTGGATCTTTTCTATCTTCATCATTCCGGATTGGACTTCTGTTCAAATCTGAGTTGTTAGATGTTTCTGTTACGTCAGGTGTAACAGCAGCTGTTTCCTCTTTCATAATAGCATCTTCTTTTTTGTTATTGTCTGAATCTGATTTTTTTGTATCTTCTGTGAAGCTGGTTATGCTTTCCTCTTATGAGTACTTTGCATAATCATCAAGGTCATCAAATACTACGTTTGCAGATTCCATGACTGTCTCAGTTCTTAGATTGTAAACTCGAAATGCTTTGCTACTTTGTGTATATCCCACGAAGACTCCTTCATCACTCCTTGGATCTAATTTTCCTAACAGTTCTCTATCGTTTAAGATGTAACACCTGCAACCAAAGACATGAAAATATTTCAAATTAGGTTTTCTTCCTTTCAAAATTTCATAAGGTGTCTGGTTAATTAGTACCAGGTCTAAGAAAAACTCTATTTGAAATATAACAAGCAGTGCTTATTGCTTCAGCCTATAGCCTTTTGGTCAACTTCTTGCTATTAAGCATCACTCTAGCTATCTCTTGAAGAGTTTTATTCTTTCTTTCCACAATGCCATTCTGTTCAGGGGTTTTATGAGCTAAAAATTCATGATCAATTCTATGATATTTGCAAAAATCAACATAGCTAACATTTTCAAACTCCTTGCCATGATCACTTCTTATTCTCACAATCCTTCCAATGTTCCTATTTTGCTCATTTTCAAGCTTAACACAAAGATTCCTGAAAGCTTAAAAAGTGTCAGATTTTTTTTTTAATGAAATCAACCCAAGTATATTTAGAAAAATCATCCACACAAACAAATATGTATCTCTTAACTGTAATACTTTCAATTTGATGAGGACCCATAAGATCCATGTAAAGCAAATCAAGTATCTTAGATGTGCTAAGATGTGGATTTGATTTGTTTATCTTAGTATCTTAGATGTGCTAAGATGTGGATTTGATTTGTTTGAACTTCTGATTTGTTTTCCCATTTGACATGGTCCATAAATTTTATTAATTTTGTCATCAAGTTTAGGAACTTCTTTTACAGCACCTAACTTAGTTAATTTAACCAAGTCTTTGTAATTTAAGTGTCCTAACTTTTGATGCCACAATTCTAAATCCGAAATCCTAGCTTGAAATGCAATTTCTACCAAATAACAATTATTCGAAGATCTATTACTTTCTAGACTACATTTACCAAAATTATCTAAGACCATGCATTTTTTTGTGAAATTAACGGTATACTTTTCATTACAAATCTGACTAATACTAATAAGATTAGCTTTCAAACCTTCAACCAATAAGACATTTTAAAAAATTGGTAATCTTTTGACATTCAAAGTGTCTTTACCAATAATTTTACTATTTGCTCCATCTCCATAGGTGATATTACCATCCCTGCATGCTTTAAAATCTATTAAAAAGTGTTTATTTCCAGTTATGTGCCTGGAACAACCACTGTCAAAATACCACAAATCATTAAAAGCATGATTAAGTGCAGTAAAAGCAACATAGCATACTGTTTTGTCTTTCCTAACCTAGTGCAATTATTATTTAGGTAACACTTTGAACTGTTTTGATATTTTATGCAAAAGATTCAACAATTTAAAGCATATAGGCCTAATATATCCCTTTTTACCACAAAAGTAACAAGTATGAATGAATTTCCTTATCTTTTCAGGACTGGACTTGAACGAACTTACAGGAGAAACAAATGTTGCAATGCTCTTGGAATTAGGACTTGACTTTAAAGAGTTAGGTTCAAAATGTTTACCTGATGTTAAAGCTTTCACAAAGACTATTTTTGATGTAGATGCAACATTACCTTCTGTATACCCCAATCCATGTTTGTTGGAGTTGTCTCTTCCAAGGTTCAAGACCTGATCAAGTTTGGCTGCTCCAATTTTGAGTTGATCAACACACTTCTTGCTTTCAATCAGTTTTGTTGTGTTTTTTTTAATGTGTGTTATTTTGTCTGTCAAAACAGTCTCAAGTTCTGTGATATGGTTTTCAGCATAGGCTTTTTCAAATTTCAAAACTTCAATCTCCTTTTTCAAGGTTTTGATTTCTTCTTTCTAACTCAGCCATTCACCATAGAGTGTATTGTATGTTTCTTGCAACTTTTCATAGTATTCTGGTCCTTCTTATTCATCTGAATGATCAATACTGGTTCTATAATTTTCTGTTAAGTTAGATATAACAGCTTTCCCTTTATCTGTTGCAGATGCTGTAAATGCAACAAAATTGCTCATGCAATCTTGATCTTCTGACTCCGATTCTGATTCATCACTCTAGGTTGCTGTCAGTCCTTTGTTTTTCTTCTTGAGATTAGCACATTCAGATTGCATATGCCCATAACCAGAACATTTATAACACTAAATCTACCTTTTCTTTTCAGGTTGTTTTGGCCTCTTCTTATCATTCTCCTTGCTAAACTTTCTGAATTTTTCTTCACTTGAGTTTGATGGCTTTCTTTGATTCTTTTTCTTAAAATTTTTTTCATGAACTTGACATAATTTCTTGTTAGAAAAGCAATTTGTTTAGAATCAATTTCATCAAGCTCATCACTACATTCATAATTAGATTTTTCAGCTTTCACATTAAATGCAGTGCTTTTACCTTTTTGCTTCCTAGTACTTTGATTTATTTCAAAGTTTTGGAGAATGCTAATCAGTTCATCAACTGTCATTTCATCAGTGTTTTTAACATCCTCAATGGTTGAGATTTTGGGTTGAAATTTATCTGAGACAGACTTAATTATTTTGCTAACAACTTCTGCATCTGTGTAAGTTTTTCCAAGCATTTATGCCGAATTTGTAATTTGACATATCTTAGAGTAAAACTCAGAAATTGACTCATCCCCATGCATCATCGGATTTTCAAATTGAGAATTAAGTCTCATAAATTTAGATCTTTTAACAGATGTGGTACCTTCATGTTTTACCTTAAGTATGTCCTAAGCTTCTTTGGCCACTTTGCACCTTGAAATCTATTCGAAGTTGTTTAAGTCCACTGCAGCAAAAATTGCATTAAGAGCCTTGGAGTTCCAACTGGGTTGTCGATATTCTTCATCAAACCATTCATCCTCTGGTTTTGGTTCGGCATTACTAAAAGCATTTAGCTTTGTTGGCGGTGTCCATCCTTTAAGCACACTAGTCAGTGCCCGTCATCAAGAGATTTGATATACATCATCATTCTTACCTTCCAATATGGGTAATTACCATCATCGAGAATAGGTGGTTACGTTTCAGATCCTCCATTGCGAATAAACTTCATCCTTCCAAATCAACGTGATCGTTTTCTTCACTTGTCTATCAGTGAACCTGCTCTAATACCAATTGTAAGTTCTAGAGGTATGCAGTTATAAATAACAAAAAAGTAAACTGTAATATAAATTGGTACATGAAGTTTTTTTATGTGGTTCGGTTATAAAACCTACGTCCATGGATAGCTATAGAGCTGCAATTCACTAAGTTCTTATTTGTACAATCTCTATGACCTTTTACAATGCTGACTCACTCTTACACACTGACCTAATATTTGACAAAAAAAATCTTTGCAAAGATCTTAAACTTTAGTGACACTGCCCAAATCTCTATCGCAGATAACTTAACAACACACTATTAAGTTATACATAACACCCCATGTCTGAAACAGAATTACATAAACACTCAACTCTCAAGTTATCCCAAGTGTCTACTAACTCACTCAGACTTAATCAACAACTCATGTACGATTTTTAACTCTCATACATGAACCAAAGACGTAACGAATCAAAGTAATAAAGACATTCCAATATGTATAGAAGAACTTCTTTCAATTCATGTAATGTTATGACCTATACTCTCAAAAATACAATCGAGTCACCAATTATCAAAACTCCTCTACCCCGACTATGTCATAACTTGATATATATATTGAGAGGTCTAGTCGATATTTTCCTATCTCAATCAAAATCACATGATTTGGATTAGGATAAAATAAAATAGGAAGTGTTAAAGTTAAACGCCTAAAAGAATTTGAACGCAATTAAATATTCTCTTATTTGATTAGAATACAAGAAATATTATTCTGATCTAAGAAGATTTTTATTGTGAATCAAATACTTCCTGTAGTGATCATCTAAAAACAGTAAAATAGGAATCAAAATATTATTCTATTTTTATCACAAGTTAAACAAAAACTCAATACTTTAACACCAATACACTGGTCGATAAAAGTGGTCAGCGCAGTTTTTAAGGATAGGTCGTTAGCGCAGCTTCAACTTTATGAACCAAACGGCTCTTTCGTCCGTCTAACTTCTCAACTTTTTCTTGCAGATTTTTTAAGTTGTTGTTGTAGTTGCCCAAATGACTTAATTTGGTTTCCTATTCTAGGAGCCAAGCACTTGGCAACTTCAATCAAAGCTGTGAAAGCACCGCCTATAACAGCGTCCACCATTTTCAACTTTTTGAGTTTTGGAGAAGCACTTGTTTTTTGAGTTTTGAGGAAGAAAGGAAAGGCAAAACAAATGAAAATCTAACGTATGTGCAAACAGCACAACCGTGACAACAATGAAACGAACAGAAAAGCGTTGCTGAGATGAAACAAAGGAAATAAAAAAGATTTTCAACTTTTTTTTTTGTTTTTAAGTTATGAAAAATAGAGGAAATTAAAAGCAGAACAAACAAAAGTCAAACAGAGATTAAACAAGGAATAACTAGGAAGCAAATCTGAGTAGCAGCACAACAGTGATGGATTATGAAACTACTTCATAAAAAATCAGCGAAAGAAAAAGGATTTAAAAAATGCTAGTTCTGAAATTTTTTTTGAATTTTTTTTTAGAGTTCTGAAAAACTGAGTAAAAGGAAAGCAAATGAAAATCAAACAGAGATAAAAACAGAACAACAAGGGAAAAGTACCCGTTTTTTTAGTTTTTAGAATCAAGGGGAAATTAAACAGCAGACTTAGCAAACAAAAGAGAATAGCAGCACGAAAAGATGAAGTTGATATACAACAAATTAATTGAAACAGAGTATAAAAGCTGGGGTAGGAAAAAACTTGTGTACCAGTAGGAGTGATTGAAGAAGGAAAAAAAAAAAAAAAAAAAAAGCTCTGATCTGAAGTGTATATAGTCAAAGTGGTCATGTGCCATCTGTCAGCGTATAACAATTTGGTGTTTAATTGATAATAACGTAAACATCAAAAAAAAACCTCTTGAAAAAAAAAAATCAAATGTAAGGGATTATTTAATTTCGATTTTGAACATAACTATAATTTGTTAGATTTTTCTAACCAAATACTGAAATATTTATATTTTAATATCAAATTGATCCTTATTTCTTCGGAGTTGCATATATAAATTTTTAAGTTTGTTACTTTGTAAAAAAATTATAAAAAAGAGTGTCAACGTTAGTTTTATATTGAACATTTCAATAGATGCTCTAGAACTTCAATATAATTGGACAGAGCAATAGATAACTCTACAAAAGCAACATCCCACAACTCACTCGCTAATTCATTATCAAAAAATCTAATAATATTCAACTAATATTTAATAAAATATTAAGCAGTCATATCCCACAACTCATTAATTCATTATTAAAAAAATCTAATAATATTCAACTAATATTTAATATAATATTAAGCAGTCATATGATCGGTTTATCTAAAATTTATATTTTATTTAATATATCCAAAATTTATTAAATAATTAAAAAGCTAAGATTTTATTACAATTTAAAACCATTTTCAAAATTTATTTTTTAAATTTGTTATGTCTTCTAAAAAATTTTTAATTAAGATTTTCATTTTAATTAGTTGAGATCTATGAAGTAAAAGTTTTATTTAAAGACTTTAAGTTATTAACTTCACTTCATATATTATTATTATTATTATATATATAAATAAAAATAAATTAAGAATATTTTATTAAAAATATAATTTTATAACTGATTCTAAGGTTTCCGCTCTCATTGATGCGACCCCACTCCAAATTTCAGGAGAAATGGCAGCTGCGTATGCGTACGCTGACTGCACTGAGGGTCTCACTACAGTGCAGTCAGCGTACACATACGTAACTGCTTTTACAACTTTCAGGGACGTTAAAAAATTGTGTTTATAATTTTTTTCATACCCCTCTCTTAAAAAAGCAGTGACTGTACCCGTACAACCGTTGTAATATAGCTATTTCCCTACTACTATCAGAGTTGTTAGAAAAGATCTTCGGTACAGCCAAAAATACATTATATAATGTGTTAAACTGATATAATGGATAAGAGCCAACCGAACTGCAGTTACAGAACTGGTTGCTGCTTATTTATTGGGCCAACTCGACGCACTGTAGGATGCATCATCGAAGACTTAGCTCTGCTATTGATGTGACCCTTAGATTTAAAAAGAAATAACTTCTGCTGACCGGTCAGTTTCTAATTTTAAGTTGTGATAGAATGGATCACTCGTGCCGAAAATAATGTTATATCTTGGGTTAATTCTAATTTACCCCTTGAGGTTAGGCTAAAAGAAAATTGAGGACCTCAGTTTTCTGAAATTCAAATTTACCCCCTGAGGTTACTGTAGTACCGTTAGATTTAACGGAAAATATATTAAATAGTAACTTAACGTTTTATAAACCATTTAGAAAAGGGTATTATTGTCTATTTTACTGCTTATTGGCGTTAAGTTATTATTTAATAATTTTTTGTTAAATATAATATCAGCATTAAGTTATTATTCAATACATTTTTCGTTAAATCTAACGGTTTAATACATTTTCCGTTAAATCTAACGGCGCTACAGTAACCTCAGGGGGCATTCCTAGATTTCAGAAAACTGAGGTCCTCAATTTTTTTTAGCCCTAACCTTAAGGGGCAAATTAGAATTATCCCTTATATTTTTGATATTTCACTGATAATATGCAGTCAACCAATTACTTTATTTAAATTTTATTTTTAATTGTTTTCATCTTTTTCTCTTTCCTTCTCTTCTCTCTTTCTTCTTCTTCTCTTTCTTTTATGTTTTTCTCTCCCTAAAACCAGCAACCAAACCAGTAAACTTTTCAAACGCCAAGGAGCCAGAATTTGATTTCACTTCCTCAAACTTCCCAGATCTGAAAGACGCTCTAAAACTAGTAACCAACCGACAACAAACACCCCACCATAGCCGCCACCACCACCGCCGGCAACAAACCCAGTAGCCCAACCACCATTACCATCCAAAAAATCCCCAGCCGCCTATAATGTCTTCGATTACATGATCGGTTATATCTTCCCAGCGATCTGTAAACTCCGGCATCTTTCCAGCTTCACTTTTAATGACTGGAAAGGAATCACAGGCCTCAGCCGCCCAGCACTCCCCTGTAGGGTGGAGATCTTGGCGTTGTGGGAGTGGTTGGGAAGGAGAGTGGGGAGAGTGAACAGAGGAGAGATTAGATCAGGGTTAAATATTTTTATTTTTTTAATTTAATTAATTTAAATTTTATTTTTTTAATTTTTAATTATTTAATTATATATTATTATTTTATTTTTATCTATTTTTCTTCTTGTTTAAGACACGTGTTCAGTGTGCAATAGATGAAGAATATTGTGTTCGTTATGAATTCGAATTCGGTATTTTTATTTTTAATTGAATTTAAGAATATGTGATTGATTTTAAATTATTTTAAATTTTTAAAAAGATATATAATTAAAATTAAATATAAATTATATTAAAAAATATACAACATAAAAAATAAGATTTAAATTCATAAATAAATGTAACCTTATTCTTTCATTGCCTGCTGACTTTTCTTATTTAGGATAGGATCAATATATCTATTTCTCGTTTCTGTATTGTTGTTAATTTCTTTTGGCTGCTAACATTAAATAATGCAGTTCATGATATATAAAGTGTTGGAATAAAAAAGGTTTTAAATTTTATGAGTTATAAAACCTAATTATGCATGAGTTACAAAATTCATTGCACGAGTTACAAAATTTGATTTTATTTGTAGGTTACATAATTTATATGCACATTATGTTATAGGAGTTACACTATTAATCATATAGGTTACAATGTCTAGGTACACTAGTATATAAGGAGGTCTTTATGTTCAATTTTAAGAGACTAATAATCAAAGCCATCACTTCTCCATTTTCAATTCCAAAATTCTACAATTTTGCAACTACGACTTGTAAGACTGGTTCATATTCTTCCGGTGATCGTACTTATCGAGGAGAGTGGCTGAGAGCTATTGGGTTGTATGTTGGAGCCTTTGAGGACTGTCTTTTACTCGCACAAAGGGGAGGACTCTTTGGCTTTAGGACAACGCTTTATGCATGCCTCTCATAGCACAAGCCAGATTTTTCTAACTTGCTTTTAAAGTTTTTATATTTGTTATTTATTTTGTTATTTGTTTATTTAATATATTTAAAATAATATTGACTGAGCATGTGTTATTTGGTGAATTAATAATATTTTTATAATAATCTAAAGCCAAAGATTACTTACTCGTTTGTTTTGATATTCGTATATATATTTTATAAATTTTAATTTGTTTATTCTAATTATATAATTGTGTGTGTATTTATTATAATATAATATTTAATTAATAAATCATTGCTTGATTTGATTTAAAATATACATATATATTATTGCAAGGTGACTTACAAAGTATTTTTCTACATATCATAATTATTTCTTAAAGTTTGTTTTAAATTCATTTAAGACTTGAAGTTATGTTTGCAATAGAATAATAAATTATTTAGACAAAATTTGAAATTTTGAATACATTAAATTTTATTTATAAAACTGAAGGTTACATATTTTTTTATATTTAAGTTTCTGTTACAATTTTTAATGCATTAAATTTTATTTATAAAATTTAAAGTTACATTAGTTTTGTCTTAAATATTTAAGTTTCTATTACAACTCTAAAATATTTATGATACTAAAGTTGTTGTAACTTTTATTAATTTATTAGTTTAAAAACTCTAAACGGTTTTATTTTGCTTTCAAATTTAAAGTAGTTATTTAATTTAATTATCGGTTACATATTTTTTATAAGTGTCTACTAATTGTTTAATTAGTTTGAAATTTTTATTAATTACATATTGAATATTTTGTGATATTTATTTTATATATTGTGCGCAGATCTATATTAGTTATTTCCTTTGCTTTTAGATATTTTAGTGCAAAGACAATGAATAAGATTGAGGAAGCTAATAGTATGAAACCTGGAAATTTAATGGACAAAATTTTAGAAGATGGTAAAGACAATTGAAATATTGGCTCACTATTCTAGGTTTAATTTCGGCTATTGAACCAACTAGTCAACGTAGTGAACTATCTAATCAACCTAGCAATACATCTACAACCCAAGAAGCCTCTAGTTCCACTTCTACTTCCACATCTCAAATGTCAAAAGAGGAGATAGATTATCATTGTCGCAATAGAATATTAAGTGCTTTATCATATCATCTCTATGATGTTTATGAAGCTACCAAAAATACCTTGGAATTGTGGAACACGCTTGAAGCCGTTTATAGGATAGAAGATACTAGTCTAAATAGATTTGCTATTTCAAATTTTAATCTTTATAAAATGATAGATTCTAAGCCTATTAGAGATCAAATTCATGAGTTCTAAGAACTTTTGCGAAGAGTTGAGAAAAATGGTACGACTCTTAGTGAAGATTTTAAGGTGTCATGTTTAATAGAGAAGTTACCTTGTAGTTGATCTGATTTTTTCAAATCTTTAAAACATAGACAAGGAACTCTTTCCATGACACAAGTGATTAACTCACTTACAATTGAAGAAATAATAGAGTTGGTACTTTTAATCAAATTGAAAGTACTAAAGTAAACTTAGTTGAAAACACAAGGAATTTCAAGAACAATAAGAGAAATGGTTTTCAACCTAGGAGAAGGAGCTTTAAGAATAAGAATAATCAACGTAATAGGTATAAGAATTCTAAAGGCAAAGGGGATAGGATTTGCTATGTTTGTGGAAGGTCTAATCATGTGGCAAAGGATTGTTTTTACAAAAAGACAGAAGCCTCCAAACATAAGCCCAAGCAACATCATAAAGATCAAAAGGATCAAGTACATGTCTTGGAAGAAGGAAGTCTAAGTGAACCAAATGAACCTCTCATTAGAACTCAAGTGGAGGAAGTGTGACCCTAGGCAATAATACTACCGCACAAGTACTTGGGATTGGAGATATTGAATTGAAGATGACCTCTGGAAAGACTTTAATTCTCAAAGAAGTGCGTTATGTTCCTGAAGTGAGAAGAAATCTTGTTAGTGGGTCTTCTTTAGTTCAACAAGGATACAAAATTGTTTTAGAGTCCAATAGAGTTGTAATCTCTAAAAATAATGTATTTGGGGGTAAAGGTTATGTTTGTGATGGTTTATTTAAGCTGAATAATTTTTCAAGATCTAATAAAGTTTCCAAAGTTTTTAATATTGAAACTTCTAATATTTGGCATGGGAGACTTGGACATGTGTCTTTAAAGAAAATCAAAAGAATGATGGATCTTGACTTAGTACCTAAAGCTATAATTGATTTTAAACATAAATGTGAGATTTGTGTTCAAGCTAAACAACCTAGGAAGCCTTATAAGTCAATTGAGAGAACAACCCATGTTTTAGAACTTATACATAGTGATGTTTGTGATTCTAATCGATCACCAACTAGAGAAGGAAATAGATATTTTGTAACATTTATTGATGATTGTTCTAAGTATTGTTATGTATACTTGATTAAGACTAAGGATGAGGTATTTGATAAATTCAAAGTATACAAACATGAGATAGAAAATCAATTAGATAAAAGAATTAAGAAGCTTAGATCTAATAGAGGAGGTGAGTATACTTTAAGTGCTTTAAGTATTTTTTGTAAAGAGAATGGTATTATTCATGAGTTAACTCCACCTTACTCACCACAATCTAATGGGGTTGCTGAGAGGAAAAATAGAACTTTGATGGATAAGGTGAATTCTATGTTATTAAGTTCTGGTTTACCAGATAATCTGTGAGGGGAAGCAATATTATCCGCATATTTTATATTGAATAGAATAACGATTAAGGATTTAGAGAAAACTCCTTATGAAATTTGGAAAAGAAGAGTTCCTAATCTTAAAATCCTTAAAGTGTGGGGGTGCTTAGCTAAGGTTGGTATACCTGAGCTTAAGAGAAAGAAAATAGGACCAAAAAAAATAGATGCAGTTTTTATTGGATACGCTCAAAATAGTAGTGCAAATAGATTTTTAGTTATAAATTCTGAAGTTAGTGGAATATCTAATAACACAATCATAGAAGCTAGAGAAGCTACTAATTTTGAAGATATTTTTCCTTTTAGAACTAGAGTTTAAAAAACCATTTGTGGTCCATCTACTTCAATTGATAATGAGAAAATATTTACTAATTTATCAGTTGATGAATCACAAGTTGAACCTAGGAAGAGTAAAAGACCTAGAAAAGAAAAGAATTTTGGAGAAGAATTTTATACTTACTTGGTGGAAAGAGATCCTAGTTCTTATAAAGAAGCTGTAACTTCCATTGATGCACTTTTTTGGAAGGAAGCTATAAATAGTGAATTTGAATCTATAATTCAAAACAACACTTGGGTTTTAGTGGACCTTCCACCTGGGAACAAAGCAATAGATTGTAAATGGGTCTTTAGAAAGAAGTTGAAATCGGATGGTTCTATAGATAAGTATAAGGCAAGGCTAGTAGCAAAAGGATTTACACAAAGAGAAGGAATAGACTATTTTGATACTTACTCACCAGTTTCTAGTATCACAACAATTAGGATTTTGATAGCTTTAGCTTCTATACATAATTTAGTTATTCATCAAATTGATGTAAAGACTGCTTTTCTAAATGGAAATTTAGATGAGGAAATTTATATGAAACAACCTGAAGGTTTTATAGTGAAATGACAAGAACACAAAGTTTGTAGGTTAGTTAAGTCTCTTTATGGTCTAAAGCAAGCTCCAAAATAATGGCATGAGAAGTTTGATGAAGTAGTTTTAAGTTATGGATTTATGATTAATGAACGTGATAAGTACGTATATTATAAAGAGATTAATGGAGCACATGTTATTTTGAGTTTATATATAGATGATATTTTGATTTTTGGATCAAACTTAGAGATAATAAATGATGTAAAATCCTATTTGTCTAGAAACTTTGATATGAAAGATTTGGGTAAAGCAAATATGATTCTAGGCATGAGAATAAAGAAGACTTTTAAGGGTATAACTTTAGATCAAAAAAATTCTATTGAGAAAATGTTAAAAAAGTTTGGATACTTTGATTTTAGGTCGGTATCTACTCCTTATGATTCTAAGATTGAGTTAAAAAAGAATCAACGGGAATCAGTGTCTCAATTAAGGTATTCTCAAATTATAGGATCTTTGTTATACATAGCAAATAAAACTAGGCCTGATATATCATATGCAGTGGGTAGACTTAGTAGATATACTCATAATCCTAGTGAAGAGCATTGACTTGCTTTAGAAAGAGTGTGTAAATATCTTAAAGGAACAACTGATTACTCTTTATGCTATAAAGGATTTCCAAATGTTATCGAAGGATATAGTGATGCTAATTGGATTACAAACAATATAGATGTTAAATCCACAAGTGGTTATATGTTTCTTTTAGGAGGAGCAGCTATATCTTAGAGTTCGAAGAAACAAACCTTGATTTCTAGAAGTACTATAGAGTCTGAACTCATAGCTTTAGACACTACTTATAAAGAAGCTGAATGGATCAAGAGTCTTTTCATGGAAATATCTTTAGTGGTTAGGAATATATCGTCTATTCCTATACATTGTGATTGTAAAGCAGTTATAGATTTGGTGAAGCAAACTCACACCAACAAAAAGATGAGCAGACATATAAGAGTGAGATACAAGTCCATGAGAAGTCTTTTAGGCAATGCCGTTGTAACTTTAGAGTTTATTAAGTCTGAGTTAAATATTGTTGATCAGTTAACTAAAGGGCTTTCCTTGAAAGCTACCAAAGAATTGTCGAGGAGGATGAGCCTAAGCTCATAAGGGAGTCACCTAAGGAGGTAACCCAACCTCTGTGATTGGAGATCCCATGAAGGAGGTTCAATAGGTAGAAACAATTCATATTGCGTGACTTATTAAACATTATTATTGTGGAGATATCTTTGATAAGATATACTCCAGTTCATCCCTAAGGCAAAAGTGTTTTATATTTGATATTAAGGAAAGGTATATTTACCTTGAATAAGTCCAAGGCAAGCATTTTCTTGTAAGGTATAGGTCACATATACCTTTGGAGGATTTACCTAAGTGAGAGTCGTCGTGAGGCCGCGACCGTGAAGATTGAGCTGTCTTCTAAAAACTCTCATGAGAATCAAGATTGAGCGCATGACCTTTAATAGCGCTAACCCGCAAAAACCAAGTCTTTGTCGGTATTATGCGTGTGATAGCTTGAAGTTTGGTCAAGGAATCAACTTCAAGACATAGTTCACTCAAGTACCTCAAATAGATGCTATCAACACTAAGTGTAGGTTCAAGCTCGAAAGGCACCTACATTGATTGCATAATATAAGGTTGCAAAATTAATTTTTAAATTTCAAACCTTTTTGTGGGGGATTGTTGGAATAAAAAAGGTTTTAAATTTTATGAGTTATAAAACCTAATTGTGCATGAGTTATAAAATTCATTGCACGAGTTACAAAATTTGATTTTATTTGTAGGTTACATAATTCATATGCACATTATGTTATAGGAGTTACACTATTAATCATATAGGTTACAATGTCTAGGTACACTAGTATATAAGGAGGTCTTTAAGTTCAATTTTTAGAGACTAATAATCAAAGTCATTACTTCTCCATTTTCAATTCCAAAACTCTACAATTTTACAACTACAACTTGTAAGACTGGTTCATATTCTTCCGGTGATCGTGGTCATCGAGGAGAGTGGCTGAGAGCTATTGGGTTGTATCTTGGAGCCTTTGAGGACCGTCTTTTACTCGCACGAAGGGGAGGACTCTTTGGCTTTAGGACAACGCTTTACGTATGCCTCTCATAGCACAAGCCAGATTTTTCTAACTTGCTTTTAAAGTTTTTATATTTGTTATTTATTTTGTTATTTGTTTATTTAATATATTTAAAATAATACTGATTGAGTATGTGTTATTTAGTGAATTAATAATATTTTTATAACAGAAACAGATTCGAGAAAGATTCAGAGACTATCTTTGGGTTGACGTAGATACCTCCTATGGTCAAAAGACAAAATATGTAGATGGAAGAAAAATGAGGAATAAAATTTGTTGGGTTCGCTGAAAAGAAGAAAGAGAAAAAAAAAGAGGGAAGAAATAGATTAAAAAAAGAAAAAAATAAGTGCACTGTCAGGACGTGTTTGATAAATTATTATATAATATTATTTTATTATATTATATTAAATAATACGATATAACATGTTTGATTGTAATTAATTATATATTAATTAGTATAAAGTATAATCCTTATATGCGTGTGTATTATATCAAATTATATAAAGCTAATTTATGATATTAGTATTATATTGTATAATATTAATAAAAAAATATTAAAATTATCTCTGTAAAATTTTATATATCTAACAATACTCTTTAATTTTTTAAATTTTAAAAATAAATATGTATTTACTATATAAATTATAAAATTAAATTTTTTTTTTAAAATAAACAAGGGTAGAAAGGAGTCATCGTCTTCGCTAGATGATATCCAAGGTTCACTATCCCAATTGGATTAATCGGCACCTAATAAGTGGCGAATCTACACTAGGACTAGGGGGCACAGGCCCACTTGCAATTTTGAAAAATTCAATATAACCCATTTACTTTGCTTTAGTACTTTGACATTCATTTCTTAAAATTAAAAAAATAATAATAATCAATTTAAGTTCTACAATTCTCTTTTATTTTTCCTAACCACTTGAGCCACTTGACACATACAATAATATAGGTTGATATTTCATTTTAATTAACTTTTATTTACTGATTCATAAATAGAATTTTAGTTTGCTATTTTTATTTATTTAATCTCCGTAAATTATATGTTTTACTTTATATTAATATTTTTATAATTTAAAAAAACTCAATCAATTATTGCTAAAAGAGTGCAAATTTGATGATCTTAGTATATGGTAATGACTGCTTTTTTCTTATAAGTTGAAATAAAATCATATATTACATTTTTATCATGTCTTTCTTTTATTTTTTTATTTGCATTAATTAGATTTTAAAAATAGTAATATATATTCAAGAAATTATTTGTAAAAGACTTTTTATTTTATTTCATTGGTTTGTATTTTTTTAGATAAAAAGTAATGTATGTTATAAAATAATTTTTTTGAATAGTTATAGACAGATATTTTAAATGAAAAGCTATTTTAAGCTGATATCAAATTTAAGAAAATTAACTCTTTATAATTTTGAACTATCATAGTCATAATGTCACTCATTTATGTGTATTTTTAGTTTATTTTTTAAAATTTTATCATATTATTAAAGTTTATCAAATAATTTATAACTATTAAAATATTAATGATAATAGTAAAATATTAATAGTGCCCCCCCTTCAATCAAATCTTAGGTCCGCTACTGTACCTAACATATCATTATAAACTCGAATTATCTGATAGGTCTAGTGAGAGCATTGGATCCTAAGTATCATATAACACGTTTAAACCTCTGTAAGCCTGGTGAGACCCACAATATTATGTTTGAGGAAGGATTAACGATTATTCTGATAAATTATTAAATATCTAATTTTATTAATAAACTAAAAATATATTTATATTATGTATATCTTTTTTAAAAAAATTTTATTTTTTATACAAATTAATACAATACATAAATACGTCAGACACTATATAACTTTGATATAATATTACTTTTAATATGATATATTATAATACTATATAATATAATATTATACTATATTATATAATATCTTGTATCAAATATGCCATCACTTTCTCAATTTTTATATGTTTTTCAATCAACTGTTCTCGTTACTTCACAATTATACTCTTTTTTTTCACTCACGCTAACAAAACTGAGATAAGAGTAGAGTCATTAAAAGCTATTCTTGAAACCTAGAGGTGACAAAATATTAGGACAAATAAACAATCATGAAAAACTATTTCTAAGATTGTAAAATGATCGTTAGTAGGTAAGATTTGGATTTTTTAATCAAACATTTTCCTATCCTTTTTAAAATGCATCGAAAACATAGTTTGACTGTTTATTACTGTTTTTTATTTTTTATAAGGATAAATATGTAAATTAATATTATATTATTTTATAAATCTAAATCCTGTTTTATGTGTTACATATTTTTCAATGCAATTTATATTCAATCTTAACCACATCTTTTTTTTTAATTTAAAATAATTTAAAATCAATCACATATTTTTTAATTCAATTAAAAATAAAAATACTAAATTTATAAAATAACGCACTAATTAATTCACTCGATAAAATTAGGAATTTGAAAATTTAGCTGGCCATCACTCCTACTGTCACGACCTGACCTCCACCGTGAGCCACCATTTCACCAACCACCTACTCCATTCCTCCACCTTGAAACCTAGCTGAAATCCTTCTCAGATAGCTCAATCTTCATCAGAAAATCACCATCAATAACCAATAACCTCCTTTCATCAAGCCCCTTCTTTGGATCGAAACTTTTTTTTTTTCTGATCTGTGTCCAGCCATCATTTTGAACGGCACAGTCGCCTATATCACCACTCCACTTGCTCCACCATGACCAAAACCATTCATACTCAACTGAGAAGCCACCACACAAAGCTTCTCCTTCCTTCACCGGAAATCCCTCTCTGTCTCGCCTTCGTTTCCAAATGTCTTTCCGATCTAACCACTATAGCTTCTCCACTCACGCCACCATAACCATTAACAATCATCCTCCACTGATAACCATTTCCTTTACCAGAAAACAAATCCAGTCACCCCTGCCTTCACATCATCCGATTCGCTAAAAGCTCTATTCATCAACTCCGATCTCCTCCTTGCTTCTCTGATTTGCACCAAAGCCATCAGATTCCGACGACCACCCTTCACTTTTCCTTGTCACAAATCCAAGAACAACAACCCAACTGCATCTCCTTCACTCTGATCAACCCAGCTTGCCAGAAAATCTAGAGCAACTAGCTTCTACCCAGCCCTTTTCTGATCATCTTCTTCAAAGACAACCCAACCTTCATCCCATCACCAAACCCAAAACTAAATCCCACTTCCATCCCGATTTTCCATTCAAATAAATAAATAAATAAATAAAACAATTTGATTTGTTGATTCCCTCTTAAAAAATAAAAAAGAGTACTTTGTCTACCATTAAGAAATTAATACAGGTTATAAAGGTAATTATGACATGTATTTTTATACTGAAAACGGTGGCAAACCATTCCGGGATGTTTGTGATGTTTTTTCAAAAGGTTGGAAAAGTTGTTAATTAAAAAATCCAATAAAGTATTGATTTCACAAACCTTATGAATAATTTACGATGATTGTCTTAGGGCAAACCTTAGATCATTCATGAAATTTTTAGTTTAATAAAAAGTAAATAATCATTCATTTAATATATATATATATATATATATATAATATACAAGATAAAGTGAAATAGTATTATTGGTTACTGAAGGATCATGGGTGGTGTCTTTGAGTAAATAAGAAAGATTCTATCAAGACATAGTAGAAATTATTAATATTTAAAATGAGGACCAAACCATGATATTTAAAATTTGCAACTAAAAATAATCACACACTTTCTATTATAAGTGTAATTTCTTTATATTTTTTTAATGTATAAATAATTAACTGTAAAGTAAATTAAACAATATAAAAAGGGTTTAGTAAACTTTGTTTCTAATTCTTAAGCTGCGATTTCTACAAACAAACTATGGGTCTGGCCAAGGACCGATACATGCATCACTATTTGAGCACTATAGCACAACTGTAGCTTGGTTGTTGAATTATTAACACGTGGCAAGAATCTGGCAAAGAAGACCAGGATGGAGTAAAGGAGACAACCGATTTCAAGCAAAGGAAGAATAATAGTATTTTATTGTTTCTTTAGGACAAAAGACCCAAAAGTTAATGGTGTAAAAGTTTTCCAAAAGTTGTTATTAAGACATAAAAGTCATAAAGAAATATATAAAATTCTTTAAAAGTTCTGAAAGTACGCAGTTATAAAAAATAAAACAGTCAATTATTAAGAAAATTGACATAGGAGGATTTTTACGCGGTTCGGTTATAAAACCTACATCCATGGACAGCTATAGAGCTGTAATTCACTAAGTTCTTGTTTGAATAATCTTGAGGACCTTTTACATTGTTGACTCACTTTCACACATTGACTTAATCTTTGACAAACAAAATTCTGTCAAGATCTTAAACTCTAGTGACACTACTCACTCTATGTCGCTGATAACTTAACAACACACTGTTAAGTTATACATAACAACCAATGTCTGACGCTGAATTACATAAACACTTAACCCGCAAGTTATTCCAAGTGTCTACTAACTCTCACAGACTTAATCAACAACTCATGTACGAATTCTACCACTCATACATGAATCAAAGACTTAAAGAATCAAATTAACGAAGCATTCCAATTTGCGTTAAAGTTCTTCTATTAATTCATAGAATGCCAAAGTCAAGACTCTCTCACAACCAAATTGGCTAACCAGTTAATCTCTCTCTTCAACGTCACTCCTTCTGGTTATTACATGAAATATATATATAGAGAGGCTTGGACGAAATCTCCTCTAAATCCTGTAAAAGATCCAATCAACATCACATTAGGATTAGGAGAAATAAAATAGGAAGTTATTAAATACCAAAAGAGATTAGGATAAATAAATAATCTCCTATTCTAATTAGGATACAAGATATTATCATAATCTTAGGAGATATTTATAAATCAATTACTTCCTAAAATATAATTCTTGAAACAGTAAAACAATAATTAAAATAATTTTATTGTTTCATCACAAGTTGGTCAAAACATAACATGTACATGACACATACATGTTGTCACCAAAAAACTCGTCATCAGCATTCTCACCTAGGTGCTCGACACAGCACTCGACACTTGACAAAGAATACTCGACATGCAACACAACAGTTTCATCACAAACGTTCTCTACTTAATGACTCGACACGCAACAGTCTTGAAACGCGATGCATACAAGCTCGATGCTCGACAATCTCGACATGTATATAAGCTCGACACACGACATTAACTTGACACTCGACAAAAACGCGATACTCGACACAATACAACACATCTCGACAATATTCTCGACACTGGACAAAGCAACAACATGACATTGGAAACAAGCTCGACAACAACGCTTGACAACTCTCGACATTAGCTCAACACACAGCTACTAATATTTGTAAAGTTGGAAGAAAATGAGATCAGAAGGTTGGGTGTAAAAGAAGTAAATTTGAGATGTAAGTTTGTAAACGGGGTGAAAAAGGAAGAAAATATAGTATACGGCATGGTTGGCTCGTACTGCAGTCCATTCACTGACAAAGAGGGAAGATCGAAGATAGTCTAATAGTAGTAAACGAGAAACAAAAATTGGAAGGTAATGTTTAAAAGTCATTAACAAAGGGAAAAAAAGTGGTAAAGATGTATACTATTCACCTGGAGAGGTTGATAATCGACGCTGGAAAAAATCGAAAGTCAGTCGGTATAAGGGGTAAACAAGCTGTAAATTTTGTAAAGGGGGCGAAAGAAGGGGCAACCAATGGATCCATCGAACCATAAATGATGGAGGATTCTAAACTGCTCTACAACTTGTATATTATCAGAAGTGGTGGAACTAGGTTGTGCAGCCTCTCGTCTCACATCCGTGAAAATCTGCACCGATTCCTAAACTGTAGTGTTATGAGCCCGTGAGCTGCTACTAATCCCAACTTGTCTCTTTATTCTTCTATTTCCAACTGGAGTAGGCTCATCCAACTCCAAAGGTCGTCTTACTTTGGACGTGGAGCACACTCTCCTTATCTCCTCAATGGTAGGGTTATCAGCTCTTTTGGGTCATCCAGGTCGAGACATGTTTATCAATTTCGGTCATCAGAAAAGAATAAAACACCGTGGAATAAATAGAGTTAGAACTCCTTATTCATATTCATGTTTACGTTTCCATACCTTACTTCATATCATAATCACAATCACTAATTCACATTCAAACGTCTCATTGATTCCAACTTGGAAATCAAACAAATATCGAACTTATTTTCATAATGCCACATAATTAAACATCTTATATAGCATAAAATACAAGTCCAGTATAAATTTAGAAACTAATTTAGCTTACTTACTACGAAGGAATTGGTATAAACTCGGTTCCTTTGACCGCTGGTAGCATGAGTGTCTATAGAACCTTAAACCTAGGCTTTGAAACTACTACTTTCACACCCCAAATACTATACATTCAGAGTGTATTGATAACCAGTTATTTCATAGGGAACTCTGATATTTCTTTAAAAAATCTCATTAAATAACACCAATACAGAGTTCCTAATCCCAACCACAATATTTTAGTTAATACATGCACATCCAAAAATCAAAATATCACTATACTGTGATATCAAAATATAATAATGCATCGGTCCGTGGTTTTCAAGGGAACTCTAACAGTCTTGCCAAAAATCCCCTCCAATCAATTGCCCAGTCTACTGATCACCTGAGGCACATAATAAATTTAATTAGTGAAACTCAGTAAGTAAGCTAAGAGAATATGCTACAATATTTAATATCAGTAAAATTTGGTTTACAGTACGGGTACTGTTCATTTCTTAAGACACATGCATCGGATAAATTGTTAAGGAAGTAATAAAATAGAAATCATTATACAGGGGTCACACATCAGCGCGAAGAAATTCACGCAATGGCGCCAAGTCTCTGGTTTGTGTCCATTTGCAGTTTCTAACTTGGTGCTCCTATGCCGACTTTCTGCCCAGGATCAGTTATGGCTGCGCTCGTGCGCCAAATACTGACCCTCCTGCACCGTCTCATTGTTTTGGATTCACTTTTTAGGCCATTTTCTCATTATCTAATCCCACTTATAGTTTCCAGAAATACCTGTCTAAGGCCATGATCCATTCTTAATTACTCTCACATAAGTAAACTCATTCATATACACTTTTCTCACAACATCACATTCCCATGTGCATGCAACAACTCATAAATCATTCACACATGAATTTTTGACAAGCTACCTACATCATTCAATATACATACTCATACAATAATGTATGTTTCATTGCAATGAACATTCAGACAAATACATTACTCGGTATTGTACTAATGACACAAATCATGTCCATTTCACATAATTTGAAAGCTTTCATAGTATTAATTACAGTCACATAGGAAATAATACTCTCTAATCAATGTAGGACTTTTCATATCACAATCATATCACATATATGGTCCCATGTCACATAGCCATCCATTGACAGCATTCGTAGGTAAGACATCGTCGTAGTGAGTATTTCTCATGTTGCATGGATCCGCCATCACCCGAAGGTGACATCTAATATAGTCCTATTACACTTTATCCTACCATATGAAACAGATAATATACATACAGATGCCTACACTTGAAATAACTCAAGACTAGTCCAACAATCCGGGTGATATCAGGCCCATGCTACTATGAGAGCCAAGTATCCTAACTTGTGGCATGCCACTCGTATATCAGATTTCACATTTCAGTCATATAAATGAAGCTTTATGTTAAGCTTCTAATTCAATCATAACTTATCACAATTCAATCACCATAATGCTAGCATTTAACGGTATCACATTACACAATATCATATACAGTATAACACAATTTATTATGGCCTCAGAATGGTTAGCTTACTTATCGTATAAAGCTTCATTATCGACACTTGGGTTTTAACCTAAAAACAAAACAAAACAAAATCGTTTTAAGGGTCACCATACACATTGGTGAAGTAATTCCCCTTTTTGGCTCTATTTCTATACATGCTCAATTAACAATTTCTAACAAATAGTTGTCTACTCCAAATTCCACACAAACTTATAGAAAAGAAACATACATGTACAATAGGCCACCTTAAAATTTTTAGAGCAAAACAAGGTCATATGCCCTCTCAAAATCACTTAACTCGTTAAGCCAAAAATTATGTCAATGTGTTCCCCTCATTGAGCAATAGAGTTTTAGAAATTTGTAGGATTTGCAATCCTACTCAAATGGCCACAAAATTTTACAGACTAGTACATAACACATACATTTACTACCATACCAAAAATTATAGCTTTTCAAGGGGTTTAAGTTGTTCAAATTCAATTATTTCCACTTACTCTGTTTTGACAGCTAGAATTTTTAATTTTACTAGCCCAAATTTCAAAATTAACAACAATTCATGCAGAGCTCAAATTTCAATGAAAATTTGTAGTCTTATATAAAACATATAAAAGGACTTGGATACCAAAAATCAGGCAAATTTAGAAAGATTTAGCCCTTCAACCAATCTTATTTTCCCTTACTTTGTTTTAAAATAGGGGAAGTTTGAATTTTGGGCCAGTAGTTCAAAAATTCACTACAAATCACGTACTTTGAATTTTTGAGTGATTCTGAATTCTATATACTCTTGGACATGTTTATTTTCATCGGTAAAATTTTCAGAACCATAAAACTTTCCGCTAATTTTTAGAAATTTTTGAAATTCTCATTGTTCAATGTAAGAACACTGCAGAATATATGCTTAATTCAAGTTTCTAACTTGTATCCTTGTCCACTAACTTAGATACCTCTATATCCCTTCCTAAGTCGTGTTTCTACACAATTTCCATCATACAAGATAGCAACTCTCATAACTCACATCACAACACAAGAATTTCTTGAAATTAACAAACCATAACACAAGGATTCTAAAGAAGAGATTAGTTCTACCTCTTCCTTCCTTCTTCTCCTTTCCTTTTCTTGAATTCTTGATGATTTGTATGGAAAGATTTGAAGGAGAAAAAGGGGCTAGAACTCGTATAGGATGAGAGAAAAATGAATTCTCTAGAGCCTCTCTCCTTTTTATAGATAAATATTAGGTAAAATCACATCTTAGTCCTGACTCCTCTTATTCTTTCAATTAAGCCCATCACTCTTTTATTTATTGCACTACCAATTAAATACATCACATGCATATTAATACATATGTATCCATTATACATGATACCATGTACATTACAAAATTTAGGGTGTTACATAAAGTGTTTAAATGTAAAGAGAGAGTAGAAAGTGGTAAAAGAGACAAGGAATGACGATGTAGTATTTGCTCATGCTGGCAAATGACGCCATTAAGATTGAAATAGACAGAGCGGCCATTGAAGCAGTGAACCTGGCAAACGATGGTCATGCTTACTGTTGTGATGCCTCATACAGCTGGGGAAAATGAGGATTCTTTTATAGTGGATTTACCAGTTGGCCTCACCTCGACTCAGACCAAAGCAGGTGCTCCTTGTAGGGGAGAGTGGCTGGCAACGTACAAGTATGTCTACTTTTCAATCAACTCATTTTGACTTTTCCCCATAATAGTTTTTGTGCTATTTGAAGAAATTAGGTTTATCAATAGTTAGCTTCATTAAAATTAGATCATATGTTAGGAGCCATGTGGTATAGACTATGCAACTCTTCATCAATAGCAGGCAGTCCTAAAAGTTTGTGAGGCACTTGAACATATACCTTTTGAGCTAACATTGCACTGCCACAAGATTCCATAAAAGGAATTCTTATGCTGCCTTCATTAAGATGAATAATGAATTCTATCAGAGCAGTTCAAGTTGGTCAGTCCTATAGAGTCTACCCTTATCTAATTCTAAAAGTCGTCATCACAAATTGATCGTCCCAATTTTCTTGCAGTTGATTCATATTGAGCAAGAGCTTGGGGATCAGGCTGTTTATGCCTGTGAAGATTGAAGGCTATCAGCCTAATCCAATCCAATCCAATTACTAATCCAATCCAATCCAATTACGTTGTAAGTCTGTATTCTTGCTTTTGATGTTTGATCCTTTCAGAGGAGTCGTCTCTGCTTTATGGTCAACAATTTGGTGGTGTTCTTAATGTTTTTGTTTCTTTTTCTGTAATATATTTCCTTCTTTTTGGTTTCATTTTTTACCCTTTGCGAGGAATATGTAGATACAATTGAAGAATATGTAATTAACAGAGGATAAAGACAAGTTCCTGGAAAGAAAACTTACAATTGAGTACATGAAAAAGTCCATTCTACTGATTAAAAACTGCAAATCTGATCCAACTTTTTGACATGCAAGGCTTCTTATCTTTGCTATTGTTAACAAGATAACATTTAGTCTAGTAGGCAATTAAGTTTTTAGATATTATGCAGGTTGGTTTTCTTTGATATGGCAACCCCCTTTAAAAATAAAATAAAAATAAAAAAATAAAAAAATAAAAAAAAATTGCACCCTGGAAGCAAGAAATCCATGAGCTTGAGTTCAACCTAAGTGCCAATACCAGTGCGTGCTCATCCTCAATCTCCATAGAAGGTACTTGATTGATGCTCTATGATTGCCACTAGTTTGGTGATTCCAAGCATTCAAAAATTGCAGATACATTTGGATCAAGATAAGTTTTATAGGTTTATTTCCTTGGTCACTCAACAATATGTAACAAAAACCAAGATCATGTCTAGTGCAACTTCGGGGAGTCGAAAAACAGTTTCCCACTAGTGGTCTTTAGCGAATGCCTATGAAAATGACTACAATAAAGGAAGAAACATTCTTCAAGTCAATCATAAATATACCTAAAAGTAAAAAAATGGCAACCATAAATAAAAAAAACATTCTTCAAGTTAATCATTACCAATCTGTCCAAAACAACGAGGAAAGAAACATATGTCTTTCAAGTTTGAGTCACTAGAAGCAAAAAAAACATGAAAAAAAAAAAGAGTACTAATCAATATTGCTTAAAAACGTAATTTCAAATGTCCTTTTCAAACCATTAACCAACCTCATGAAATGTATTTAATTCCTTCCAGCTTTCACCTATGGATCAGCACTCACCACCCACACTTGCGTCCTTCATCACAAGTCCTAACTCTCCATAAAATGAAAAAGGGAATCTTTTAGTTTCAGACATAAAACACGTAACACAAGAAATTTAATTAAATATAAAAAATTCCAAGGTAAGTACAAAGATTTTACATATCACAGATGATTAACTTGATGATATAACAATGTCAAAATATGTCATATGTTCCAAACATTAATGTACAAGAAAAGGAAAGGAGGAACTTTCACCATTCAACTGATTAGATGAAGGAGACATGAGTCCTAAAAAAATTTCAAGGCAGCAGAGTCACAAAGGAAGGAAATATAGAGCAGAGCAATGAAGATGAAAGCAAAACATCTTCTCACCATTTGACTTCAGCAGAGGAACACAAGCTATATTTATATTTTGTTTTATTACCTGTACATTAATGTTTACTTTCTATGTTGTGTAGACATGATATGATCTTTTTAGTTTTTTTTGACTAGATGATGGGCTAAAAGTCACCATTTCGAAATCCTCTGCTAACACAAGAACAAGAAGGATAAAAAAACAGGGGTGGAACTCTGCAGTATTGAGAACGTTGTCCAGAATCTTGAAATGGTGATTTTTTTTTTTTAAGTTTATGTTGTCAAACTATATTAAAAGAGAGATATATAATGAGGTGGTAATTACCTTTTGTTGTATGGTACTATTGAGGTCACTTTCCAAAGTGTAATCCTCCCTATCCAGGGTTACCTTCCTTAAATTTGATGTGGTCAAAGCTCCTTCACAAAAAGTCTTCAGCATGGGACAACCATCTACTATCAATTCCACCAAAGCTGGGAATTCGAAGGTGTAATTCCCTGAGCAGAAACTTGTGAGACTTCGTAAACCACAAAGTGACAATTTCTCCAGTTTGCTAAAAACGATCACAACTTCTGTCATGTCTCCCTCATTTGCAACTATATCTATTAATCTTTCACATTGCCCTATTTTCATTTCTCGAAGATGCTCCAAACTCTTGGCTGTTGAGGATGTTACCAAGTTTATCATTCCATCGCAGAAACTTACATGCAAAGTTGTTAGATTTTGGAGAGAAGCTGAGGATGGCACTAATTCAACCAGTTTGCCACAGAATTGGACTTCAAGAATTTCAAGATTTTGAAGGATTGAGTTCATCCCGGAATCTCGTCTCCACATGTGCTTCAATTTAAAGAGAGACCGCAGGTGTAAAGATTTTATCTGTACAAAATTCCCACCATTTTCCTCGACATCTTCACATGAGAATAACTCTTTGTATGAACTACGAAAAAGCTCAAGTGTTTTCAGATTGTAAAATATTGCAAGCGCACCGAGTGGAAAGAACAGCTGCTCCATCTCGATGTTGTTCCTTAATTTCAATGACTTCAATCTAGGGAAAATCTGTAGACCAATCATGCAGAAATTATAGAATATAGATTAAAAATAGAAAATCTTTTCAACAGAAACAAAAGGTTCGATGGCCAGATCTCATGGCAACTCCAGCTTGAATTTATGTTGCTCAAATTATATCACTAAAATCTACGGATTAATAAATATTTACTTCTTGATAAACATGCATTGTTATAAATATATGCATTATTCATTTATTAAACATTTTCCGGATTTAATTATTTATATATTTAATTTAAATAAATAAATTAAGCATTAATCTATTGATTTTATGTTGACTATATTTAAATTATTTTAAAAACTTTTCGAAAAGTGTATTATATTTAAATTATTTTAAAAACTTTTCGAAAAGTGTATTAAGTGGAAAACTTACTTTGAAAAGTAATAATAATAATTTTGAAAATTAAGTCTGAAAAATACTTGAAGAATGCATATAGCCTCATGCAAAGACCTCAATGAAAACAAATGAAGCAGACAAGTCTCCTCTTAGCTGTTCCATCTTTTTTGCCCCCCTAAATTTTTTATCAAACGGAAATCCAAGAAAATTAATTTTAACTCTTCTTTCTCAAATCGGACCCATTTTCAATCAGGACTATTTGAGTAGACCCCAGCTCATTGGAATCCATCAAAATATGGTATCCGGTTTATGAGAGTTAAACTATGATAAATAATTTTAACAAATCTGTGAAAATCATTAAAAAAAAAAAAAGAATGATCAATAATGTTGAAAAAATAATTATACAGTCAAATTCGGGTTTTTTGAGTGACATATCATAGACCTACAATTGGAATAGCAAACTAAGCTCTAACAATTGTGCTACAGGGAATGGTCAACAGATCTACTGGAAATCATTTTTTTGTTTAATTCTACTATTTCGTAATTTACTTCCCAAAGGCGCAACAATTGCAGTGGAAATCCAATTATCAATCTATTAGACAGGTATCATATGAATTATCCTGACTATTGCTAGTAGGCAATGTTATAGGTCCATTTACTTCACGTAATATATGAACACAGTCGTGCCTGAATTTGATTTTTATATTTGATTTAATTTAAGTCCCCAATCCGACGGCCTATAAAACTGCTGTATCAGTCGAGTAGCTGGACTGCAGTGCCGCTCGTTAAGTTTGACAACGAAAAGATAAAATGAACCACTCTGGTGATATATAATAAGTGCAAAGAAAAGAAACAGGACTCGTACCTTTTGGACTGAAGAGAAGGATTGTTGGGCAGAGATGCCAAGTTGGTCCTTTTTAGAGTCTTGAACCTCTGAAACAAACACCTTTACGTTACAATCTCTTATTTCCAAGCTTTCTAAAACAGGCCACTCCGTAGTATATACTCCGGGGTAAAAAGTACTGAATTCTGGTAACTCTTGGAGTAGTAGACAGGTTACTTTTGGAAACACAAACCTAAGAGCACTTGGTTCTTCTCCTCCTTCCTTCGCAAAAATCTCCTCTAGTACTCCACAACCAACTATCTCAAGCTTTTTCAGTTGCCAAAGACTCATGGCGATGAAGGCCGGAAAGATATTTTTCAAACTTTGACAGTTGTTAACAGATAAAGATTCTAACACTGTAAAGGTCCCAAGAATGTTAGTTCCAAGCACATTAGATAGAAAAAGAGTCTGTAACTTATCACACCATTCAACACTTATTGACTTTAGTTTGGAGAAGGAATTTTGAGCATTTTTATTGTTTTGCCAAATCATCTTCACGTCATCCAAGCAAGTAATCACAATTTCCTCCAATTCAGGGAATGCGACCTGTTATATTTACAATCATTAGTCATAATATTAATCCTCTTAGTTTTAAGAGGTAAGATGGGAAAGATAAACAAGTCTTCTACCTTTTCATTGAAGAAAGGTTTAATCTCCATCAAGCTCATTATTTCCATTTCTTTGCCAACTTTCAATTCCGTTCTTGTATTTTCCAAGACAAATGCCTTAAATTTGGGGCATCGCTTTATTTGTAGTTTTGTCAAGGAAGGAAATTCAACATATTCTTTTGATGAGAATGTTGCGAGGCTTTCAAGGTATTCCATCTTGAGAATGTTCAGTTGAGGAAAAACCATTTTTTCACTTCCTTCTTCTTCTAACTCTTCACACGCTACTATCTCTTTTAAAACTGGACACTCGCATATCTCAAGGTGTTGGAGCTTCAAAAAGCTTCCAACTGTGGAAGAGGAAAACAGAAAATTTAAATTATCACATCCCTGTAGCATTAAACGTGTTAAATTTTGGAAGCAGTAAGAGATTGCTGACAATTGGTTTTGCCAGATCTTTTTACAATTAATTGTAATCACTTCCAAGGATTCCAACATAGGCATCGCAACCTGCAGAGAAAAACCTTGTTTCAATTCTCCATCATACATGTAAGAGAAGTTATAATTTCTTATGATTGACTGATGAAACATGCTACAAAATTTCGAGAAACCTGTCTCTCCTAGATACAATTAATTAAATTTAACTTTTTTGTACAAAAAGTATAGCCTATCATACTTAAAAATTTGAAAAAAATGAAAAAAATGATTTTTTTTTAATTTCTTATATTTACAATGCAGCTTTAAATATGACATTAACAATGAGAAAATAAAATAATAAAAGATCAATGTCATAGCAATCAATCCACAAACAAAAATGTTCGTGTAACTGACAATTGCAAATGAGAACCAGTTAACTATGCATGTCAGCACCGAGCCCAACTGGAACAATAGTGCGATCTTGATGTGTCTTAGATCTTCCTTTTCATGCAATCTTATTTGCATATAATTGTATAAAATTGAGAATAAGTAAAAAGAATGTAATGACAAAAAACAAGATTATATTTGAACTACCATTTCGTTGAAAAGTGTAATGGGAGTAGCAGGCTGATCTTGTGAAACGACTTCATAGTCCACTGGCATCTTCACTTTGGAGCAGAAACTCGTCAGGTGAGGAAGAGAATTGAGAGTCAAGAAGCGTAATTGAGCAAGCTCATTATTACCGATTGCTTCATTGTTGTTGACATCATCTTCTGATCCAACCGCAAATATCTCTTCCATGACATCGCATCCAACCACTTTAATCTCTTGAAGTTGTGGAAGGCTGTTTGCAATGGAGAATGAGAAAATGTTTTTCAATTTTTCACAGTTAAAAACTGTTACTCTCTTCAATTTGCAAAGAGACTCTGCTGCAAGTTGGGCATTACATATTTTCTCCAGCTTAATCAGATTGGCAATAAAAAGTGACTCCAATTGGGGGAACGTCTCACGAGGTACCCACCCCGCCGAGTCCATAATACATCGGAAGTATGGACTGTTTTGAACATGAAGACGCTTCAATTGCAGAAAACCCGCACTGGGTAATTTGTGAAGAATATTATTGACACCACCTTGCACTTCATCTAAATATAGGACTTCGATTCCCTTCATCTGCCATATGTCCTCCAGACAGATATTGCTATTGAGCTTGAGTTTCAACACTCTGTCACCCTCGTACTCATATGCATATGAAGCCCACTTCCAGGTGTCTCCTATGCATATTCTGTATCTTTCAAGCTTTTTGGAGAACAAACCCTTTGGTAAGATCTTGGCATCTTTGATATGAATCTCTAAATTGGTTAGATGAGGCAAATGCATCAACTCATGAAGGCTAGCGTTCCATCTCTTAATGTTGATTTCTTCTGTCTGCCACTGTATGGAGGTATTACCCAGATACAGTTCTTCCAATCGATATAATCTAGATAAGACATCAGGTGGAATAGCTTCAAGTTGCGAACAGTTTTCCAAATCTAACAATTTGAGCAAACTCAAATTACCTATTTCTGTGGGCAACTGCTTAATCTTAGAACTGTTGAGGCTAAGCATTTCTAGTTGCTTCAATTCTCCAATAATAGCTATATCTCCCAATTCAGAAATATCATATAGATACAATGTTCGGAGGTTTGTTAGGAGACTAATGGAGGATGGCAATGACAAAACTCGCATAAAAGCCAAATCTAAAGCTTTCAGTTTTGTCATCCCTGTAAAGAAATTCTCAGGGATTTTGACCCCAAAATTCATTTCAATTAAGTCAAAATATTCTAGTTGTGGACATTCCCATCCTTCAGGAAGCTCACTAATATTATTTATCCGTAAAGTGATTGAAGTGCACCTTTTTAGTGCATCTCTATTTGGCCAATTTATTGGACCAATCCTTTTTTCCAAAATAATTGCATGTTTGTCTCTGCACAAAATTGATAAAGCAACATCACGAACAACATCATGCATAGCGTACCATCCAATTTTTTGGTCTTCGAGCAACAAACAAGAGTACTTGAGTTTATTCAGTAATGTATACAATCTATTTCGTGCTTCTTCCACCGTGTTTGTTCCTTGAAATAGACCCAAACCCGTACCGTAGTTCAACAAGTCTGAAATATGACAAGGGTTAAATTGTAGACTACAAAGTAAGAAAATTGACCTGAGTTCCTCATCTTCCAAATATTTGTAACTCAGCTCTATACTTGTATATGCTTCTCTTTGTACGCCATTGAAATTGCTCTCAGAAGGCGTTCTTAATTTTTGCAACGCATCCTTCCACTCATATTCACTTTTGTTTCTTAATGCCCTTGCTATTGTAACAATGGCAACAGGCAAGCCTCTGCATTCACTCGCTACACCACTTGCTGTAGAGTACAACTCATCAGAATCTTGAAAATCCTTACCCACCATCTTCTTGAACAAACTCCAAGCTTCTCCTTCATTTAAAGTGCCAACCAGGAAATTATTTTGGCAATTCATCTCACATGACAATATATCTAGACTTCTTGTTGTCAACAGCAATTTGCATCCAGGGTGATCATCTCCAAATGGAATTCCAATATCCTCCAGTTTAGGACTTTTCCAAACATTGTCTAAAATTAAAAGGATCTTCTTCACTCTACTTAAACTTTCACTTAGCCTCCTTGCTCGTCCACGTTGGCTCTGCTCATCAAATTGAAGGCCTAGCCTATCCGCAATATCTTTTTGAATTTGGTCTACTTTAGGAGTTTCGGATACAAGTGCAAAAACAACCTCATCAAAGAGCTTTTCTTCCTCAGCCTTCCTCGCAATTTCCTTCACTAGTGTGGTCTTACCAATGCCGCCCATCCCGTACACCCCAATCATGTTGACATTGGGATCTTTTAATGCCTTTTGTATGTCCATTAAAGTTGACATTCTCGATTCGAAGGACTGGTAGTTTATGGTAGAAGGAATCCATATTTCCTTTGGAATGGTCCTGTAGGAAACTTTGTCAAATTTTCCTTCTCGCTGGAGTTTGACGATAGCATTCACTTTCTGCTCCGCATCTTTGCTGAATCGGTAACGGGTATTCATGTTGAAACAGTGGGTCTTGGCTTTCTCTTCATCTTCAATGATCTTCCCTGCCTCAGTTATGATCTTTTCGACACTTGCCACCCACGTCCGAACTTCTTGTTCAACCTCTTCCCCATTTCTTCTAGCTTCATCGGCTCTATGTTCCACAGATTGTTTTGTTTCTGTCAGCTTCTTGATTTGATCTTTGAGACTGTCTAAGTTGGTTTTGAAGTTGCTAATATAACTAAATCGGTGTCCTACTGCAGGAGCCACGCACTTGACAACTTCTATGAAAGCTGAAAGAGCACCCCCGATAATAGCGTCCCCCATTTTCAATTTTTTTTTTTTTTGGTTTTTGGTTCAAGTTATGGAAAACAGAGGAAAAACAAGACAAATGAAAATCAACAGAGATGAAACAGAACAACTGGGGAAAAGTACTTGTTTATTAAGTTTTAAGAAATAGAGGAAAGCCTAAACGAATGAAAATCAAACTGCGATGAAAAACAACACAAAAGTGACAACAGTAAAACAAAAAGCATAGCTCGTTGAGAAAAAAATGAGACTTCTTGTTTTTTTTTTTTTTTTGAAAAATAGAGGAAAAGCAATATAATCAAAATGAAAACAGAGATAAAAAGAAAGCGACCAGGGACAAGTATTAAGATTTGAGAAACAGAGGAAACGCAAAACAAATGAAAATTTACCAGAGACGAAAAAACAGAACAACTCAGGAGAACTCTATTTTTTTTAAGCTTTTTTTAAGTTTTGAGAAATAGAGGAAATGCAAACAAATGGAAATCAAAAGGATGAAAAGCAGCACAACAGTTGTAACAATGAAAAAGGTAGCAGGCGATGTTAGGATGAAACAGAGGAAAAAAAAACAAATCAGCAGTGAAAAATCAAATGGAACGGTGAATTACTTGTTATTAGGAAGCGAAAAGAAAGAGCGAATAGTCAAGAGCTTGAGAGAGCCAGACCAGATATTTGTGAAGAGATTCAGGGTTGCTGGACACTGTGATCTCAGAAAGTAACTTGAAAGAAATATTTTTGATGCTAAGAGACCAATCGGTTCCTTGTTTTGTTAGCTCAACCTTTGAGAAAAACCATAAAATTTAAATCTAATCCCATCCTAATGGATTCACAATAGACCAAGAAAAGAGTTGAACGCTGGATGGGGGTATTTTTGTCACTTAAACAAAAATTTAAAAAGTAACTTCGACAGATGATAGGGGAGGTTTATGGGATTAAACATTAATGTTTCATAATCACTTAATGTCATGTAACATTTCAATAAACTACAGGAGAAGTATATGAAAATTACCCGAAAACAATAAAAAAGCCAGAAAAAAATGATTCATGATCAAGGATGGAAAAATGCAGTTTAGTGATTAGATCATGTATCAAACAAAAAAAAAAAATGTAATGATAATAATATTTTTAATAAAATAAAAAATGAAGTTTACTTATAGTTCTACCACATTCTTCTGTGCAAATATAATCTTGTTTTGAACTGTCATTGCTATTGTAACTGTAACGATCCGGACTTCAAGAGGTGGCCCTCGTGTAGCATTTTGTGGCCCTTTCGCCTTCAAGAGGTGGCCCCCACGTGGCACTTTATGTCCGGTCGCATACAGTCTCGTATTGTCCTCTCTGAGGTCCACCGGTCTCGCACGGTTTTGTTCCTATTTACCCGAATGGTACTTACTTCGAACGCCAAGAAGTCTTGGGTTCGAGTGGGGGAGGCGTCCTGGGGCCTGTGAGCTTAACAGGAACAAAACCGTACGGGATCGGTAGGCCCCAGAGCGGACAATACCGGACTGTGTGCGATCGGATACAAAGTATCACGTGGGGATCACCTCTTAAAGGTGAAAGGGCCATAAAATACCACACGGGAGTAACCTCTTGAAGTCCGGGTTGTTACAGTAATAATGCATGGCAATGGGCAAACCTCTGTAATAACTAGTCACAAAACAACTTCTTGAACTGAATCTTCTTTTTTCATTTAATAGCCAAAAAAAAAAAGAAGAAATTATTTTCAGCATTCATCCTACTTAGACAGCAAATTTTGACCTTTTGCTGTATATATAACGATGACTATTACGATGACTGTCTCTAGCTAGCATTTAACTCAGCTTAATTGATGAAAACTTTTTTTACCTCTGCCACATAGTAATGAGTCTACAAAACATGCATTATGCTGCCCTAGCCAGCCAACTTGCTTTTTCTTGGGAAAAGGAAACCATTCTTTTTCCAATTATAAAAACCTACCAACCACCGTCTTAATTAAAGATTGAGAAAAGCACATGGTAAAGTTTAGCCTTTAATGTTGTGGCAGACAAGAATCACGTTGTTGTCAACGTGATAACATTTTTTATGTGAAAGTAAATTGGGTAGATTAATTAATTTTTATATTTTTCTAGCTAGCATAATCATTCGTAAGTAAATGGTAGAATCAAGAACGACTAGATCTATCACTATATTTAATGTTGAAGTCATGCACAAAAAAGAAATACAAGGGATAGATGTCAGTATTTGTGATCTAATGTATATAGATGACATGCAGGATTCTATGTAATAGGATTCACCATAAATATTATGTATTATGTTACATAGAGGGATTTATCTCTTTAACAAGAGACACACGAAGGAGTTATTACAAATAACTTCTATATCCACTAATTGGTTAATTATAGTTATTATAAAGGGATATGAATGGTGTCTGATGCCTTTTGGGTTGTGTCCATTGGTATATTATATGAACCCCTTGGGTGCAGACTTCATACATCTACGTATGTAATCACCCTGTATGTTCCAACAACCTAGCGGTAGTATATCAATCCTACTAAAAAAATCCTTCAATGATATCAAAGCCAGGTTGCAGGATTGTTGAATTTTTATGTAGGGTAAAACAGAAGAGAGTTCTAGCTTTAATTCATGTCTAATGGATGTGAATTGTGTTGAAAAAGAATTCAAAGATAGTCAATATTATGTTGAAGAATCTTAAATAGTGAATCTCCAAAAATGACATGTTCAAATAATCCAAAGTTTTCCTCCTAATTGTGATCCTTTGTCAAAAATTAATTTTTTAGACGAAGAAAAAAGTGTTGCTGTTGAAGAAAGTGTTAATGACAATTTCAAAGGGAAGGAAATTGATTAAGAAGAAGATCCATAAGAAAATTTCGTAGAAATTTTTGGAAAATTGCATTTCCAGAGGCGTGGGAGTCTGAATTCTTCGCGTAATAGGGATGTCAAAATTACTCGGATGGGGCTAAGTACCCGGATACCCGGCCCGATATTGCCGAGGAATTACCCGAAATTTCGGGGAGATTGACCGGGGACGGGTAGAGTAATCCTAAGGAATGCCCGGGGCCGGGCAGGGGCCGGGGACTAGGCTCCTCGGCCCGGAATAAATATAAAAATATATTTTATTTAATTTACGATAATATAAATAAGCAACCTGCTAAAACGCTCGACAAAACTCGACGCGCTTGATAGAGCTCAACATGCAAGTATCAAGTGTCAGATGATGCATCCGAGACTCAAAGTCTTCGAAAAATAGACTGATATCGAGTGTCAGTTGTGGATCTGACACTCGACACTTAAATATTTTTTGTGTCGGATTCACAACCGACACTCGACATCTTGAAATCTGACATCCGACATCACGAAATCAGACACTCGATAACATAGAATCCGACATTCGATATTATAAAATCCGAAACTCGACAATAAAAAATCTGACACTCTAATTCTGTCTATTTTTTCTATTTTCTCGTCAGTCTTTACCACTTTGCGGAAGAGTGAAAACACATCACAACCTTCACTTCAGTCCTTCACTCTCACTACTTTCGTTTGCCTAACCTAACCTGGGTCCTTTCTTTCACTTCAGACTTCACATGCTTCACAGACAGTGACATAGCTACCTGGGTCCTGACTTGCACTGCCTCCTCTTACCTGCACTGTTATCCTGATCTGCACTGCTTCTCCAAACCTGCCTTGTGACAGCTTCTCCAGACTTCGCCTCCACGC
Organism: Boswellia sacra; assembly: GCA_013180625.2. Lineage (NCBI taxonomy): Eukaryota > Viridiplantae > Streptophyta > Magnoliopsida > Sapindales > Burseraceae > Boswellia > Boswellia sacra. The sequence continues at coordinate 203,529 of SNVD02013965.1, read as the reverse complement.
CCACGATGAGAGCTTCGCCTGACCTGCACCCATGTTTTATGAACTCTACTCCGATCTATTCGTCTTCTTCCTTTTCTCTATCAACTCATGAAACCTGATCTATTCGACACAGTAGCCATAGTGTCTCTCTACTTTGACCTCAAACAGAAATAAGCCTAATATTTTATGCTTTCTTGAAATTCTTTTATTGTTTGCCATAGTTTTGTACTTCATTGTTCTTTGTTTGAATTTATTTGTCAATAAAAACTATTAGGGATTATAATATTTTTGTATTTTTGTAAGTTATAGACAAAAAATTTCTACATCCAGTGGAAATGATCAACCGACTCATAGTGATGATATGCCAATGGAAGAAAATGAAATGGAGCAAGATATTGAGGAGGACAACATGGTTGATGTTTTGGTTGAGGATGGATCTACAAAAAATTCAGAAACAGAACGTGGGAAAATGCGGCCACAAGTTGATCGTAGCACTCGTGGGCGTGGAGCACGAGGTGGTGTCACAAAGAGAAAGGAGGATCATCAACTAATGAAATTGTCTTGGGTCTGGGAACATTTTACAAAAGAAATTATTGAGGGCTGACAAAAAGTTATTTGTAACCATTGCAAAGCTGCATTGGTTGGTCATCATACAGATGGAACCAAACACTTGGCAAGCCATTTAGGAAGTTGTAAGAGTTAAAAACAAGCAACAATTTCTTGAGTTTTCAAAAGAAGCAAGATGGAAGTAATTCATCAGAAATGGTTGTTGATGAACACTTAATTATGTATGTTTAATAAGAGTTTAGTTCATCATATTGCATTAATAGTATCATTAAATTCCTCAATTTAAGCATATTTGTAGCCTTTGCATCTTTGGAATTAACTTTCTCTTAATTTTGGTTTTGTTATAGGTTTGGTAAAAAAGGTATAACTTTCTATTTATAGATCAGAATGCTGCAAATCTTAATGTTTTGGAAAGCTGATTAAATTATCTACAAGGTTGTATTTCACAAGCATCATCAAATTCGGGCTCTTAGTGGACCCAAATGGGCTTGAAGTGAACCCATCTGCAGATTCAGCCCAGCTTGACCAAGCCTCAGTGTTTTGACTATATCTCTCAGAATACGTATCCAAATTGTATGAAGCAATATGTTCTAGAAAGCTGAGAAAAATATCTATGATTTTTATGAAGACATGTGATTAAAATTCTCAATAATTCAATGTCAAAATCGGTGGTCAAATTCGGTTCGCCTAATTACCCCAATTGTCAAAGTTGGCGCATCCAATATTTGAAAATTATTCTTTTGTAATTTGACAAGTTTGCCCCTGAATGTATCTATAAATAGAGGTGCCTTGTGACCCATTAGGGCATCTTGGCCTTGGCTGGAATATCTTGGCCTTAGCTGGGATCTTGTATTGTGTATCTCTTCTTATTGTGTTTTCTCTCTTGTGTGTTAATGTTATTAATGAATTTCCTTCTTCTTGCAATTTGTTTTCTTTCTTTTATAATGTCTTTTTAATTTCTCTCTTGCTAAGGTGAAAGGGTGAAACCCTTGATATGAGAGTAAGGATTCTCTAACCCTTTAATATGTGCTTGATTATTATAATCTTATGTTGTTTATCTCATATGATTTATATTTACTTTCTTAATCAATCTTGACACCACTCGTAAAGTGGAGGTATTGATCCATTGTAGACAATCATTGGCACATCAAATACTTGGATCCTTTCTAGATATCGTATGGTTTTTCCTTACCGACACAAATCTAGTTAGAAACCTTGATTTGTTGTCGACATATGGAGATTGGCACATTGGATGCTTGAACCCATTTACAATTAGTGGTATAAATATTGGTAACGAAGCAAATATAATTCACATAACTAAAATGGGTTGTTTATCCTTATTCGAAATATCAAGGGCAGATCCCCTAACCTTGGCTCTCATTATCATTATGTTAATTTCTCTTGTGTTATTCTTATTTATTGTTTAAGAACTTGTTCTTTACTCATATTTGTTGATATTATCTTGCCATCCCTTTGAATCAACTATAGCATATTTGCCTAGCTTATAATTTGTAGCGCTAAAATCTCCTTCCTCGTGGATCGACCTCGGTCTTACCGGGTTTATTACTTCGACACTCCTATACTTGGGAGACAATCCTTTTTCGAATGTGTTAAGTTTTTGGCGCCGTTGCTGGGGAAGGTAAATTTTGGCGTACAAAATTGTAAGTATTTTCTTTCCTCATTTCTATTTTTATTTTTCTTGCATGTGTTCATCTTTTCTTTCTCTTTGCATTAGTTGGAAGAATTGTGAGGAGTCACTCATCTTCTTTGGAAAACATGCTCATATCAAACCAAGAACATTAATGGACTACATAAATCTTAGAAGAACTTGTGCACAATCATGCATAGTCTTCCCTCATGATGCAATACATTTCAGCTATGAATCGGATTTCATTCAATTCTTACCCCACTTTCATGGCCTAGATGTTGAAAACATATTTTTGCACTTGAAAGAATTTGAAGATTTTTGTAACACATATAGTGACCTAAATTATAGCATAAACATCTTTAGATTAAAGCTTTTTCCTTTTTCTTTAAAGGATAAAGCTAATACATGGCTACAAAATCTTAGGTCAGGATCCATTAGCTCATGGAATGAAATGCAACAAGAATTTCTAAAAAAATTCTTTCCTCCCTATAGAACAAATTCTCTCAAAAGGCAAATCATCAATTTCACTCAAAAACAAGGAGAGACCTTTTACCAATGTTGGGATAGGTATAAAGCATTGCTTAATACTTGTCCTCACCATGGTTTGGAAACATGGAGGCTAGTTTAAATTTTCTATAAAGGTCTTACATATCAAGCTAGGCAAATGGTAGAATTAATGTGTAATGGACAATTTGAAAATAAAGACCCTGATGAAGCCATGGATTACCTAGACTTACTAGCGAAAAATACCCAAAATTGGAACAATGTTGGCACCTATGAGGCACCAAGAACATCTAGTAGAGGGATTTATAACTTTAGGGAGAATCATGGTCTTCATGCTAAATCTACATCCCTAGCTAGAAAAGTCGAGGACTTAGAAATGTGCTCTATGCAAGAAATTGTTTGTCACACTTGTAATTCTAGTGATCATCCTACAGATGATTGCCTAATTATGCTTACCTTTAGGAAAAGTCTCTATGAACAAACCAATGTTTTAGACACTTTTCAAAGGTCAAATCCTAATCCTTACAAACAAAATTTTGGATGGAAAAATCACTTGAATTTTGATTGGAGGAATGATAATCATGCGCAATCTTACCAATCTCCCTTCCAATCATATCAAAATTTTCAAAAATCTCATGATCATGCATCTTATGAGGATCTTGAAGAAATATTGAATTCATTTATTGCAAAGCAAGAGGCTTTTAATAGTCGAACTGCTTAGACTATGGCGAACTTGAATGATGTTCTTGAAAAACTTGCATTTGCACTTAGTACTCATGAGAAAAGTGAGTTTCCATCTCAACTAGAGCCAAACTCCATCAATCCACATGCAAGTAATCCAAGTGGCCAACATCTAGATGAAGATTCGGTAAGTACTCTTCACGATGGTAAGGGTGAACATATTCTTAACCCTTATGAGAAAGATGATGAATCAATCTCAAAGGGTAAGGAAGAGGTTAATAAACCTACACCTAACAAGGAAAAGATCGAATCCTCACTTATGCCCTCATGTCATCATGCAAAGGAACTTAACCAAAATTTTAACATTAATGAATTTTTCAAGCATGATGAAAATGAGGAAGCTAATAGGACTAAAACTAATATGGAAGACCATATCCAAAATGAGAATTTTTCAAGTCCTTCAGAAATCGGGTTAACTAGTTCATTTGAACCAAGTGTGCAACTAGAGCCCATTGCTTCTAAAGAATTCTCATTGCTTGATTTTGTACAGGTGAAGGAGATTATGAGTTGGGAGCCATGCTTTGAAGAAAGGCAGGAAGAAACATCCACACTCAAGAATGCGTGCCTCAAGGACAAACAAACTCAATTAGTGGTAATCTCTTCCATTTTTGGAAATAAAGGAAAAAGAAAGGTACTTCCTCAATGGCATATTTTTTATCGTGGTAAATTACCTTATATGGTTCGAAGAGATTCTTCTTGTGGACCTTGTCTATCACGATTAATCAGGTTTTATCTTTCTGTGCCATGTTTTTTTGTTTTTGTTGTTATTCTCTATTTTTCTATCATTTTATATTTTTTTTGTGTGCTTTTATTTATTTCTTGTGTTTTCATTTTGTTTCCCGATCAAGTGGCGGATACAGTACTCCGTGGTTTTTTAAGTCGGTTTTTCAGTTCCTTAAAAACTGTTACTCACCTTGCATCCATTTTCTTTTCTTCTCTCTCATTTTCTTCACATGGATACCATTCTCTCAAAATTTCACAAACATTTTCCCTCTCTTCCTCAAAATGATTTGCTTAAAATTTATAAAGCTCGTGCAGAAAGACTAAGGATGTTGATGTGTAAGGGTATGCCTGTTGAAGTAAGATGGTTAATTAAAGCCAAGGTTCGATTTTCTTGTGAATTTTCTGATAATCTTGTTTCTCACATGCCAAGTATGGGAAGAAGCTTTTACGCCAAAAAGAGAAAGGCGAAAAGGTTACAAGATTGTCCCAAATGTGCAAGATGGACTTGTAACCAGCGTTGCCGCTCCTTGGGATATTTGTCTAATAATCGAGAGGATAAACTACAGTTCATCAAGAATGGACTGAGCAAGGAGTCTTTTGATGATATCCGAATGACTCTTGAGACGCATTCTTGTGGACTTATGCAGCGTGAAATTTTTAAATTGTGGACACAATTCCGAAATGAGCAGGAACGCTATAGTCTTGGGAATCTGACTTAAAACAACCCTGTTTGCCATTTTATAAGAAAACTGGATGGGAAGTATATCCCCAACTCATAAAAGGTGTTTAAGCCGTTTCTGGACGTAAAACTAGAGGAAGATGTGAGCCACAGTCACAACTATCTATACATATGCATGCGTGCCATCATTTTTGAATTTTAATGTCTTATAGCTGTCATTTTTGAATTTGCATCTTTTGCTTGACTTATAGTGTCTTATTTCATCATCTTTTTTAAATTTCTATGCATTATTGTCATATTTTTCAACAAGCAACCGAGCTACCTATTTAGATGTCATCATTAGCATACCTTTTTCCACTCCATAAATACCACATCTCTTGTTCTCTTTTTCACATATAGTTAGAAAGTTACATAGACATGAAGGGAACTTCAAAACGTCGAATCCAAAGGATATGTGTATTCTGTGGATCTCGACCAAGTAAAAGTCAGGAATTTGTAGAAGTAGCAAATTATCTTGGTAGGCTACTGGCTGAAAGAACGATTCATATGATTTATAGGGGAGGTAGCCTCGGGTTAATGGCTTATGTGTCAACAGCTGCACATGTAGGAGGTAGTCAAGTTTTAAGAGTTATTCCTAAAGCTTTGACTGTAGAAAGCATCGTTGGAAAAACAGTTGCGATAGAGTTACAGGTCTCCTCTATGCATGAATGCATAGCACATATGCTTATCAATTCAGATGCCTTTATTGCTTTACCAGGTGGCTTTGGTACTCTTAAAGAAATTATTCAAATTGCCTCTTGGGCCCAACTGAATCTCCATCAAAAACCCATAGGTTTGTTGAATGTCAAAAATTTCTTTGATCCTTTAATACGTTTTGTTGATGCAGCTGTGGAACAAAATTTTATCCCTCATTCGGCAAGAAGGATCCTTGTTTCTGCCACTTCTGTTGGTGAGTTACTTGACAAATTACAAGCAGTTGAGTATGAACCTGACCCAGCTAGTACTCAAATTAATTGGTCAGGAGGGCAAAACAAAAAGTGCAAATTGGATCTGAATCTCCGTTTGTAATTTTTCTTGTCCTTTATTTTATTTTATTTTTAACATTTTATTTTATGAGTCTTTTAGGTCATCTCCCTTGAATAACAGAAGCTTCAGGTAATGTCTCCTATGCTTTATCTCTCTACATTTAAAGATTGAGGATAATGCTTCATTTGGTTGGGGGGGAAGGATAGTACACATAAGTGTGTCTTAAATTTTCTTTTTCTTGCAAAAAAAAAAAAAGCGAGTTAGTAATTAGATTTAGAGTGCGGTTTAAGGAGTTCAAATTCTCTTGAGACGCATTCTGGGTCAGGAATGACAGAGTAAGGAGGACCAGTTTAAACTCTTGAAACACACTCTAACCAATTTGTTATTTTATTTTTGCATTTTTGAAGACTTATTTTAACTAACTTGATATTATTTACTATTGATTTTTGAATTTTATAACAAGGAGGTCTTATTCATTTCACTTTGAATTATTGAAATCTATGAACTCTCACAACCTTATCATTTAATAAACTGTACGCTTATGTACTCGCTAAGCAAGTATTCATGAACCTTTCTTCACACATATACACATACCTTGATGCATGATTGTGGGTGGCGAAATGAAATGTTATAATATTTGAGTTCTTTTGTTTTGTTTAGGATAACAACACAAAGGAAGGGGAAAGTTAAAAAAAAAAAGAAAAAAGTGAAAAAAAGAGAAAAAAGAAGAGAAAGCAATTGTGGATAAGTTTGGTCTCGTAGCCTCCTTAATTCAAGCAATTAAGCCCGAGGGGTGCCTCAACACCTAATACCTTAAGACCAACTGATTTGGGAGCTATTGGCCCAAAGCTCACTACATGGATTAAGGAGAAAGCTTAATGGGATTGAACATTGCACTATCCACAAGTTTCTAAGAAAAAATAAAACATCGGCAACCCAAGTTGTTAAGCTCGTAGGGGTGTCTTAACACCTAATGCCCTAAGGCCAATTGGTCTGGGAGTCATTAGCCTAAAGCTCACTACATGGGTTAAAGATGCATTCTTTCAAAAAAGAAAAAAAACAAAAAAACAAAAAAAAGAAAAAGAAAAGAAAAAAATATATATAAAAAATGAATGAATGGCCCCTACCTAAAGTTGTTAGCCTTAACAAATATTAGAACCGATATGGCTTCTTTCTAATAAGCCCCCTAGTCGTGCATCGACTGAGCACAAAAAGAAGGTTTGTTGATATCTTGACTGAAAGGTACATGAGTCATTTAAAAAAAAAAAAAGCTAGAGAGTTTGTTTATTTGGACAAAATCAAGGAGAGTGTAATAATGACCATCTTGGACGTAAAATTCTATAAATCACTTCTAAATAATAACGTTTTAATTACTAGGGACTAGCAATAAGCTGGTTGGGGGGTGTGATGAACACTTAATTATGTATGTTTAATAAGAGTTTAGTACATCATATTACATTAATAGTGTCATTAAATTCCTCAACTTAAGCATATTTGTAGTCTTTGCATCTTTGGAATTAACTTTCTCTTAATTTTGGTTTTGTTACAGGTCTGGTAAAAAGAGCATACTTTCTATTTATAGATCAGAATGCTGCAAATCTTAATGTTTTGGAAAGCTGATTAAATTATCTGCAAGATTGTATTTCACAAGCATCATCAAATGCGGGATCTTAGTAGACCAAAAATGGGCTTGAAGTGAACCCATCTGCAGATTCGGCCTAACTTGACCTAGCCTCAGCATTTTGACTATATCTCTCAAAATACGTATCCAAATCGTATGAATCAAAATGTTCTAGAAAGCTGAGAGAAATATCTACGACTTTTATGAAGACATGTGATTAAAATTCTCAATAATTCAATGTGAAAATCGGTGATCAAAGTCGGTTCACCTAATTACCCCAATTGTCAAAGTTGGTGCATCCAATATTTGACAATTATTCCTTCGTAATTTAACAAGTTTGCCCCTGAATCTATCTATAAATAGAGGTGCCTTGTGACCCATTAGGGCATCTTGGCCTTGGCTGGAATATCTTGGCCTTAGTTGGGATCTTTTATTGTGTATCTCTTGTTATTGTGTTTTCTCTCTTGTGTGTTAATGTTATTAATGAATTTCCTTCTTCTTGTAATTTGTGTTCTTTCTCTTATAATGTCTTTCTAATTTCTCTCTTGCTAAGGTGAAAGGGTGAAACCCTTGATATGAGAGTAAGGATTCTCTAACCCTTTAATATGTGCTTGATTATTATAATCTTATGTTGTTTATTTCATATGATTTATATTTACTTTCTTAATCAATCTTGACACCACTCGTAAAGTGGAGGTCTTGATCCATTATAGACAATCATTGGCACATCAAATGCTTGAATCCTTTCTAGATGTCGTATGATTTTTTCTTACCGACACAAATCTAGTTAGGAACCTTGATTTGTTGTCAACATATGGAGATTGGCACATTGGATGCTTGAACCCATTTACAAGTAGTGGTAGAAATATTGGTAACGAAGCAAATATAATTCATATAACTAAAATGGGTTGTTTATCCTTATTCGAAATATCAAGGGCGGATCCCCTAACCTTAGCTCTTATTATCATTGTGTTAATTTCTCTTGTGTTATTCTCATTTATTATTTAAGAACTTGTTCTTTACTCATATTTGTTGATATTATCTTGCCATCCCTTTGAATCAACTATAGCATATTTGCCTAGCTTATAATTTGTAGCACTAAAATCTCTTTCCTCGTGGATCAACCTCGGTCTTACCGGGTTTATTACTTCGACACTCCTATACTTGGGAGACAATCCTTTTTTGGATGTGTCAGTTGTTAAGACGTTTGATAAAGAAGTTTGTAAGGTAAAGGTGGCCAAAATGATTGTAATGCATGAAATCCCTCTTTCTTTTGTTGAGTATGAGGGTTTTAAGGAGTTAATGTATTATGCTCAACCTTTGTTTGTTCTCATGAGTAGAAACACTTTAGAAATGTGGTCTTTAAGATATATGATATTGAGAAGGAAAAGACCATGAAGATGATGGATGCTTGTAAGAGTAGAATAGGAATAACAACTGATATGTGGACTGCAAGTAATAAAAAAAAAAGAAAGGCTACATGGTTGTGACAGCACATTTCATTGATGAGCATTGGAGATTACAAAGTCGCATCTTGAGGTAAATATATCATATATGAGATATGCTAATATCATACATTTAAAAGAAAAAGACTTAATTTCTTAATTATTAACTAGTGTTTGACCTTTACTATTGAAAATGTTTCAAGTTCATATATGTTCCATCTTCACACATCGCTGAAGCGCTTGCTGATGAGCTAGCTAATTGTTTGATGGATTGGAATGTTGATCGTAAGTTGTCATGTGTTACTCTTGACAATTGCTCTACTAATGATGCATTGATTCCTATACTAAAAGAAAATTTGGGTGTTCATAACAAGATTTTGAAAGGAAAATTATTTCATATGAGGTGCACGTCACACATTTTGAATTTGATAGTGAGAGATGGGTTAGATGGGATTAGAGATGGGATTGATAAAATTAGAAATAGTGTCGCCTTTTGGTCTGCTACACCTAAAAGAATTGAGAGATTTGAGAGTGAAGCATGATAAATGAAAGTTTCTTATACAAGAAAATTGGTATTAGATTGTTGCACTAGATGGAATTCAACTTATTTGATGTTATGTATTGTATTGGAATATAGAGATGTGTTTACTCGTTTGCATGTGCGTGAAAAAAGTTACATATCTTTACCTATGCATTCAGAGTGGGAGTTGGCAAGGTTGATGTGTGACCATTTAAAGTATTTCTATAAGGTGACCTAAGTTTTTTCAGGTACAAGATATCCCGCTTCCAACTTGCTTTTTGCTTTGATTTGTGACTTGAGATTGGCATTGACTAAATGGTGTGATTCTCCTCATTCTAAAATAAGAGGGATGGCATCACAAATGATAGAAAAATTTGAAAAGTACTGGGAGGTCATTCATGGTATCTTGGCAGTGGTTGCTATCCTTTATCCAAGATATAAAATGCAATTGATCACATTTTTCTTTCCAAAAATTTATGGAGACAATGCTTCAAAGTATGTTGGAAAGGTCAAAGACACTGTTTATGACTTAGTACAGGAGTACAAACCTAAAACTGCCACTGTAGGTGTTGGTGAACAAGATGAGTCATTAGCAAATGAGGTTCCTACGAGTGGTGGGGTGGAAGATATGACTTTTGAGTCCAACTTAGAGTAGCAATCATACATTAGTTGTACGAGTAATACAGTTACTAAGTCTGAGTTATATTTGTATTTGGAGGAACAATGTTTGAAGCACACTAGTGGCCATTTTGATATTTTGAGTTGGTGGAAGACAAATGTAGGCAAATATACTTTGTTGGTTGAAATTGCGAAAAATATTTTGTCTATCCTTGTTTCTACTGTGGCTTCTAAATCTGCATTTAGTACGAGTGATAGACATTTAAGTCCCCATCGCAGCAGACTACATTCAAAGACATTAGAAGCTTTGATGTGCACTCAGAATTGGTTATGGACTCAGTCACGTGGTATTATATTCTCTACAATGTTCAATCTATATTTTATGATATATGCATATTTCTAATACCTTTTCTTTCCTTTTTTGTTTTGCTAGGTATGATTCCTGAGTGTGAGTTGGTAACGGTAGAAGAAGCAGTGTATGATGAGGATGAAGAGCCATTAGAACTATCGACATTGTCAGCTTGTTCTTGAATTGATATGGTTGCTGTATAAATGTTGGATTGTATTTGTACTTTTTGGATGTTTAGAGTTTAGACTATATTTGCCTTCGTTGAGTTGTGGTTTCTTTATATTTGTCTTCGTTGATGCGTATGAAAACTGTGGAAACCGATGGGTTTCGTCGCGAGGTAGACGATGGCGAGTGTCAGATTTATGTCAACTCCACTTGACAGTCGATGTCTACAATTCACTTGCCATTTGCTTTAACCTACAAATACAAGGCCGTTATGGTTAAATATGATGCAAAAAGACAAAAAAAAAAAAAAACTAAAATAAGCAACCTACCAAAACGTTCGACAAAACTCGACGCGCTCGATAGAGCTCATCTGACACTCAACACTTACCTGTCGAGTCGTGTCAGATTCACTGTCGAGTGTCGATTATGAATGCAAGTCTTGACATTGCTGAATAGTTTGCCACCTTCTCCGAATCATATGGTCACTTCTTTAACTTATGGGCAAAAAGAGTTCTCAATGATGACTCTTCCTACTCTATTGGCTATTGAAGAAGTTAGAATAAACCATAGAAAGAAAGAAATTGGCAACAATCTCCTCATAACATAAAGTTCAAATCAGCCTAAGGTACAATAGTTTCAAAAATAAAAGAAATATTCTAAAGGAAAAAAAAACAACAACAACAACAAACAACACAACAAGAAACGCAAGAAGGGGTTTTTTTGTGGTGAGATTGGTCACTTCAAGGCTAAATGTCCTCGTCGTAAGTGACATGCTACTGTTTCCAAGGAAGTGATTTTAACAGTCTCTGAAGCTTTGCTAAGATTGACTATCGACGGTGGATGGATTATGGTGCAACTAGACATGTTCGCAAGGATAAATCTCTCTTCATTTCTTTCCAAAGATCAAGAGAAAGGTGAACATTATGTGTATATAGGCAAGAATACCTATATCGATGTTCTGGGTTAAGGAGATTGTAAGATCACCACAGATTCTTCTATCATAATTTTGAAGAATGTTTTGTTTGCTCTTACAATTGCAAGGAATTTATTTTCAGTTTCAATTTTAGAGAAAAAGGGGTTTGAAATTAAATTCAAGAGTGGTGTTGTCATTATTTCATATGGTCATGATGTACTTTTGAGTGGTCTTCGTATTTATAATATGTATTCCATTTCTGGTATCAATAAAATTAATTGCTCTTTTGGGTATATTTTTGTGTCTAATTCTTTAAATTCTACTTTGGCATTTAAGATTATGTCACATAAATAAGAATAAAATGTTGTGTATGCATCAGAAAGGTTTAATGCCTAAAGTAAATCTAGATAACTTTAACATTTGTGAATCATGTGTTAAAGGAAAATTATCAAGAAAATCTTTCTCATCTCATTGGGAATCATATGATTTACTTAAGGTAATTCATTCATATTTGTATGGACCTATGAGAGTTAAGACACATAAAGGAATAGAATAGTTTGTTATTTTTATCAATGATTTCTCTAAATATGGTCATGTTTATCTTTTAAAGCATAAATCTGAAGTTTTAGAGAAATTTCAAGAATATAAGTTAGAAGTTGAAACTTAATTAGGAAGATCTATTAAAACCCTACATAGTGGTCGTAGTAGTGAATATGAAGCCATTGATTCATTCTGTAAACATAGTGGGATACGACATAGTTATACTATGCCCTATAGTCCACAATAGAATGGGGTTGCTAAAAGATGCAATCGAGCTCTAATGGATATGGTTCAATCCATCTTGGCATATTCTAATATGCTTTTACATTTCTACGGAGAGGCATTATCAAGCACTACTTACATTTTGAATAAAGTTGAAACAAAGGCTAAATCATTTACTCCATATGAACTTTGGCAAGGTGTCAAACCTAATTTATCTCATCTTCATATTTGGGTTTGTAATACGCAAGTGCTAATTCCTAAACCTTTATAAAATAAATTAAGTTCTAAAACTTAGGATTGTAAATTTATAAGGTATTCAGATAGTGGGAGTGGTTATCGTTTCTATCATCCTAAAAGTGATTGATCGAAAGTCGTGATCCCATTTTTATGAATTATCTGATGTTGTCATTTCTCCACATCTTCCCTACTTTTGAAAAATGACAATAATACCCCACCAACTCCATCCCTATCGGATGGTGACTTATCTCTTGTACCTGTACAATCCAGTGGAAGCAAATGTAAACGTGAACCATCAATAAGACTGTAAGATCATTATGTGTTTAATCTAGATGAGGTAGATCCTATCAGTGAGGATCCTAGATCTTATTATGTGGCAATGTCTCAATCAAATTCTAAAGAGTGGGAAAAAACCATGATTGATGAGTTAGAATCCATTGAGAAAAATCAAGTTTGGGAATTAGTTGATTTACCCAAAGGCAGAACTCCAATAGATTGCAAATAGGTTCTAAAAAAGAAAGTAAAGGCAGTTGGAAGCCTAGATAGATATAAGACAAGACTTGTAATTAAAGGTTATACGTAGCAACTTGGTATTGACTTTGGCGACACTTATTCGCTAGTGACAAAGTTCACATCAATAAGGATACTCATGTCAATAGTTGCAAGGATGGATATTGAATTGCATCAATTAGATGTCAAAAAAGCTTTCTTGAATGTGAATTGAAGGAAGATATCTAGATGATCCAACCAAATGGTTTTATGATTACAAGACATAAGGATAAAGTATACAAGTTAAAGACATCTCTTTGTGCACTGAAACAATAATTTAGATAGTGGTATTTAAAATTTCATGAAGCAATTTCAGAATTAGGATACCAAATGAATCCACTAGATCACTATGTGGATAGTGGAAGTGCCAAGATAAGTTTTCTATCTTATCACTGTATTTAGATGACATTTTATTAGCTAGTAATTTTAATGATATGATAAATAAGACAAAATCATATCTTAAATCTCGTTTTGAGATGAAAGACATGAGTGAAGCCTCCTATGTTTTGGGTATCAAGATTACACAAGATGGAGCTTCCAAGTTACTGTATCTAAATGAAGAAAATTATCTAGATAAAGTACTCAAGCACTTTAAGATGGTAGAATGTAAACCATTGAGTACATTTATGTGCAAGTCCATAACTCTTATTAAAGAGATGTGTCCTAAAAATAACGAGAAAATTCAAGAGATCCAAATGGCTCTTATTCACAAGCAATTGGAAGTTTGATGTATGAAATAACTAGCACAAGGCCTAATATACATCATGCAGTAGAAGTAGTAAATTAGTATCAGTCAAATCTCAATAAAGCACATTGACAAGTAATCAAAAGAATTGTGAGAAATCTGAAAGGCACAAAAGGTATGAAACTATGCTTTGGTTTAAGTGATCTAGTGCTTGTTGGCTATTGTAATACAGATTTTACAGGTGATTTAGATGATAGAAAGTCAACATTTTCGTATTTGGTGGAACCGCTATTTCTTGGCTTAGTAAGAAACAGAGTTGTGTTGCAAAGTATACCATGGAGGCTGGATATATTTCTTGTAGCACAATTACAAGTACTGCAGTATAGGCTAAGCAGTTCATTGAAAGCTTACAATTAGATTTAATTGTTAAACTAGTCAATTTGTTTTGTGATAGTAATTTTGCCATCTTTTTAATTAAAAGTGTAGCAAATAGCTCTAAGGGAAAACACATTGATATGAATTATCACTATATCCAAGATATAGTGGAGAAGGGAGAAATTAAAGTTGACTCTTTACCCTTTGGTGAGATAATGGTTGATCCTATGACCAAAGGATTATCGCTAGAGAGATTCAGAGAGCATATGACTACAATGGGTTTGAAAATTCATCTAGATGTGTAGTTGGACAATATGCGGTATGAAGATATTATTGTAAATATCTTGGGGACGCCCAATATTAACAATAATATAACTCTATCTTATTTTTAATTATTGGTCAGGTAACAGATAGAGAACATCGGTGAGGTAATAAGAGTTATAGTAGATCTCTAGAGTGTGAAATCCGTTTTGAGGCATCTAGAATGGTCTCTATAACAGCAAACGCATAGTGTAAAAGTCGTCAATAAGGTGTATTAAGGAAAACCTCAGGATAAGAGAAAGTATTTGATCTAAATTTTGGACATAGGTCAAATAACGTTTTATTTACTGAAATCGCAAATTGTAATTAGGGATAGATTGTATTTCCTAATTCGAGAGAATTGGTGTCATTTTACTTTATGCAAAGTGAAGTCGTTTGATAAATAAATTTTAGACGCGATCAATTATGGTTACAATCTCGTACATGTAATAACAAAGACAACCATATTCTAATGTCAGTTTAAGAAGTCAAACTAGCTATATATAATTAGATCAAGTAGGAGTTGTTAGTCTTTGTGATCCAATATATATAGGTGACATGGAAGGTTCTATTTGATGGGATTCACCATAAATATGGTGCATCATGTCATATAGAGGGATGTGTCTCTTGTTAAAGAGACACACGAGAGAGTTATTGCAAATAACTTCTATAACCACTAGTTAGTTAATTATGGTTATTGCAAAGGGATATGAATGGTGTGTGACGCCTTTCGGGTTGTGTCCATTAGTATATTAGATATACCCGTTTGGCGCATGCTTCTATAATTACCTTGTATGTACCCAATAGCCTAATGACGTTATATCAATCCTATTCAAAAATCTTTCAATAGAGACTGAAGCATGCATAGCCAAAGCCGAAGAAGGATTGACAACCTAAATGAAAATTTGGGCATACACATTCAAGGATATTTAACTCTGGGTACAACACATATTTAATTTTTATTTTTCAACTATTTTAGAGAATTCTGTCCATGTCAACAACTTTGCTTCCCTTCATGTTGAAGGAAAAAAAAAAAGACAAATTAATAGAAGCATTAAGGTGGTGGAAATTATTATTCATTCAATAATATTGTCTAATATCAAGTTGTTTATATGAAATAGGACTTATGAATAAATATATTGTTTCAATTTTATAGTAAAAATTAGCATTTAATTATATAGTAAACTTTACTTATGAATTTGTAATTTTGAAGACGGAATTTTTCAAGTATAATTTTTCATTATGTAAATTTTGTTCGTTTAGAAGATGAGAAGAACGAGAAGAGAGTTTGTAATAATAGAAGAAGAAGATAAGGGCATTTGTGATCTTCATTCTTCAAGTGGAAACATGACCGTGAGAAGTAAGGAGTTAAATAATTAATTATATTAATAAGTTATTAGAAAAGAAGAATGCAAGTTGGGTACAAAACTAAAGCAATCAGCCACTATTTATTTTTTCTTAATCTAGACAAGAAAAAACATGACATAAAAGTCAGTCAAAAGCTAAGTGAGAATTAATATTCAATCCAAAAATATTATTTAATAGTAATTGTGGCAGACAACGAAGACCAAGGCATGACATTAAAGTTAAAATCGATAGCATTGATTTTTCAAATAAAATCTTCAAGTGGAACATGTATCTTGAATGAATGAACCAACATTCATTAATCTATTAGAAACAGTACCACAAAGGCATATAAAAAACCTAATTTAACCAATATGCATGGCAGCCGGAAAGGTATTTCAACAGCATCAATTAATCAGGTTAGGTCAAATTAAAAAAATAAAAAATAAAATTTAGGAGAGAAAAAGAGTAGAAGATAAACATAAGCAAATTAAGCAGTGATTGAGATCTCTGCTTTTCAATGTGGAAAGGAAAATTCTGCATTAAATAAACTCGTAATAACTCTCCTCCAATTTTTTAATACATAGGTGAGACCTGGAAAGACGTAATAAAACTTGGAAATGCGCGTAAAGATAAGAGGTTGTGAGGAGAGAGTAATGGGACTGGTTGATATTGTTGCCAACTTCATAGGCTTAAGGGTTGGGGCTACTCAGGAATGCAGAAATTTCCCATAGTAGCACATATATAAATGGAATGATGGGTACGTTAATTGCAGTGTTACAAAGGAAAATCTGCCAACGAAATATAATTAATGGCCGTTTTAGGTTCTCGTTTTGAAGCTCCTAAGTTTTTTATTGAGATTAATTAATGCTATGAATTATCGTGTATGCTTCCTCATAATAATTGTGTAAGAATAATGCTATATTTACGGAATATTGTGTCTTAAAAATCCGAATTCTATCCATCAATTTCAAGTAGGGGGTGTTCTTCAATTTGGATATAATAGATTTAGCAATAACCAATCTAATATAATATTGATCAGTTTAAAAATTTTCAATCGAATCCGATCTAAACTTTTAGTTTGTAGCAACCACTTGATCTAAAATCTTGAGACAAGTCAATTGACCTATTTCTTCGGGCAACTCTTCAATATCAGAACTGCGAAAGCGAAAGCTAAGGATCTCTAGTGCTTTCAGTTCTCCAATAATGGCTATGTCTCCCAATTTACATTCATCCAAACCCAATGTTTGCAGGTTTAGTAGGAGACAAATTCATAATGGTAGTGACAATAACCGCAATTTATTCAAAACTAAAACATTTAGTTCAGTCATCCCTGTGAAAAAATTCTTAGGGATTTTGACAGACGAACCTGGGTTTTTAATTTGCACAGATCTAAGTTGTGGACATTGCAATCCTTCAGGAAGCTCAATAGCATTACATTTGAGTAAAGTGATTGCAGTGCAATTTTCTAGTCTATCATTACTTGGTCATCTTATTGGAGCAGTCTCATCTCTCGCTGAAAAACCATGCTGGTCTCTGGATGCAATTGATAAGGCAACATCACGAACAACATCATGCATAGAAAATGATTCATTGGTTTGACCATCAAGCAACAAACAAGAGGCTTTGAGTTTATCCAACAAAATATACAATTCGTCTCGAGCCTCTTGCAGCTTGTCGATGCCTTGAAATAGATCCCACCCATACTATACTTCAACAGGTCCAAAATAGAAAATATCACCTGCCACTAGACTACAAAGTAAGAAAGCTGACCTGAGTTCCTAATCTTCTAAATATTTGTAACTCAATTCTATCGATGAGTATGCCTGTGCCTGTACTCCTGTGCTCAAACTTCTCTCAGAAGGCTTTTTTAGATATTGCAACGCAGTATTCCACTGATGAAGTTCCCTGTTTCGTAATGCGGTGGCTATTGTAAAAATGGCAATAGGCAAACCTCCGCATTCCTTGGTTACTTCAAATGCTATAGGTTTTAAATCACAATTTTCGACACATTCACCTGCAATCTTCTTGAAAAGCCTCCAAACTTCTTCTTCATGTAAAATGCTAACTTGGAAATTTTTTTTACAATTCATCTTACTATTTCTCAATACATCTAGACGTCTTGCTGTCAACAATACTTGGCACCCTTTGTTATAATCTCCTAGAGGAATTCCTATAATCTCCAGGTCAAGATCATTCCAAATATCATCCAAAATCACAAGGATCTTCTATTGGAAGTTTAAACAAAACTTAATAGTTTATCTAGAATTTAAAGTCTAAGTTAAAATATGATTAGAGTCTTATTAAAATAAAAGACTTATTATGAGACGATTTAATGTTGCTAGTTAGTTCTGAAATAAGATTAATTGTTTGGTTTGTTTTAGAATTATTAGTATTCATGGTTTGAGTAGGATTAGGATTGAGTCTATTATATAAGTCTTTGTAATTTATCAATTTCATCAAGAAGAAGAAAGAAGAAAAAAGAAGAAGAATTAAGAAGTAATAAAGAGTTGAGTAGAGTTCAAGAGTCAATATCTTCATCATCATTATATTCTTGTGGTTGCTTGAGTTTGTTTTAATTGAGTAATTGTTCTCTAATAAAGTGGTATCAGAGTAAGCCAAATTCTAATAAAGTGGTATTAGAGCTAGGTTGGAAGGGTTTGGGAGAAGCATCTCAAAGCTAGGTTGGAAAAATCTGGGAGGACCATCAAATTCATTTTGAAGCTAGGTAGTAAGCTCCAGGAAAGACCTCTCAGAGCAAGTTTGGCAGAGCTAGGGAAGGACGGCCCTATCTAAGCCAAACATAAGAACCTAAGGAAAACCTGTGAGAGAAGCAGGCACAAAGCTCTAAGAAGAATTTTGAAAGCAAGGTTGTCAAAGTTGAGTTACCAGGAGGGCAAAGTCAAGAAAACGATTCGAGATGGAGAAAGAACTTCCTAGATTTGATGGAAACAAGCACAACTTTGAGTATTGGAGAACTCAAATGCAAGCGAAGTTTGAGTATAGAGGCATGTGGGATGTTGTAAATCAAGGTTTTGAAGTACTAGCACATCAAGCAACGTTAACACAAGAACAAAAGAAAATTCTTGAACACAAGCAAAAAAAGGATAAAATATCACGTGCCTTTTTGAGTAGATATTTAGGATTTTCTATTATAGATTCCATATATGAGAAAATTGGTCATATAATAGATACTCAAAGGCCAGTTCAAGAGTTTTAAGATTATTTGATAGAAACTTATAGTGATACTAAAGAAGAAAATATTGATAGAGAAAAAGATGAATTCCTTATAGAGAAAGAAGAGCAACAAGTGATTTTTGAAGAAAATAGTAGAAAGAATTATCAAGACAAGGAAAACTATAAAAATTAAAAAAAAAATTAACAGGAGATTCAGAGTTACAAGAGAGTGAAGAAGGAAGAAAGTCCAACACCATCAACAATCAAGGTTCACCGTTAGCAGTCAAGTATTGTCAAAAAGCTACCAAAAAATCATCAGAAAATTATCAACAAGCAAGTGAATTCTCACCTTCATCGTCATTGGATAGATAGGGATGTGTTGAACAAACTTTTCATCTTCATCGGCATCAAATTCCAGCTGGAACACAACAAAAACATGAAAACAAGCTTCGGAAAATCATGTTTGTCCTAAAACTCATCAGAAAATGACAAGTGAATATACACCCATACTATCAAACAACTCATAATCATCGGATCCGTGAAGTCCAAGAAGAAAATCAGAGTTTAGATACCGAAAAAGTGTGAATTAATGGTCATTATGAAAAATTACAACCGGCCCCCTACAATGGCAAATATCAATCAGATCCCTCTGATGCAAAATATCAGTCTAATATAATTTGCAGAAAACCTCCCATAACCCCCCACCAATTCCAATAAATAGGTCCCTGCAGATTTCAAGTTCGTTGTTTTATTTTTCAAATTGTCATTATAAACCTCCAACAGAAAAATATGTCAAAGAAGAGAAGAATTATGATGTTTGGTGGAAGTATTTAAAGAGAAAAGAAGAAGAATTGCTTAGAGTTGATAAGAAAACAAAGAAGTTTAAAGAGAAAGCGAAGGATTGGAAAGCAAAAGTGAAGAGTTTTAAAGATGTTGGTAAAGAGAAGCCTAGAGCATAGAGTTACATCACTAAAAAAGTTGATGTTAAATTCAAAATAAAGATTTTGTTTATGAAGGTTTATGGAGTCAAATTTGTACATGAAGATAAAGTAAAGTTTGGGTATGATCATAGAGACATATGTGAAGAAAAGAAAGAAGACAAACAATTATGGTCATGTTGATATATTATGCGAGAAACCATATAAGGATATGTAGTAGAACGTGAAGGTAAGCTTGATTGGAAAGTTGCTAAATAATCTTATTGAAGATCTTGAATTTACTTGATTGATTAGAGAGTATAATAATTACAAAGTTACTCAAAGGGTATATGAAGATACTCTTGAAGACAAGAGAGGTTCGTCAAGAGATCACCAATGTCAAGAAGAAGTTTCAAGTCATTGTTTGGTTAAGTTTAGTTTAAGAAGAGAGGGGGGTGTGGAAGTTAAGCAAAGTTTAAGAGTTTATCTAGAATTTAAAGTCCAAGTTAAAATAAGATTAGATTCCTAATTAGAATAAAAGACTTATTATAAGAGGATTTAATATTGCTAGTTAGTTTTTAATTAAGATTAATTATTTGATTTATTTTAGAATTATTAGTAGTCATGATTTGAGTAGTTAGGATTGAGTCTCCAATATAAGTCTTTATGATTTGTCAATTTCATCAAAAAGAAGAAAGAAAAAAATAAGAAGAATTAAAAAGTAATAAAGAGTTGAATAAAGTTTAAGAGTCAATATCTTCATCATTATTATATTCTGGTGTTTGCTTGAGTTTATTTTAATTGAGTAATTATTCTCTAATAAAGTGATATCATAGTAAGCCAAATTCCAACTACTTCTCTGGTTTCGTTTTTCTCCTGGCTTCGTCTTCATCTTATTTTGACGTGACAGTGTATCTTGACTTGCATCTTGACAGTGTGTCTTATTATGATCAAGACCACTAGAAATATCATCTGAAACGATCTTCTTCTCTGTAGTTGTTGGTGGTCTAGCAGCAGTTAATCGTTCACGTAGCTTCCTCGCTCTTCCAGATTCTGACTCATCATTAAATTTCAGACTTAACTTATCAGCAATTCCCCCTTGTATTTTTCTTATCTCTGGAGTCTCTGATACATGTGCAAAAACAACTTCATCAAAGTGCTTTTCCTTCTCAGCCTTCGTCGCAAATTCCTTAACCAGTGTGGTCTTGCCAATGCCGGCCATCCCACACACCCCTACCATGTTGACATTTGGATCACGTAACGCGTCTTCTATCTTCGCCAAAGTTTCCTTTCTTGATTAAAAAAACTCGTAGCTAGAAGGAAGCCATTGTCTCCTGTGGAATGTTCTTGTAGGAAAATTCACGGAAATTTCCTTCCTCTCGTAGTCCAGCAATAGTCTTCCCCTTTTCCTCTGCATTTTTGCTGAACTGGTAGCGGGTCTTTAAGTTGGAACACAGCCCCTTGAAACAGTGGCTCTTGGCTTTCTCTTCATCTGTGATGATCTTCCCTGACTTAATGAGGATCTCGTCTGCCTCAATGACAATTTCCTTCACCCTACTCAGCCATGTCTGAACTGTTCGTTCAATCTCTTCCCCATTCCTTTCAGCAGCATCAACTCTATGAACCACAGTGGCTCTTTCATCCGTCAGCTTCTCGACTTCTTCTTGGAGACTTTTTAGGTTGTTGTTGTAGTTGCGCAAATGACTGATTTGGTTTCCTATTCTAGAAGCCAAGCACTTGGCAACTTCACTCAAAGCTGTAAAAGCACCGCCTATAACAGCGTCCGCCTTTTTCAACTTTTAGAGTTTTGGAGAAGTACTTGTTTTCCGAGTTTTGAGAAAGAAAGGAAAGGCAAAACAAATGAAAATCTAACGGGGATGCAAAACAGCACAACCGTGACAAACAATGAAACGAACAGAAAAGCGTTGCTGAGATGACACAGAGGAAATAAAAAAGATTTTCAACCCTTTTTTTGTGTTTTTAAGTTTTGAAAAATAGAGGAAATTAAAAGCAGAACAAACAAAAGTCAAACAGGAGTTTAACGAGGAACAACTGGGAAGGAAAAATGAGTAGCAGCACAACAGTGATGGACTATGAAGCTACTAAAAAAAAAAAAAAAATCAGCGAAAGAAAAAAGATTTAAAAATGCTAATTCTGAAATTTTTTTCGAAACCTTTTTTTTTTAAGTTCTGAAAAACTGAGTAAAAGGAAAGCAAATGAACATCAAACAAAGATAAAAACAGTACAACAAAGGAAAAGTACCTGATTTTTCCAGTTTTGAGAAACGAGGGGAAATTAAACAGCAGAATTAGCAAGCAAAACCGAATTGAAGCACAAAAAGATGAAGTAGAAATACAATAAATTAATTGAAACAGAGTATAAAACCTGAGGTAGGAAAAAACTTGTGTACCAGTAGGAGTAATTGAAGAAGGATAAAACGCAAAAGGTTCTGATCTCAAGTGTACATGGTCAAAGTGATCACGTGCCTTCTGTCCGCGTACAATTTGGTATTTAATTGATAATAACCTAAACATAAAAAACCTTTTGAAAAATCAAATTTAAGGGATTATTTAATTTTAATTTTAAACATAAGCATAATTTGTTAGGTTTGTCTAATTAAGTTCTAAAATTTTTATATTTTAATATCAAATTTATCGTTATTTCTTCTATTTACATGGATAATTTTTTAAGTTTATCACTTTATAAAAAATTTATAAAAAAATAAGTATCAACATTAATTTTATACTTCAATATAATAAAACGGATCAACAAATAACTCTATAAATTCAATATAATTGGACAAATCAAAATCAAAAGATAACTCTATAAAGGCAACATCCTACAATTTCAACTTGCTAATTTATTATCAAAAAAATATAATAATATTCAAATAATATTTGATAAAATATTAAGCTGTCATATTTGTTTACTTAATAATTTATATTTTATTTAATATATCTAAAATTCATTAAATAATTAAAAAATTAAGATTTTATTAAAATTTGAAACCATTTTAAAAATTTGATTTTTTTAATTTGCTAGGTCTTTTAAAAAATTTTAATTAATTTTCTTTTTAATTAGTTGAGATCAATGAAATAAAAGTTTTATTTAAAGATTTCAAGTTATTAACTTCACATATTGTTATTAAATATATAAAAATAAAAATAAATTAAAATATTTTATTAATGGGATAATTTTATAAATGACTATCAGATTTGCCCTAGTATAATACTGATGTGACCCCAGACAAGATTTGAGAAATAACTTCTAATCCAATGATTCTGTCGTTTTCTAATTTTAATTTACGATTCAGTGGATCACTTATGTCAGAAAAACTGTTATATCCTTTGATTTTTTTTGACAATATGCAGTCAACCAATTAATTTTTTTATTTTATTTTTCTTTTTTCCTCTTTCTTTTTCTTCTCGCTTTCTTCCTTTTCTTCTTTTTTGGGAAAAATTGAAAAAATAGACAGAATTAGAGGCCTGTAGTGAAAATTAGACACATCATGAGAAATTTTCATGCCATAGACACTTTTCTCATGAAATAACCAAAATACCCCTTAAAAATTAAATTTATTACAAAACTCTTTATTTCCCTCTTTTTCCATATCGTCTGTTGTTGTCCAGCATTATACACCACTCGACAGCCTTCTACACCACTCAACACCGTCCAAAATGCAGCAAGAAGAATCCAACACGACGATCCTTTGAGGATACAAGCAAGAGGACACAGAGAGAAGCAAGAAAATTCAGTTTGGGTAAGTTACTTCATCGGTTTTTTTGCTTTTTTTTGTTGCTTGTTTTATTGATCGTTTGAAGTGATATTTGCATTGTGAAGAATGAAAATGATGTTTAGATTAGGCATAATCTAGGGGTGGCAATTCGTGTCAGTCATGTCGACCTATTTAATTATTCGTGTCAATACATGAAACACGGATCCGATACGATTATTAAACGTGTTACCCACGTGTTATAATCGTGTCATATTTAATTTACATAATTTACTTAATTGTTTAACCTAATTATACATAATATATTACATTCCATATATTTATATCAATTAAAATTATTTTTAGAATATAAACCATTGTTCGTATAAAATATTGTTAAAATCATCATAATTTATAATTTTATAAATTAATTTACTTTATAATATAAAATTTTCAGTTTTATAATATATATGAGCTTACAATTTATATCATTAAATAAGCTTGCATGTCATTACAATTTATATCATTAAATTTTAGGTAACAATTTATATCATTAAATGAGCTTACATGTTAAGTATAGATAAAATATATTTAACTATTTGTGTCATTAAACAGATTGGCGTGTTAAACACCTTCAACACGAATCCGATCTATTTATTAATCTTGTATCATGTTCGTGTCGTAATCATGTCGTGTTCGCGTGTCATGACCTAAATTGCCACCCCAAGCATAATCCAAAGGAATAGAGATTTCTTAGGGTTTTGGGCTAGATTTTAGGGATTTTGAATTTGGGATTTGAGTTTCGGATCAATTTTTGAACTTATTCTATGTTTATGGGGCTAAATGAAGTGTTATTAGGTTGATTTTGTGATTTGATGTGTATGAAAATAGTGAAAATCGATACTTTTCATCGCGACGATGACGATGATGAGTGTCGGTTTTAGACTCGACACTCGACATTAAGTGTCGAGTCCTGTCGGATACACCAACTGACACTCGTCATTAAGGCATCTTCGTAGACATCGAGTGTCATTTTCATGGAAACCCACATCACGATGTCTCGAACCATGTCTCCGACACTCAACACATTTGTGATTGGGAATGTCGAGTGTCAGATTTATGTTAAATGACCTGATGGCGAGTGTCGGTTTGTGCATCCGATAGGACTCCACACATTCGTCAGACGAACCAATTTTCTCTTTCATCGAGTGTCGGTTTTCGTGTCAATTTCTTCGACCAACCGACATTCGATGAAAGTGAAAACAATTATGTCGTGTGTCGGATACGTCAACCGAAGAGTTTTACAACGTCGGATTTTGAATCCGACACTCGACTAGGCCAACATCCAACACAGTCATATTATCGGATGTCCGACCTAGTGTATGTCGGATGAAGGAATCCGACAAAAGTTTCGTCGATTTTTTGTTATCAAGCTTTATCGAGCTCATCGTGTGCCATCGAGTGTTGTCGAGCGTTTTGACATTTTGATTGTTTTAGTCTTAGTTTTTGCCTTTTTCCATGAAATTTAACTATAATGGACTTTTTTTTGCAGGTTGAAGCAAATGACAAATGAATTTGGACTGTCCTTCACCCTCAAGACACTGTATTATGAGCACTACCATGCGGTTATCACAAATTTAACAAGTTTCAACTGTATACAATGGATTCGCGCGACATTAAGTGAGAGGCAATGAAACATGTTTCGCAATACATGTTTTGGGTTTGTCCTAAACATTCGGGAGCTGTCCTTTCCGTCTCAGTTGGTGTATAATGTGCTTCAGTGGGAGGACAGTAGGGTACGATGACAAGATATGTTTCCTTATTTAAGGTAAAATATGTGTTTGAACTACAATGTAGTTAAATAATTTTATTTTTTACCATTTGATGGTTGTAGTTAAGTTTTTTGTTACCATTATTTGCATCTTATGTTTTTTTTTCCTTCTTTCCAAGAAGACTAATTCATTTTTCTGTCCACGAGTTTAGTTTAGTTATCGGTTTGAGATCTACTACCACCGTGCTACCAATACTGAATGTCTTAAATCCATACCTTTTGTTGGATACGTACTTTGAGGGCGAGGACATGGAGCTCATGGATTTCTACCTAAAACTTTGCAAACAAAATATGTTAGCTATGCTAGACGAGGATGTTGTAAAGTTAGCCTTACACTACGTGTTGGATCATTTTTTTATGGGATGGGATCGATGCCGACATGTCTTCCGTGTGTGGTTGAATTTTGTCAACATATTGGATAATTTTAACAATTTTTCATGGGGTTCGATATCTTTTGATAAGACACTTAAAGGAATGAAAAACGCTTTGGATGGGAGGTTAGAAAGGTATAAAAAGTGAGTCAAAGCCAAGAAGAAAAAGACAGAGGGGAAAAGGAAGCACGTAGAGAGATATAACTTAGAAGGGTGCCCCTACGTTATTCAGGTACATACTAAAAAACAAATGTGTTGACGTGTTTATTAGTTTCTTTGAGATACAAATTTAAATACATAGTGTCACTAAAAAACCCTTATGTCATTAAGTTTTGGTTGTACGAGGCTGTGCCGTACATTGGCACGACATATGGGCAAGTGGGTGAGGACTTTGAGAGGAGGATACCGCACTTGTTGAAGTAGGAGACAAAGAAGACTTCGTCGAAGGACATTGTCAAACGCGATGTCCTATTGGTTAGGAGGCAGCTATGTAAGGTTCCCTTATTTTTTTTCCCGTTTTTGGTCACAACGAAGTAATGTTTAATTTGATAGCTTATTTATTGATGCAGGCTCGTCCACTCGTCGTTTTGGAGCCATCTGAGGCGGAGCAGATGACAAATTGGTATATTGGGCTTGTTGAAGTACTTGATATCCGGAGAGGTGCACATGTAGCATGGGCGACATCTGTGGAGGCTCCTTTATTGCCCGATGAGAGGATTGAGCCACTTCCGACAAGGATTCCATCAGCTCCACCTCCTCCTGGTCAGAGTTTCCCAATTAGATCTGATGTGGTGCCAGTCAGAGACACAGCCCGTCCTGCAAATGAACTTGTGCGGTCTCCGTCCCCTGCTTCCCCTGTTAGTCTTACACCTCTAGAATTGGGAAGTCATAATCATGAGGATCCATCTAGAACTTATCCCGCTGGCCATAATTTTGTCGATATACCTGATGTAGGGGCAGACGTGGACACAGTCGATCCCCCTATCAGTCTTGTGCCTATCATGTTTAACACTTATGGTCCTATAGGCGATTCGATTCCTCCGTCAAGTCGCGAACCACCTACCGTGACATTTCCCTTCCTATACACAATGTCCCCTCAAGCTCAAAGGTATGTAACGAGAATTTAAATTCGTATACTTATCCATTTACATTGCTGCTTGGTTGGTTTGTCATGGTGATCGTGAATAATGATATACAGGCGTAGCCGTTCCATGATAGGTTCAAGAGCACAGTTCTGCATGAGTTGTAGGACTCCGAGAGGAGATGACACTGTTATGGGCAGAGAACAAGGACATGCGGGAGGAGATAGTTCTTCTGCATGAGGCTGTTGTTCTACTGGGTCACCATTTCGAATACACTGCCATGGTACGTTGCACAAGTTAATAAACAGATTTTGTGATTTCCATGATGTCACATCGCTTAACATGACGTTTTCGTTTGCTTTAATACAGAATTCGGATAAAGGTTCGGGCGATGACGGTGAAGGCCATGAGTCAACAGAATCTGAACCCATAGACACGAGTGTTCGTGACACTGATGCTCCTCCCACGGGGCTTCATTTTGCTTTGAGGTTATCGTCTAATTTCAGGAAAGCATAAACGAAGCCCCTTTGTCAGTCCACCGGGTAGAAAGAGGGCGAGGGTTGAGCCATAGGAGAAAGCCTCTGACAATCAACATGTACAGCCAGAGGCCTTGATTGTTTAGCCTATAGAGAAACTAGATACTCGGCCCCCAAAGAAGCCTACTGTATATCCTGGTAAGACAGTGACACAGGATGCAGTCATTATATCCCGCAACGACACAGGATGCGATTTTACTATTTGACCCACGTGTCCCCATACTAGTTGCTAATAGCATCAGCTTCGATGCATGTAAGGAGGGGGAGGAGGGTGATATTGATTTGGGCATCTGCATCACTGGTCGTGAATTCTTCAAGACATTGATGATGCCATTAGAATGGCTAGCATTTGAGATTTATTTCACTCCTTGTCGTCTTCTCTAATATTGCGATTTACAATTACAATATTTATTGACTACTGTTACTATATGCAGCACATGGATAACTACTTATGGATGTTACGTTGTAGAGCTCGCGATATAGGCGCAGCTGGTGTCCAGAGGTCTGCTTTCCTGGACACCACTTTCTGGGAAGGTATTTGCTAAACATCTGAATTTATAGTTAATTTCTGCTTTCTTTAATGTGCTAACCGTACTCATGAAATTGTAGTTGAAAGTAAAGCCGTTGTGGGAAGTATACTCGGACAGACTAGATGAGATTAACTGGGTGAATAAGAATGATATGGTCCAGTTTGTTATAGGGGAGATGCCCTTCGTTGGACGACCATGGGTCGACGTCGACAGGGTGAGTACATTTATATTCAATGTGTTAGTATGTGCTGTTTTATTTGAAATGTTGTCATTGATTTTCATGTTTTCAATTTTCTTTTCAGCTTTAAGTCTCTGTTAACATCGGAGACGAGCATTGGGTGGCAGCCTAGATGGATTTGAATTGTTATGACGTAGTCATATATGACTCATATATGGCATAAAATTTCACCGACACAGTCAAAGATGCAGTCCAGTACCTGGCAAAGTTGATACCCCATACGGTATCAATGGATGTTTACGGTCTTCCTGACTACCCCGCAACCCTATACAACTTGAGCGCATCGAGGATTTGACATAGGTGCCACAACAGGAGGTTAGGGGAGGAGCATGCAGTGTGTACTATTTGAAGTACATGCATTTCCTAGCGGGGGGCGTTCCACTGACAGCCATTAAGGCATTCACGGATGATGTCCAGCGACAAAGAATGACATTACAGTTTTGGGCTTATCGCGTTCTTCCATAGGAGAAGGAGGCCGTCTCGGCCGCCACAAGGCCTGCCCAGGTTGCTCCCCATCACAGGGCCTGTCGATGTTGTACCTGTGGATGTTACGGCCACCACAGGACCTACCGATGTGGTGCCTGCGGATTTCCCCCACAGGGACTACTGATGTTGTGTCATTCGGTGTTGCAGCCACCATTAGGCATGCCGATGTTGTTTCAGCGGATGTCGAGCTGCTATCCAGCACGACGCCACCATGATTTTGTGCCATGTATTTCTTCCAGCGATATACATTTTTGTATATGGAAAAATTCGTGTACAGTTACACAGTTACACGTTTGTGGATATTAACACATTTTTGTATAGTTACATATTTTGAGTAGTAGCACATTTTTCCCATATATAGGGATACATACTTGTATAGTCAAGTGAAAAGGTCGGTACAAGGGGTACGTTAATACATTTTTTTTGAATGTATTGGTACATACATGTTTAATACATGAATGTTACATACAAACATTGACGAAGCACATGCATGTTCATGTTATCACCATCAGAATCAGCATTGTATGGTAAAGTAACAGACAAAATAATACAGAAAGTTTAGTATGGCATAATCTTGATTCTATGCCCCATTACGGACGTAGTCAAATGGCGGAGGAAGAGGCAGAGGAGGCCATGGAGGGTAACATGATGGGTGAGTGAGTGGGGTTATAACACCTGATCCTACCATCAATATTGATTAACTAGGATTTCTGATCCTACATGATTAAAGAAAAAAGGAAAACATATTAACATGTCGTCGCATGGATTTAATTCTCTCTCTTCACTGATTTGGAATTTTTGTCCTAATATACATCCACTTGGCTACATATTATTTCGACCGCCTCAAATCAAAATTTATGTAGGAGCTCTGATAGAGGAATTATTTGTACCTGTCTAGACTTTGATGTCATTTTAGCTTTTATTTGAGCAAAATGCCTCGTATTGGTGTATAATATATAGTTTATTCATTTGAACTAGCCTCGGATGGAATAAAATAAATACACTACACACTTAGAACCTGAAATAATATTACATAGAGAAAAATATCTTGTATGTATACGACATAGTGAATACAATGTATTTTTCTCTATGTAATATTATTTTATTTCATAAAGAATAAGAAGTTAGGGAAAGCTAGTAAAGAAGAAGTTCTCAAATCCTCCAAACCTACATAACTCACATCTCCTCCCAACACATCTACATGAACTTCTTCTTTACTAGCTATTGATTCACTGTCACTAGGACAGGAAAACCCTAACTTCTCACTCCAACGAGCCTTTTTATCTGCTTTAACGTCAACCTAAAAACACGATTCATTATGCCGTATACATAAAAGGTATTTTCTCAATGTCATATTATTTCGGGTTCTAAGCGTGTAATGTATTTATTTTATTCCATCCGAAGCTAGTTCAAATGAATAAAATATACATTATACAACGATACAAGGCATTTTGCTCAAATAAAAGCTAAAATGACATCAAAGTCTAGACAGGGACAAACAATTCCTCTCTCAGAGCTCCCACATAAATTTTGATTTGGGCTGGTTGAAATAATATATAGTCGAATGGATGTATATTAGGACAAAAATTTCAAAATCAGTGAAGAGAGAGAACAAAATCAATGCGATGACGTGTTAATATGTTTTCCTTTTTTCTTTAATCATGTAGGATAAGAAATCCCAGTTGATCAATATTGACGGTAGGATCAGGTGTTATAACTGTCCAAGCTCAGAACTCCACTCGCTTACCCATCAAGTTACCCTCGGTGGCCTCCTCTGCCTCCTCCTCCTCCACCTGACTGTGTCGGTAATAGAGTATTGCATTAAACCTCACATATCCCAAAACTGGGACTCCATATAACACGTAAATAAAAGCTAGACAAAATCACGTAAATGAAAGTTATTCATTTAACCTAACCTCCGATAGAATAAAATAAATAGACTACGTTGCTTACAGCAAACAAATAATATTACATGACAAAAAACCCCTTTCGTACATTAAGTAGACATCATCCCCTGTCATGAAGTGGAACTGGGTTTCGACAAGTTTGACGATTGTGCTCGGAACTTCCACACAGCCCGCAAGTTCGAGACGAGTAAGACTTTCCAATAGAAGAGATTTGTTTTCTCCGAGCATGACCGGTTGGTCTCCTCATGACTGGCGGTAGAACCACTCTGCCACGTACCTCCTCAGACACCATCCAATCCTTACTAACTCCAACAAGAACAACTGGTAGAATATATGCATGTAGTAACGTTTCTGTCGTATACCAATGGACACAATAATCATGGCACGTCAATAGGTTCATACGTTTGCAAACAGCTAATACATGTGCATACAGAAGCTGGTCAAGATCAAACACCCTACACATGCATGTCCGAGCATGCATGTCAACGATGCTATCATGGTTGTTGCCTCTCACCTCTTACATAGTAAGAGAGATACCACTAAACCCCAATACGTTCGCCCTCCTTTAAACACTCCTCCATCAACTTGTTAGCCCATGGTGAGAGATGTAATTCTAAATTAGCAAATAACTGTTGACGCTCATAAAACCATTGGTGCAAGGTCACCCGGTAATAATCTACTAACAATGTAACATGAAGGAATCGCGCATGTCGCAAGCAGCTATTCATCAACTCAGCTATATTTATTGTCATAATGTTATACCGCCGGCCATGAAACTATGAACGTGCCCATTTTTCAACTCTAGTCTCTCGAAGATAAGTTGTTGCTGCAGGCATATACGATTCAATTTGTCGCATCTGGTAGTTGAAATCAGTACAGTGATATGTCCTTGCAGCTCGAGAGTATATATCCAACAAAATCTTTTCCTTGAACGTGGCCTTCAAGTTACCCTTTAGATGATGTGTGCACAATCCATGTAGTGCATGAGGAAAAACTTTTACAACGGCTTGCTCAATGCTACGATGACGGTCAGAAATGAAAACAAGATCTATGATGTTTCGTACAATATGATCATGCAACTGTCTCATGAACTAGTTTCACAAGTCATCATTTTTAGAATGCCCAACTTTAAATGCCAATGGGTATATTTGTTTATTTTCATCCATACAGGAAGCCAAAAACATTGTACCTCTATATTTTTCGTTCAAAAAAGATCTATCAACTGCGATAAGTGACCTAATTGATGATGCAAATCCAGCAATAGAGGCCCCCATACTCATGAAAAAATATCTAAAATGGTTGTTGTCATCAGTTTCTAAAGTCGTTTTGGTCCCCAGGTTTGCTTTCTCAATCATGTAGATGTACTGGGGGAGTAGTGTGAATGATTCCTCATGAGATTCGTGAAGTTCTTGCAAAGCTACCTCCTTTGCCCTCGATGCCTTGTTGTATGTAATATTAACACCCAATGACTCTTGAACATCAAACATAATATCCTTCGGACGATATATTCTCAATGTCTCAACGAATTTGCTCTTAATATGTTTGCCAATGACATGTGTAGTTGCCTGTTTATGATTTGGGTGAAGTTCAGCTCCGGAGTATGTGTGATGGCTCTTATACTTTTTCATTTAGAAGAAATGTGAATCGGCTACCTTTGTGGCACGTAAACCCCATTTGCAAGATTCAACACGGCATATAACCTCAAATCTTGTTGCGTTGGAGTTCCTCACCTGGAATAGTTATGTGTTAATGCCAAATTTGATAACTTCTCACGAAGCTTCGTTTTGTTATTAAGCATCTGCCCAACTGCAACCTCAATCCCATCAATTACAAACGACAAAGCATCATTGCCAACTACGATGATGAATGCACAATAGACGGCATTCACCTGAATGTATTAGCCGACGGCTGTCATTCCCAGAGCCCAAATTAGCTTCTTCATGTATAGGATTTGCATCCATTCTCAGCTCATTATTCGACATTAGATCTTGTTGATGTCCGTATAGTGAAGGAGTAGGTGCAAAGTGAATTGGAGAAGGAACGGTAAACGGTACATCCTGGTTCCCATCATTCAAGATCTCCGTTTGTTTATCATTATCAAAATGTGAACCGTCTACATCCTCCCATCAACAATAAAATCATTCAAACCCTCACCAAAATCTTCAATACGAACAGTGCAATCATCATTCTCATCGTCGCCATTCTCACTAACATTATCACTACCATCATCATAATCTTCATCACCTCCATCATCATCATTAACATCATCACTAGCGTTATTAACATCAATATTGTCTGAACTCTCAAACTCTCTAATGCTATCGAGATAATATGCTAATCTCGATGGCATTGACAGGGGCACGCCTTCCTCATTTTCATCTAATACCCCAACTGACTCATGCCCTGCATGTCCTGAATATTGCTCAAACTCAATGTCAACGTCATCATTGAATTGTGGTTGTGCACAAACAGGAGCGGACTCACTTAATTGGTTGCTTTCACTTGCTGAGCAAAACATAGAGGGATGAGAAGAACTTTGTCGCCTTCGTACTGCATCGAATCTTGATATCTATCTTTGCTTCTCCCTATTTTTAACTTTGACAATTAATGGTGTAGACAACTGTTGGTCCTCCAAACAATATTGTATAAAAAAGCAAACATCTTTGTCAATCTCAATAGGAGTCGGCATTGGCAGAACACCCTTAAAAGCAAATTAAACCTCTAAAGTCATGTTATGCTTACGAAGATCTCAACCCATTTCAGTACTAAAACAGTCAATCAACTCATTATAGGTAGCACACCTATGAATTATCAATGGCTTGACCCTCCCACCAGTGTACAAATAACCACCATTCTCTTGCATAATCCAAGAATCATTGTATAGAATAAGGATGCGTAAAGTTTCCATATCATGCATGATAGAGACATATCATCTAAGGTCCGTGGAAAAAAAATCATTACGAAATTGTTTAAATAGGTCACAAAAACAACAATTCTGTCCAAACGCTTGACATATCTCGTGGAATGCACTAGACACTCGACGCACGACAGTCAACGAACCACACTCGACACACAAACTCGACTAAATATACATTCGACAATCGACGCAGTCGACACTGCACTCGACACTCGACCATAGACTCAACACAATCCCTTGACACTCGACATTACCCCTCAACATGTCAAGAGTAGATCCGACATGTCGAGTGAAGTCGCTCGACAAATCGTGTATTCTTCCTTGTCGACTGTGATACCAAATTTTCTCAACAAATTTGTAGTTTTCAATAAAGTTTGACAAAAATTGTACTATCTCTAAGCATAGTTCAGATACATATCCCTATCTTAAGCTACATAATGCGGTTGACAGTTACCAAAATAATAAATAACGAAAACATTACAACCTACTTCAACATTCATGGGCCATTTAGAAAGAGATTAAGGAGAGTTTGTTTTACCTTCTTTCTCAGCTTCAACTCTACGAGTAAACAATGAGATAAAATGAAACAAAGCTGTTAACGAGTGTTTCAGACGGTAAAGAAATGGAAGGAGTGATGATGGTTTGTTTATTTTTCTTTCTTCTTTCTTTTCAATTTAAAGGCGTATTTTAGTCATTTTGAGAGAAAAATGTTTATGGTATAAAAATTTTTCATGATCAATCTAATTTTCACTACAAGTCCCTAATTTTTTCAATTTTTTCTTTTTTTCCCCTCTTTCCTCCAAAACCAGCAACCAAACCAGAAACTTTTCAAATACCAATGGAACAGTATTTAATTTCACTTCCTCAAACTTCCCGGCTCCGAAAGGCACTCTAAAACCAGCAACCAACCGGCAAACCAGCAACCAACCAGTAAACTAGCAACCAACCGGCAACAAACACCCCACCATAGCCACTACCACCATCGACAACAAACACCCTACCATAGTGAACAAAAAGCCACCAGCCATAACAAACCCAGTCGCCCAACCACCATCACCATCCAAAAAATCCCCAGCCGCCCATAATCTCTTCGATTACATGACCGGTTATATCTCCCTAGCGATCTGTAAACTCTCGCATCTCTCAAGCTTTACTCTTAATGACTGGAAGGGAATCACTAGCCCCAGCCCCCCAGCAGTCCCCTGGAGCGTGGAGATCTTGGCGTCGTGGGAGTGGCTGGGAAGGAGAGTGGGGAGAGTGACGAGAGAGGAGAGATTAGATTAGGGTTAAATATTTTTATTTTTTCATTTAAATTTAATTTAATTAATTTAAATTTTATTTTAGTTAGTAAGTTTTAATTATTTTATTATTTTTTTAAATTTTATCTATCTTCCTTGTTGTATTAAGACATGTATTCTATGTGCAATAGATGAAGAATATTATTCTTTCATTACCCGATGACTTGTCCTATTTAGGAAGTGATCAACATATCAATTTGTCCTTTGTCCGTTGTTGTTAATTTCTTTTGGCTGCTGACATTAAATCATGCAGTTTATGACATACAAAGATATCAGAGAAAGATTCAGAGACCATCTTTGGGTTGATGTTGGATCGATATGTGATCTGCTGCATACATCTCTCAGGGTTTTCATATCAGAAGATGCAGATGAAAGAAAAAAAGAGGAAGGCTCTGTTCGTTTATGAATCTAAATCTTGTTTTCTGTGCTGCACAATTTTTAATACAATTTATATTCAATCTCAACCATATATTCTTCTCAAAATTTAAAATAATTCAAAATCGATCACATATTTCTAAATTTAATTAAAAATAAAAATATTAGATTCATAAATAAATATACCGAAATTTTTTTGGGCTGGAAGAAAGAAACTGGAAGAAGAAAGAGAAAAAAAAAAAGGAAAGGAAAGAAAGAGAAAATATATAAAGGCACTGTCTAATGTTTTACACGTTTCCAAATCAATTGTTTCGGTTAATATCTAATATATCTTTTTTTCACTCATGATTACCAATTGGAGATAACAATTACAGGTCATCGAAAGCTACTCAGCGTCGTTTGGAAGCTATTTCTGAAACCAGAAAACATACGATATTAGGGCAAATGTCAGATCACTCGTTCATGAAATTTTTTTTTAATAAATAATACAATAATCATTCATTTAATAAATATATATTATATAATATATATAATACATTATGCTATATAGACAAGATAGAGTGAATTATGATTATTGGTCACGAAAGGACAGTGGCTCTGTGGGTGGCGTCTTTGGGTACAGAGGAAAGATTCTGTCAGGACATAGTAGATATTATTAACTATTAATAATTAAAATGACGACCAAACCATGGCATTCAAAATTTGTAATTAAAACTCATCACACACTTTCCATAAGTATAATTTCTTTATATATTTTTAATGTATAAATAATCAACTACAAAGTAAATTAAACAATATAAAAAGGGTTTAGTAAACGTTGTTTGTAATTCTAAAGCTGTGATTTCTATAAACAAACTATACGACGGAGCAAAAATGAATCGGCCATCAAATGTTTACATTGGGAGATAAACGTAGTTAGTGCAGTGTTCATGGATCAATCATGTGATTATAATTAATTATACCAAAAATTAACATGGCCTTAGTATTTCCAGTGTACAATACAGCCGTGTCTTTCATAAACCCAGGTTTTTTTAATTTTTCATGACGTTTGAAAATGCACATAAATTTTGAGAGTTTCATAAAAATTTTGAAAAAAAACCATGATTCTCCACTCATTCTTTTCAAACTTTCTACCGAAAAATATCTAACGTTATATTAAAAAAAATTCAGGTGCGAGAAAGTGTACATATAACAAGTCAAGAGTTATCAAAGTGGAGCAGGTTAGGTACAACAATAACGACTAATTAAATTATTACCCTCAACATTTGAATGAAATAACCCTCTCTTTCTAATCTTTGGCAAAGTAAAATAAAGACTCCTAATTTTTAAATACTATTAATTCATCTATTAAACGTATTATATAAAGATAATTTTGTCCTTATTTATATTATAAGATTTATTTATTTATTTCTCTTTATACTAGAGAAAAATTTTTAAACATTAATTTTTATTTACAAACTATTTTTTAAATGGTTTATTTACAAACTATTTTCTTTTTAATTTTATTTTTAAAAAATAAAAATTTTAAAAAAATAAAAATTGGAAAGAAAAACAGTTAGATTATTATTTTTATTTATCTGCAAATCATTTTCTTTTTAATTTTTATTTTTTTAAAATCACTTTTTACAAACTATCTGTACGTACTATTTTATATAAAATTTTAAAAAATATGAATTTTTCGAGTCTTGTTGGTGTTTTTAAAATTTATCTCTTTTATAAAGAAAAATATATAAAAAATCTTATAATATAAATTAGAATATATTTAATGGATGAATTAAGAGTATTTAAAAATTAAAAATTTGTATGTCATTTGATTGAAGATTTAGAAAAGAGTGTTATTTTATCCAATAATATTAATTGCATTATTGTATTATTGGTGTCAACAATGGCGAGTGGGTGGCACTTCAAAAGAGAGAGATTCTATTCAGAAAACGATAGAAATTATTATCAATCTTACAGTTGAAATTTGCTTGTGAGCCATTGTGTGTGCAGATTGTCAGATCTCAGACATTTGTCCCGCATTCCCCGTCGCCCGTACTGACATCTATATGACTTTGACTGGTGAGTGCCGATGGATTGCTAGGTGCTGTCAAACAAAGTCGAAGTGAAAGATCAGACAATTCAGGGTGAAAAGCATGAGAAATAGCGGGGTACTTCTGACTTAGACTTATTTGATGTGTCCAATAAATCATGGTTATTATCATTATGTATTAGGATGGCCGAAACAACGATTGTCTTGGATATCCGATTTTTATCTGAATTTTTTGGGCGTAATTAATATATTTTATATTCAATATCTATCTCATATCTTTTTTAAAATTTAATCTTAACTGTTAAATATTTTTAAATTTATTTAAAAATAAAAATACAAAATATATAATAAATGGACATTACAAATATTTATTTTATATTTTTGCCAAATCCGAAAATCAAGCCTCTTCAAAACAAAAGAGATCACAAATTGCGGGTTAAGTTTTGAATCTGAAATCTATGAAAAATTACACCAATATATGCTTTCCTAACCGAAAACACTAAAACAAAAATAAAACTGACCCATAACTAATTGCATATATAGAGCTCTCAGTGAGGACCCATCGACTGTCTCTTATTGCCGAGCCCATGAATGGCCAAGAGGATCGAAATAGAGCTCTGGTGTCTAGCATGATCACAAGACACTTTATTTTTTGAAAAAGAAAAATCACAAAACTCTTTAAATTGAAATAAAAAAATTAATTGATGGATTGTTTTTGTGTTGCATTTCTTCTAACTTTGAATGATTTTGATGATTGGTTGTGTTATGTGGGTGAGTCTCAGTCTTGCATGTTTATATGTCTTTGAGTGAGCAGAGATATTTGTACCTAATTGTGTTTTTATATGTATTATGGTAATAAAAAATTAAAAAAAAAAGAGGGTCTGATCTCATTTTAAAAATTCCTTTATTTATTTATAATAGCCCCATCCTTTGTTATTCAAGCCCCCTTTCTGTTTATCTTCCAAATGTATTCTTTTTCTCTTTAATGCTTTTTTACAATAAAATCTAGTATCTCACTCTTGTTCAATTTTTTTTCTCTCTGTCTGAAAGTAAGTGATCTAAGAAACTAAGATCTTATATTCCATGATCAATTAGATTTAAATCATTTCATAATAAGTATTTGCAAATGTTTTGAACTTCTGCTTTGGATTCAATACTTATACACCTACCTCGTGACTTAATTTCGGCTGAAAGCATAATCCCAAGCAGCAATATTTTTAAAAACAAGTTTGCAGATAAATTATTTGAAAAAAAATATATAAGGGCTTCAATAACAACACGTATAAAGTGTATTATTAAATTAAGTCCAAGACTCAAAAGGAAAAGAAGGCAATTAAAGATTAGCCCAAAACTAAGCTCCAATGTCTTTAAAAAACCATTTGAAGAGATCATAGTTTCTTGATTGTTCGCATGCCATGCGGCATGGCAATAAAATTATACTAGTCCTCTCTTTGCTCTCCAGATTGTTAATGTGGAGCTCCATAATCAGTTGGCTGCTCTCTTCAGTGATTAATGTTCATTAGTATACAAACTAGAGAACATTTTAAAGTTTTTTTTTCGGTTAATTTTCTTCATTAGTTTTGTAAATGATCAGTTCAATTTGATTTTGAAAAGTTTTATAAGTCATTTTCTTCTGATTCCATTCTTTAAAATACTATCAAACGGACCAATGTCCAATTAGTTTAACCATTTGAGTACCAAGTTTGTGTCAATCTTCTATGTAAAGTATTGAGATCAGCTCCAAAATATGAAATATAATTTAATCAATTAAACAATATCTAATAAGAAAACTATTTCCCCATACACAATTCAGATATTAACAAATTAAGTTATGATAACTTATAGCTATTATTTTGAAGACATTAAAGTCAATATATAATTCAAAGGTAAAAATGATAGTAATAGTACATTAAGCTAGTGTAGTTGTTTAAAGCTGTTGATTAATGTGGAAAATCTGTTGGACCTTGGTAGCTAGTAGTAGCAGGAAAGATGAAAGCTATACTAAATAGAAGGTTATTTAAGAGTCAAGTGGTGCACATGCTCTGTATTTAAATCATAATTCTATGCATCCAAGCTTTCACCATATATTAACCGAGTATTAGTCTTGTATTTGGATACTTAAAAAAAATCTTAATTAATCCATAATTCGATCAGCCATAAGCAAAGGGGCGCTTCTGGTAATACTCCCTCAATATATACAACAAATGTCATCGATAATTGAAATACTTTATAAACAAACTATAACACCGCAACAGTTTATTTTGCCGCCAGACTTGTCAATTATTTCCACAAAAGTTACAATAATATCATTCATGGAATTCACAATACAATACAATCACAAAACATGCAATTGCAGAATACACACACCTTAAGACAAGAACCATTC
Source organism: Boswellia sacra (assembly GCA_013180625.2). NCBI lineage: Eukaryota > Viridiplantae > Streptophyta > Magnoliopsida > Sapindales > Burseraceae > Boswellia > Boswellia sacra. The sequence continues at coordinate 163,984 of SNVD02013965.1, read as the reverse complement.
TTAGCTAGTCCATAATTTGAGCTAGCACTTAAATTGGCTTTTGGATGCCTGTAAATGCACTATACTTGAACGCTGAAAAAATGGATTTAAGGACCCTTCACCGTCAACTTCAAATGATCAGATGAAGAAAAGATGAGCCCTGTTGATAGAGAGTAAAACGATAACGACGGAAAGAGAGTGGTTGAATCGTAGTCCTCATTGTCCACTCGTTCTTGCCATTTGTCCAAGTTGGCTTCAGTACCTAGGATACATGAATGTAGCTTGCTAGTTAATAACCAAAACTATCTTCTTATTTCTAATTGATGTAGATAGAAAATATGATTTAGACGTCTAATCTCCAAACAGGTACGACATAATTTCAACTCAGAAGAGCATGTGGATGATTTAAATTTGTAACAGTTCAGTCATCCCATGCCAAAGAAATTAAAGAATAAATAGAAATCACACATTTATTTAGTTTCCTCTAATTAAAATCGTGCAAAAGATTTGCCTTTTCGTGTACTTGAATCTGAAATTTTCAATCATGCAATACATTTCTGACGTTGTTTGAATTCAAGGACCTAAACGATGATTTATTGAAAATATAGGGATGACAGAAGAGAAAATTGTTGAAAGTCCCCATCAGGGTGAAACTAACACAAAACCTAGGTGTCGCTAGTGATATTAACCCAACAAAAAATGTTGCATAAAAGATAAACTCATGTGGTGACACAATTTGAGAGTGTTAAAACTTTTAAGAATGAAATACAGAAAAATCTTGGTAAGCGCATTTCTAATCAATGCAAAATAAGAAAACATGAAAATTCTGACTTCAAAGGGGACTAAACTTTTTTCCGCTTTGCCTTACTCTTCTTAGTTCTTGCAATGTGTTCTTCCCTTCAAATATACTCTTGTTTTGTGATTCCTTTGAAACTGTAACAATAGTAATAGGCAAACCTCCACATTTCTGTGCCATATCAATTGCTACAGATTGCATCTCACCTTTTTCAATACCTTCGCCTGCCATTTTCTTGAATAGACTCCAAGCTTCTTCTTCATTTAAAACGGACACTAGAAAATTATGCTCACAATTCATCTTACTTGACAATACATCCTAACTTCTTGCTGTCAGCAACACTTTGTGGCCCTTATGATCATCTTCGAAAGGAATCCCAATACTCTCCAAATCAAGACCTGTCCAAATGTCATCTAAAATTATAAGGATCTTCACCCTGCTTAATCGTTTATGTAACTTTCTTCGTCTTCCAGATTCAGTCTCCTCACAAAGTTCCAAAACCAGCTTATCAGCAATTTCTTGTTGAATTATTTTTATGCCTGGAGTCTGGGATACATTTGCAAAATAAGCTCATCGAAGAGCTTCTCATTCTCAGCTTGCTTCACAATTTCCTTCACTAGAGTCGTCTTAACAATACCTCCCAATCTCCCATCACATACACCCCAATCATGTTGACATTGGGATCACTTAATGCGTTCTGTATATCCTTCAAAGTTCCAATTCTTGATTCAAAGGGCACGGAGTCTTTGGTAGCTGGAAGCCATGTATTCTGTTTACTTGTTCTGTAGGAAACCTGATCCAAATTTCCTTCTTCTTGGAGTCCAATAATAGCCTTTATTTTCCTTGCAGCATCCTTGCTAAGCTTGTAGCGAGTCTTCAAGTTACACATGCCCTTGGAACTGTGTTTCTTCGCCTTCTCTTCATCTTCGATGAGCTCCGTTGACTCATCCATGATCTTTCCACACTAGTCAGCCACATCTTAACTTTTTGTTCAATCTGTTCCCCATTTCTTGTGGCTGCATCAACTCTATGTTGCACACTCTGTCTTTCATCTGTCAGTTTCTCGACTTGTTATTTGAAGGTGTCAATGTTTGTCTTGCAGGTGCGCAAATAACTGACTTGGCATCCTGTTTGACCAATGAAGCACTTGGCAACTTCTATACATGCTTGAACAGCACCGGTTACAAGAGCTTGCAACATTTTCAACCCTTTTCACCTTTCTGCTAGCTTCCCCTCATTTTGTGGTTCTAAGAAACAGAGGAGAAGCAGAACAGTGAAAATCAAACAGATACGAAATCTATACATCAATTAACAGAAAATTGACTGATTAAAAGATTAAAGAATTGTAAAATTATACATTTTGTACTTATACAAAGTGTGAGGCATGGAAAGGTGTGAATGTAGTCAATATTGCACACGCCTTTGCCCATTCTCTGCTCATTGAATAAATATAATCTATTCTCACTTTTCAACTTTAAATATATTGCATAATTTATAAATAGAAATAGCAGCTAATGAGAGTTTATTAGGTTTTTTTCATCTCTCACCATTTGACTTCAAGTGTTTGAACATGAATGATAGTCTCCCTCAAACTTCATACATTACAAGTTCAGCAGCAGAGGGCATATAATAGTTAAGGTGAAAAAAACAGCTATAGAGAAATGATAACCATTTCATTTAACCCCTAACTATCTGTTTTTATATTTTGTATTGTTTTATTCATTTATTTTAATTTCTCTTCAGATTCTATTTAGGTAATTTCGGCCAAATGAAGAGTTAAATATCCCACTGAATTAAAAATTCTCAAAAACCCCCTAAAAGCTGGTCTCCATTAGCATTGACTAACTTTGACTGATGAGATATCTATCTATTTTACCGTTATATTTTAATTATAAAAATTATTTCGTTGATTAGTCATTGGATCCAATATCCAATTTAGAGATTCTTATTAGCTCTCGATTTTACGGGAATCACATACAACGAATAAGTTATAGTGTGTTATTAGAACTTATTTGAAAATTTTAGATTATAATAATTATATTATAAAAGATGAATAATATGTATTGATTATATGTGATTTTTTTATTTCTTAGTTTAATTTGATTTTTCTACTATATAAATATAAGCCTTCACATATCAATAATAAATAACAACATTCACATTTTCTTCCCTATCTATTTTATTTTCTTTTCTCTCTTATAATATGGTATCAAAGCGGGTTATAGGTCCTAAAGAATTTGTCTTATCCAAAAATGAAGAAGAAAAAGAAAGTCATATCTCTTTTCTTTTAATCTTTAATATTTTTTAAAACAAAATCTTTTTTCTTTTCTAGTTGTGTCAAATGATTTTGTTTTAATAACAAATAAGAAATTAGTATATATTTCTTTTTCCATTAAGTCTATAATGCTTTTATTAAAAAAAGAAATCCAATGCTCGTTTGCCTTCTTTAAAAACACTGTTTTTCTTCCTTAAAAAAAAAAGTCTTTGCTGCTCTCGTCACCATCACTGTTAGTGAAAATGGGTTTCTAGTATTGAAGGGTCTTTTGAAAATTTTAAAAACTTTTGGGTGTCTATAGTTTTTTTTAGGTTTTTTCTGAGAAAAAAATCCTCCTAAAAAAATCCTTGTAGTAGCTACAAATTCGCTCTAGCTTAGCAAAATCTCCATAGTTTATCCAAATTTCACTTTTATCATAAGCCTAGCCTCTTTATTATTAAACGACCTCATCACCTCTGGCCAGCAATAATAGTCACTGCAGTATCGCTAAAGATTTGTAATCGAAAATATATCCTCTTATCGAAAATTGTCGTCTCTTATAATTCTGATTTCACTCTCTTGCTGGTTAAGTCTTCTATCTAAATATTTGAGTGAGATGACTACCTCTTCTCTTATTAATCCTCTTAAAGCTTCATGCCTGTTGTGAAGTTGAACGACTCTAAAGTTTATGTTGTGTAAAAAGAGTCATCAAACATCTATTTGTAGTATTTGTTACCAAGTTAGACATTAAAAATATCGATAATCCAGCTTGAAGGAGAGTACTAGAACTTCTAATCTTTATAAAAGGTGAATTATATGTATTGATTGTGAGTAATTTTCTTCCCTAATTTAATTTGATTTTTCTATATATATATATACACCTTCACATATCAATAATATACAACAACATTTACCTTCTCATCCTTACCTATTTTCTTTCCTTTCTCTCTTCTAACATGTGTAAACAAATAGAGCACGTAACTCATCTCCTTAGCTGGATTATATGATAAGAGCAGAGGAGCGTCTAGAGAAAGATAGAGAAAGGTTGTATTATCACTTGCATCCAACTGGCCTTTCAATGTTGATTGAAAGTGCAAAATGAGCTTTTGGTGTTACACTGTAATCCAATTCTTCACAATCAGCAATCTGCGTCAGATGTGTTACTAGGGAAAGAAAAAGTTGAAATAAGATGTAAGCCTTGGCTGGTTGTTCAGCCTCAGCCCTATGCATTCCAGCCTTGTCTAATTCTAGCATTCTTAATCACAATTGCTAGAGTGCAAAGAGCTAATTAATGACTCAGTTTGCTAGCTGCGAACTATTATTTGCTTCAAAACCTCGGCTTCAGCCCTCGCCATGGGGTCATCCTTCATATCAGAATCTTCATCTTTCCCTCCTCTCATCTTTCCCTCCTCTCATCTGTGCCAGTTTCTTTCTTTGCAGCTCCTCTGCATGCTGAATTGCATCACGGTTCTCTGCCTGAATCCCTGCATTTCCTCATCCTGTTGTCGCCTTTAAAACCCCCTGCATTTCCTCCTCTTGTTGTTGCCTTTAAAACCACGTATCAGCATCCACCCAAACTGTAAGGGTCCTGTTGGATTTTCTTGTTTTGCTTACTATAACTCATCTGTCTTTGAAAAACAAAAGAAAGTGGTTAAAAAACCTCCATTTCAGTTATATTGTTCTCCTAAATTAATTACGCCCTCCCCGTGATCCAAAAAATTCATAAAAGCAAACAAACTCACTAACACTACTTCAATTAAGTCCCAGACGCATATTTGTTCTATTCATTGAAGGGTCCTGTTGGAGTCATAACTCAAAAGTCCAAAATGACTTGGTAAAACTTGAATGTTGAGAACTATATAAAAATACAGCACCAAGGAATGAAGGCCTTCAACATATGTGACAGAATTTCATGGAACTCAAATTTGAACAAAGCCAAATATAAAACCTGAACCCCAACACCATAGAAACCCCATTGCAGAGACAAAACCTGAACTGAAATACAAAATAGCCGATGTAAAATAGATAGCAAGAAAGGACTTACTGGGCTAGGTTGGCTCAAACTGCTAGCCACGGCCATAGAATTGAGAGCCATCCATGTTGTACATGGCAGCCGATGCATCTTCCTCTCAAGAAAAGTTACAAAGCCGAAAAATGATGATTATGTGATGACCTGATCTCATGGTGTCTTGACATCTTTTATATGACCAAAGGGTATCAACCTCATTTACTTAGGTAATCCTCCGATGTAAAGCGTGTTCTTCTGCACTTGAAGATTCAGCATTTGACAACCTTCTCTACTCTTCTCCTTCTTTCCAGGAATAGGTTTAGCAGTCTACTCTAGTTCTAGAACAGGTAGGTTGGGCCAAAAAACACATCACATAAAACAGATGGGACTACAATGATAATCCGGGAAACATAAAGGATCAAACAAATATATGAAGTCAAAATCCCTAAATGATAACAAAGTCAAATTCCTAAAGGTAACAAAATGACTACAATAAATAACCCATTACAGTATTTGCAACTAATGCATATGGGGTTAAAAATGGCATGATAATAATTAATTATAAATGATTCTTGGATTATTTGAGGACTACAGTGAAAGAAATTGAAAGTACAAGGCGCTGAAAAAACAGTAGTTCTATTGTTTCAGAGCGTTATGAACTGAATCAACAGTAAAGTTTAAAAATTACTCAAATATTTCTAACCTACAAGTTTAAATAAGAAGGAAAGTTTCGAGCCTCAGATTAAGGGGCTTACGAGGGGAAGAGCGTTTGTTCTCCAAAGAACAATCGGACAGCATGGAAACAGAGGCAGACAAACACATCGTTGGAGGGGGAGCTTGCTGAATAGAAGTTGTGGTCTCAGTCTCCAGCAGAAGGAACGACAGAAGTGGCAGTGATATCGCGGGTTTCCAGTAAGATCCTCACATCGGTGATGGAGGGAGAGTGACAGAAAGCCTTATATGGTTTGCCTTATTTATAGGCATGTCCTTTGGAAGGACATAAATTAATAGTGAAAACAGAAGGGACTGACAAGTAATTCAGAAAACTAAAAGGTCCCTAAATATAGTGAACTGCCCATTAATTAACAAGGAAAGAATAACATCTACTGCCAATATGTCAAAGTCAATAAAGAAACAAACATCTCCATAAGTTTTTGAGTTACAAACGAAAAAGATACAAGTCAATAATGTCAAATATGTCATAAAAATATAGTAGAGAAGGAAAGAAGGACCTTTCACCATTCAACCTCAAATGATCAGATGAAGGAGAGATTAGTCCTGAAACAATTTCAAGCCGGCACAGTCACAATGAAGGTAAATGGTAAAGCAGAACAATGAATATGAAAACAGGAGGTCCTCTCACCATCTGACTTCAGCAGAGGAATATGAACTACAAGCCGCAACTTCATACAAACATGCCCTTAATTATTCCAACTAGAGCACAGAAGGCTGACCCGAATCTTCTTCAGAACGATGGACGTTCTGTAGCATAGGCATAACATGCATAATAAAGGTGAAAATAAAATTACAGCGAAATTCTGCCTTTCATATTAGTCGATAAGACAGGCTATTTTTATATTTAATATTATTTATTGATTATTTTTAATTTATCTTCTGATTCTTTTTAGTTAATTTCAATGTTTAGGATCTTAATTTGATGAGCCATGACCCAGCCCCAAGAATTAATGCTAGCAAACTCTTATCTACTGTCTGCAATGCAACTGAATTGCTAAAGGTTTCTTTACAAGTGGATATTTTGAGTGTAGTTTAGAACCCACAATACCTCACATAGCGAGGAATATAAGCTGAACGTTGTAGTTTTAATTCTCTTTTCAGTACTTCCAAAAAAAAAAAGAACTAAAAGAAAAAATGAAAAGCTCAAGTAACCAGGTGTGGAGGGTGGTCTAGTATTGTTTATATTATATTACTAAATGCAAAAGGATAACGAAGAAAACTATCAAAAAGATAAAGTTAACATTTGAGTATATCATCACGTACCATTTTGCTATATAACTGTTGCACAGTTGTATTGAGTTCACCCTCCCAACATCCTATATCAAGTCTCCAGTCTTCCTTGCTTTGACATACCATTTCTAACTTTGATGTGCTCAAGGCTCCTTCACAAAAAATCTTCATCGCAGGACAGTCTTTTACTATCAATATCTCCAAAGAAGGGAATTTGAGTGCATGATTCGCTGAGCAGAAACTTGTTAGGCTTTTTAAATCAACAAGTGATAACTCATCCAATTTGTTGAAAACAATCTCATCTTCTGCTACGTCGCTCTCATCCGCTACTATTTCTGTCATCCTTTCACATCCTTCTATACTCATTTCCCTGAGTTGAACCAGAGTTTTGGCAGTTGAAGATGTTACCAAGCTTATCATTCCTTTGCAGTAACATAATTTCAGAGTTGTTAGATTTTGAAAAGATGCCGAGGATGACACTAGATTAATCAAACTACCACAACGTTCTATGTCCAGACTTTCAAGATTTTGAAGATTCAAGTTCATCCTGGAATCTTGTTTCCACATGTGCTGTAGAACAGAAAGATTCTCCAGGCGTAATCTTTTTATCCGTGCCAAATTCCCAGCATATTTTTCCATGTCTTCATATGAGAATAATTCTTTGTATGCACTATAGCCCAATGTGAGGATTTTCAAATTGTAAAATCTATCAAGCAAACCCAGCCGAAAAATAGCTTCTTCATTTTCTCGAATAACAAGAATATTAAGTTTGCTAAAGAGGTGTCTCGCAAACTGGCCATGACATATCAACATGAAGTCCTTCATGCTTACTTGCAAATTCTCTAATCTGGGAATGATCTGCGATCCATTCTTACAAAATTAAAGAGGTGATATTTCTTCACACATATCCACAGCATATATTTAGAATAACAGCATAGCTTTTTGACAACAAGGGGGATATGCAAAATCAATAACCATACCTAAATTCAACTAACTTGCAAAAAGTCTTTTGTTCAACAATCCTGATTGAATTGAAAAGACAAATGGAGCAAATTGTTCATTCTAAATTTTTGGAGCAATGCCCTGGATAACCTAGAAATTTATATTTACCATATCATCCATTCTCTCTCCTTACAAAATAAACTTTTAATTTAATTGACAAGTCCGTTTGGTTTGTCATTTGTGCACAAACTTCTATGAATTAGAATTTAGATTGGGACTGACAAAATCCGTTCATGTCATATCTATGCACTGCACTGAATTTTGATTTATTAGACATTTGATTAAATTCTATTACTATGATTGTAATGACAAAAATTTGAGTAATGGTAAGTAACTCCTTTTTGCTTAAGAGCCCTCTCTTGGTACTTACACAAGTAAAAAATTGTGATCTCGAAATTCATTTTTACAAGTAAATCATTCTATTCACACATTAAAAAGAAAGATGAATCTCATACCTTGTCAATCAGAAATAATGGTTGTTGAGATGGGATATCAAGTTGGCCCTCGTCATTAATCTTTTCATAGCCAAGAATCTCTGAAGCAAACGTCTTTACTTTTTCACAATCAGCTACTGTCAACACTTCCAACATTGGCCACTCTGACGTATGCACTCCAGGGTAGAAAGTCGTTAGTTTTGGTAGGCATGCAAGTACTAGACGGGTTACTTTTGGAAGGACAAACCTAATAGTACTTGTTTCTGCTCCTCGTTCCGGGGCAACAATCTCTGCTAGTTCTCCACAACTATCTATTTGAAGTTGTTCCAGTTTCAAAAGACTCTTGGCAATGGAGACTTGAAAGATGTTTTTCAAACTTTGACAACGAGAAACACTCACTTGCTTTAACTTATTTACTAGTATTGAATGTGCTGTGTCAATATTTAACCCTTGGAGCCCAAATACCTCCTCAATTGAACCACACTTATTAATAGTTAGAGACTCTAGCCTTGAGAACCTTCCAAACATATTAGATGGAAAAAGAGTTAGTAACTCATTACATCCTTCAACTTCAATTAATTTTAGCTTATCAAAGGAACCATGAGCCAGTTTATTGTTCCATATCATCTTCAAGCTATCTACATGAGAAATCAAAATTTCCTCCAAGTCCGGGAATGCAACCTGTCATGGGCAGAGCAGTATTTTCAGTCAAGGTGCGACAAAAACTTTTTGGAGTGGGATATAAGAAAACTATTTTTATTTCAACTACATTTAAATAATAAATAATTCATGTAATAAAATTTCTATAGGAAATCAATAAGAAACAATTCAAAATGTAACTGATCTATTTATGACAATAAATTACCATTTTAAATAAAATAAGTAATTCTAAGAGAATATTATGCAAATTAAAAACATTAAAGTAAAATTACTTAGCTAAAAACTTTAAAGTAAAACCTTTTAACATAGTAATGGGGGAGCCCAAGAGTGGCTGCGCCACCACAAGTTGCTGCATTCATGCCATATTTGATCCCTATGAGTTTTAGTTGGAAAACTTTTACCCAAAAGACAAAAGGAAAATTATTTGGAACTTATAAGATAAAAGTCAGACACGAATAAATTAATAGGTGTCTTCTACCTTATTATTGAAGAAAGGTTGAAGCTCCATGAAACTCATTTCTACAACTTCTGCACTAACTCTCAAGTCTTTTGTCATATTTTCCAAGACAAATGCCTTTAATTTTGGGCATTGCTTTATCTCCAATTTTTTCAAGGATGGAAATTCGACATAATTGTTTGAGCAAACTCTTGTGAGGTTTTGAAGCCCTTCTATTCTTAGGAAGTTTAATTGAGGAAACAATATGTCCTTTGTTTCTTCTTCTCCTAACTCTTTCATGGCTATTATCTCATTTAGAAGCCGACACTTGCTTATCTCAAGGTGTTGGAGCTGGAGGAAACTTTTGACTACAGAAGATGGAAAAAGATATTCTAAATTACCAAGTCCCTGCACAATTAAGCTTTTTAAATTCTGGAAGTGGGAATACATTGTTGAACATTGGTTCTGCCAAATCTTTTCAAAATCAATTGTAGCCACTTCCAAGGCCTCGGTGTTACGCAACACAACCTGCAAAGAAACTTTTTATTTCAGTCAATTTTAATTTATGTTTAGGAAGCAATAATTTCTGGTGTTGGATACATGACGACATTTTTAAAGGGCTAAGAATCCATACTTCCCCGTATACAAAGTGTAGCCTACTACATTCACTTTTGAAACTATTTTCATCCAAAAAATTTGAAATAACATAACACTGTTTAATGAAGTATAAAAATGATAAAATTACTAAATCGATATCTGCATTGCACGTCTAATATATAGCTTTAAATTAAGGGCTTAAAGAACTAGCTAGGTTTAGAAGTTCAAGTCCAACTGAAAATAATGTTGACAACCAAAACACACACACACACACACATATGAACTTAAATTTGTTACACTAATCTTTAACCACTGATTTAATGCAATCCACTGAATGTGAACGAAGGGGAGTAACCAGAAACTTTTCTTGGATGGACTAACATAAAATTATTACTTTTATTTAAAAAAACTAAAGCCAAAAGATAGGTGTAGAACAGAGAAAAAAAGAGTTTACATGATTTTTAACAAGAACATATTTTGTCTCACAAGAAACAATAGTATTGGGATGATTGTTTTCTTTACCAGAAGTCAGTTTTTGAGGCGTCAGAGAATGAAAACTATTTACTAAGATTAAAAACATGGTGATAGAACTGTGTTTTGTTAGATAACATGAATTAAGATATCATATGTAATATAAAGCAAGTTTTCCTATATAGAATATAATTAATTGCAATTTATTCATTTCTAAATGTAGTTACTTTAATAAAAGGAAGAAAATATTACAAAATATATGAAGATTTAGTAGCAGTTATTACATTTACATATTTGGGGCTAGACTATACGGAAATAGGTGATAAATTTTAATATCAATTATATAATTTTTTTCCCCAAAATCTTGGCTGGACAGTAACCCAGCCAACCACCCCTGCCTCCAACCTTATGTGAATGAGAACTGAGAAGTTAAAGAGTTATATTTTATGTAAACTCATCAACACTCATATCAATTGGAATGCAATATTAAATCAATGGGATGAATTTTAGTACACAAATGCATACACTAAAGACATTCATGCAGACACAAAAAATATATATCTCTATGTTGACCTCTGGAAGTAATCTCTAAGTCAACAATATAAAAATGTGAACTAGTCTTTTAACCATTTCTTTTCTTTATTATTACTTTACTTTGAGTTTCTCTTAATATTTTATTTAGTAAATTTTGATCTTATGAAGCGGTATGCATGGCTTTTCATTTCATGACCAGGACCCTCAGGGAGTAAAGGTGTTAAGACTCAATAACTAATACTAGTGAACTCTTATATACTAAGTTTACAAAGAAAAAATTTTAACAAAAAATAAAGTAGATAAATATAAGTAAATCAATACGTACCATTTTATGATGTAGTTGTTGCATGGTTTTGTTGAGGTCACCCTCCCAACAGCCTTCATCAAGGCTCCAATCTTCCCCATTTTGACATACCATTTCTAAATTTGGTGCACATAAGGCTCCTTCACAAAAAATCTCCATCTTGGGGCAGTTTCTCACTATCAATATATTCAATGATGGGAAATTGAAGCTGTAATTCACTGAGCAGAAACTTGTAAGACTTTCTAAATCAACAAGTGACAACTTCTCCAATTTATTGAAAACAATCTCGTCTTCTGATATATCTCTATTATCTGCTACTATATCTATCATCCTTTTGCATCCTTCTATACTCATTTCTCTGAGTCGGTCTAGACTTCTAGCTGTTGAGGATGTTACCAAGTTTATCATTACACTGCAGTAATATACTTCCAAAGATGTTAGATTCTGGAAAGACGCTGAAGATGGCACTAGATTAATCAAACTGTCACAACGATTTACTCGTAGAACTTCAAGATTTTGAATAATTGAGTTTAGCTTGGAATCTTTCTTGCACATGCGCTTCAAATTAGATAATTGTCGTAGCCATAACGATTTCACCCATGCAAAATTTTTAGCATGTTTCTCCATGTCTTCATGTGAGAATAATTCTTTGTATGAACTACAACAAAGTGCCAGTGTATTCAAATTGTGAAATCTTTCAAGCAAACCTAGTGGAAAAGCATCTGCTTCATTTTCGTGAATAAAAAGGATATTAAGTTTGCCAAACAGGTCTCTCGCAAATTGGCCACGAAATACTATCTTGATGTCCTTCATATCTAATTCCAATACCTGCAATCCGGGGATGACCTACAAAATAATCGCACAGAATTAAATCACATTAGTAGATGCGATATTTCTTCCAAAATATCACAGTATGAATAGTAAAACCGTTATTTTTTTTTTTCAAACAAAAGCAAGGGAAAAATGTAGAATCAATGGCCCGAACTGGATTTACCTAACATAAAATAAGTTTTTCCTTCAAATCCTGCTTAAATGAAAAGAAATATTTGGAAAATTTTCATTCCATTTCATTTTTCTACCCTCCTTAATTTTGGAACAAATGAGAAATCCTAGAAATTATATTTTTCATTTTATCATCTTTCTTTGCCTTCTTATGAGATGAATCTGTTTAATTTACTGTTTGAGTAGTTTATGCAAGAACTTCTTGGAAATAGATTTCAAATTGGGATTGAAATTGATTTTTTAATAATTTAGATGTTATGCTGGCAAATATTTTGTCTCAAATGAAAATCTGACAAAAACAATTTACCATTAATATTAAGAAAATACAGAACACTGTCAAATTCAATTATAACTAAAATTCAAGTTAACAAGAGGAAAAAAAAAAAGCAGAAATCATATAGTTAGATATATGAATTGAATCCATTTGTATGTATAAATGTACTTGATTGAATCAAATGCAATTGGTTGATTGAATCAAATGCAATTGGCTTTGTTTAGACTCCACTGACTTTTAATTTATGAGTAATTCTAATTAGATCCCACTTTTTGACTCTTCAGCCCCCAATTTCACTTTTCTTAATTTTTTTTGACGGTTAATTCAGTTTTTGTAATAATAAATTTATAACAATATAGAAACTGAAACAATCAATACAGGAAAGCAAACTAGTTATTTGATTATCACTTAAAAGACAAATAAAAAAATCAACAATTTTGAAAAATCTAGAACCAGACCATGAACTGATTATTGTGAAGCCCAACTTGCTTCAATTGAGTCATCCAGCATTACACATCTAGCTTTCTCAATGACCCCACTTTTTGATCATCGACAAAAAGATTTATGAATCTCAAAGTTTGCAGGCTCATCAATCCATCAAAGCGTCCAGATGGAACACGATGAATTATTTGAAAATTGAAATAGAAAGGGTTAAAACTATCAAAAGAAATCATAAAAAAATTAATGTGAGGGTTGAAGAGTTAAAAAATAAGGGTTGAACAGAACTACTCTTAACTGATTGGATTCTAATTCTATACTCTTAAATTGAGTAAAAGATTGAGTAATTTTAAAAAGTAGATCTATTCAGTCCCCACCTCTTACTTTATGGAGATATAATTATATTTAGACAATCTGACGGGGAACCCGTACAAAACAAACTGAACTCAAAAACTCACACTCACACACGATCAATCAACACTCACACACACAATCAAACTGAATACTTCTTTGATATTTCAAAATAATGTCTGAATAATAATTGTCTAACAAACCCTATATTTATACTAATCAAGACATATTGGAAAATAGGAAAGTCAAAATCCTATTTAAGTCAAAATCCCTAAACTAACAATTTAGGTTTGAATCAAATTAGGAAAAGTCAAGATCCCTAATTTGAGTCAAAATCCCTAAACTGATAATTTCCCAAATTAAATAAAACCCTAATTAAATAACTATTAAAAGACTATATTAACCCTCATAACAAAATAAGCCATGCTACATCAATTCCCCCCGACTTAAAAAGACTCGTCTCCGGACGAGTGGGATTGCAAATAAAAATCCAAAGCGTGGGAGTTGATGCGACGGAGCTCATCCTCAGGAAGCCAAGTATCATCGTCAGCTGGTCGTCCCTTCCAACGAACAAGGAAACGACGAAAACCACCAGTAGCAGAAGTAACAAAATGGTCGTCCAAAATTCGTTCAACCTCATAATCCGGTGGAGGATCAAATGGAGGCAAACGAGGTACGACAACAGGAGGAGAACCTGCAGAAACATCAAAAATAGCTGGAGGCTCGAAATGTCCTCGGTAAGGAAACAAGTCTGCCACATTAAAAATTGGATTGATACTCCAATCAGAAGGCAAATCAAGTAAATAAGCATTAGAACCAAGCCTACGATTAACTTTAAATGGGCCATGGGCACGGGCTTGTAATTTCTTGTTAGCTTGTTTCGGAAAGCGAGAAGGATCAAGGCGAACCATGACATAATCACCTTCCTTAAAAACCTTTTCTCTACGATGCAGATTAGCAGCAGACCTATATTTATCATTGCTCAAGGAAATCTTTTGTCTAACCTCAGCATGCAAATCACGCATATGGGTGGCAAAATCAGTAGCAAAATTTGAAGAAGCGTAGTGAGAAGGTAAGTGAACAAGGTCAATGGGTCGGCGGGGTGCAATACCATAAACAATCATGAATGGACTTTTACCAGTTGACCTATGAACAGCATTATTATAAGCAAATTCAGCCATAGGTAACACTAAATCCCAATTACCTAACTTCTCGTCTACCACACAACGAAGCAAGTTCCCCAAGCTACGATTAACCACTTCAGTTTGGCCATCTGTTTGAGGATGATAAGCTGAAGAGAACTTAAGAGAGGTACCAAACAGCTTCCAAAGTGTCTTCCAAAAGTAGCTAACAAACTTAACATCTCTATCAGACACAATAGACACAGGCAATCCAACGAAGCATCACTAGTCCTAGAACAAGGGATAAAATGAGCCATTTTAGAAAACCTATCAACCACAACAAAAATAGAATCATGCTTCCTCGCGGTTTTAGGTAGTCCTAAAAGGAAATCCATACTAACATCTCTCCAAGGAAGGTAAGGAACAGGGAGCGGAGTGTATAACCCTTGATTAAGTTTTCTAGCCTTAGCTAATTGACAAGTACGACACTGAGATACAATCCTAGCAACATCCCTCTTTAATGATGGCCAATAAAACCTATCATCAACTAAGGCTATGGTTTTATCTCTCCCTAAGTGACCAGCTAATCCTCCAGCATGCATTTCCCAAACTAGAAAATCTCTCATAGAAGTACGAGGAATGCATAAACGAGAACCCTTAAAAAAGTAACCATCACGAATGATAAAATCTACGTGATCCCTACGGTTATTATCTAAGAGTTCTTTATAAATGATGCCAAAATCAAGACAAGAGGGATACTCAGACTTCATCCTATCAAATCCTACAATTTCAACTTGCATGGTTTGAAGGGTATACATGACTCTACTAAGGGCATCAGCTACCTTATTATCCTCTCCTGGCTTGTGTCTAAGGACAAACGTGAACATTTGAAGAAACTCAGACCACTTGACATGTCTCTCATTTAATCGCTTTTGGGATTGAAGATATTTCAACGCCTGGTGGTCAGAGTAAAGGACAAATTCATTAGGCAAAAGATAATACTGCCAATGTTGTAGAGATCTAACAATAGCATAGAACTCTTTATCATAGGTAGAATATCTTTGTTTAGCCTCATTGAGTTTCTCACTAAAGAAAGCAATAGGGTGACCCTCTTGACTCAAGACTCCTCCTATACCTACTCCTGAGGCATCACAAGCTACTTCAAAGACTTTAGAAAAATCTGGATGTCTAAGAACAGGGGCTTGAGTCATACGTTGCTTAACAAGCTCAAATGCTCTAGTGGCTGCAGGGGTCCATTGAAATTCACCCTTTCGCATGCAATCAGTGATGAGTGCCATAATGGTGCTAAACTCTCTAATGAATCTCCTATAGAAAGAAGCTAATCCATGGAAACTACGAATTTCAGACAAAGTCCTAGGCGTAGGCCACGATGTAATAGCTTTTACCTTAATAGGATCAGCTTTTATACCCTCTGAAGAAACTATGACTCCTAAGAAAATGACTTGAGACTGCATAAAAGAACATTTCTTAAGATTGATGTACATCTTCTCATTCCTAAGGGTACTGAAAACTTTCTTAAGATGCTCTAAATGATCTTCCTCACTCTTACTATATATGAGAATATCATCAAAATAAACTACAAGGAACTTCCCTATAAAGGGTCGTAACATATGTGTCATGATTCTCATAAAAGTACTAGGAGCATTAGACAACCCAAAAGGCATAACTAACCACTCATACAATCCGTAAGGGGATTTAAAAGCAGTTTTCCACTCATCACATGGTCTAATCCTAATCTGGTGATAACCACTCCTTAAGTCTATCTTAGAGAACCAACTAGAACCAGCTAACTCATCTAACATATCCTCAAGTCTAGGTATGGGAAACCTATACTTAATAGTTATTTTGTTGATGGCCCTACTATCAACACACATTCTCCAAGATCCATCTTTCTTAGGGGTGAGTAACACTGGAACTGCACAAGGACTAAGACTATGACGAATGAGACCTTTTTCTAACAAACCATCTATTTGTCTATTTAACTCAGCTCTCTCAGTGGGGTTCATCCTATAATGTGGAAGGTTAGGAAGTTGTGAACCTGGAACTAAGTCAATGGCATGTTGAATATCCCTCATAGGTGGTAGCTCATTTGGTAAGTCCTCAGGGGCTACATCACTAAACTCTTCTAAAAGCTTACCTATCTTAGGGGAAAAGTCTAAACTAGACTCCGGTGATTGCTCTTTTAGAACCAAAGTGTACACAACACCAGTCTCTTGGGTTTCTTTCATAAAATGAGTTGGACCCAAAATATTCAAGTTGTGTTTCTTAGGCTCTGAGATATTGGATCTAGATTTTGGAGTTGGTTTATCCTTTTGGACCCTAGTTGAAACCTTACAATTGTCATTAGGTTTGGCTGGTTTCAAGGTAATAAGCTTACCACAATGATTAAAAACATAGGTATTTTCTTTCCCATAGTTTATAACATCATGGTCATAAAGCCATGGTCTACCTAGGAGGACATGAGCTACATCCATGGGTAACACGTCACAATAGATGTTTTCCTTGTAAGAACACAACTTAAGAGGAACCAGACATCTATGGGTAATAGGTAGGGTTGTTTTATTAACCCAAGCTACCTGAAAAGGATTAGGGTGAGGCTCTAGAGTGAGGTTGAACCTATCAATTGCAGCCTTAGAGATGACATTTAAGGTACTACCTCCATCTATCACTAGTTTGCATAACTGATTCTTAAGGGGAACTAAGGTATGGAAAATACTAGTTCTCTTCCAAGAATCAGAAGCTACTGGAGTAGACAAGATGCAACGCATGACTGTCAATTGCTCATTAAACTCCTCTTCATGGTTGTCTCCTAATCCTAAATCTTCACTCTCCTCTAATGGTTCTAAGACCTCTCCTTCATGATCCTCATGTAGTGATTCACTAGGGTCATATCCTATGGTCATAGTACGACTAGGACAACGAGCAGCAATATGACCTCTACCTTGACAATTGTGACACACAATTGGGGAACTAAAGACTTGGTTTGAAGCACTCATTGATCTTTCCCTATTCGAATTGAAACGAGGATTAGGATGGGATGCACTAGATGTGGGGTAACTAGGAGTTGGCGAACTAGAAGTTCTAGGAGTGGAGGATTGTTGATTAAAGTTATTCCTATTAAAAGCCTTAATTTGAGGAGATGGAGTATGCACCGAGGAAGTTTGCCTATTATAAGTTTTTGCATGGAGTTCAGCTTCTAAGGCTTTATTATAGGCATCTTCTACAGTTTCAGGGGAGCTCAACTCAACAACATGCTGGATGTCAAACCTAAGTCCATTAATAAATCTTGATACTGTGGCATCAATAGACTCTTCAATTTCACATCTAATGTGAAGATTATCAAACTTAGATTGGTACTCAAAGACACTAGAAGAACCCTGCCTAAGGTTAAGCAATTGCCTATAGAGTTGCTTCTTATAGGACTGAGGGACATATTTTTGTGTGAGGTCCATTTTTAATTCTGCCCAAGTAGGAGGACGACGATGCTGTTGGCAAAATCTACGTTCTGTGGACTGACAAAAGATCTTAGCAGTACCAACTAATTTAAGTCGAGCAAAACGAACACGATAGGAGTCTACCATGCCGTACCAATCAAAGTATTCCTCTAAGGCATCTATCCAATCCAAGAAAGCAGTGGGGTCTAACTTCCCATCAAAATCAGGAACATTGTGTTTGGCACCTTTTGGAATGTCAGATGACTCATGCCTAGAATGACTCCTGGTGCTTCTATAACTGCTTTTACCATCATTATCATCTTCAAACAAAAGATTGTGAATATAATCTCGCTCATGATGTTTTTTAGATCTAGATCCTAAGACTTCTTTACCCTTATCAAACCTATTAGATGACCCAAGATTGTTATCCCTACGATCAAGTTGCTCTTTAATATCAAGAACTGCTTGTTCAATGTTGTCGAACCTACGTCCATTCATGATTGTTTATGGTATTGAAATCAGGTTGTAAAGGCGGAAGATTTGGGTCTACCAATCTCTCCTCTTTTTTTTTTTTTTTTTTTTACTATACTAAATCTAGACTAAAATTTCCTATAAGCGATAAAATAAATCTTGTGCTGCTGCAATGCAAATAAAGGCAAGAAAAATAAATATGTAATGATTTTTTTTTTTTTTGGTTATATGGGCTAAAGTGAAATTAATAAAACTGTAAGGGCTAACATAAATATTGAGGATGCAGGGGTTAAACTGTAAAAATATAAATAAAATTTTAAGATTCGGGCAGTGGTGTGATTATGCAAAGTGGGTGGGTCTTCAAGAAATTAGGCTTGATTCAATGACAAATAACCTGAAAACCCCTAATCAGAAATATCCACCAACTTTAAAAAGTGACAAAGAAGTCCAAACCTCTAACATCCAAACACTCCGGTGGCAGCTTCCGGCGACAGGACGGTGACGGCCAAGCCTTCAGACAACGGATCGGCAGCGGCAGAAACTTTTCCGGTCGGTGGTGGACGCCGCGGTGGCTTGTGGTGGCTTGTGTGGTGGCTTCCAAACTGAAAATTTGATTTTTGAAGACTTTCCGACAAGAATTAGTGATCGGCCAAGAAGGGAAAGTTGACGGGGAGGGGCCGATCGATCACTTGGTGGTGGTGGTGAGACACCACTCGCCGGTCGGCAGCGATGAACAGTAGCGGTGGCAAGGTGTCTTTCGGCTTTTTGAAGGATTTTCGATGGGATTCTGGTGATGGTGATGAAGGGAAGAATGATGGGGACGGTCAGATCTACAGGTTGATGTATTCGGTGATGGGCGATGCGTCGGTCGCCGGTGATGAACAGTAACTCCGGCGGTGAACAGTGAATGTGTTTGGGTTTATGGAATTTTATGGAACGATGTTAGGCTCTGATACCAAATTGATGGGGAACCCGTACAAAACAAACTGAACTCAAAAACTCACACTCACACACGATCAATCAACACTCACACACACAATCAAACTGAATACTTCTTTGATATTTCAAAATAATGTCTGAATAATAATTGTCTAACAAACCCTATATTTATACTAATCAAGACATATTGGAAAATAGGAAAGTCAAAATCCTATTTAAGTCAAAATCCCTAAACTAACAATTTAGGTTTGAATCAAATTAGGAAAAGTCAAGATCCCTAATTTGAGTCAAAATCCCTAAACTGATAATTTCCCAAATTAAATAAAACCCTAATTAAATAACTATTAAAAGACTATATTAACCCTCATAACAAAATAAGCCATGCTACATCACAATCTTTTATTACACTCCATATTCAATTTTAAATATATTTATCATAAACTTAATTAATTGTCATTTGATTTTATTGATGTTTGACATTTTTCCCTTGAATTTAACTTTTAATTTAAATTATCATTTAATCTAAATTGTGTTTGACTCTTTTTTTCATTTTTTTAATATACTTGCATTTGTAAATTTAAATACTAATATACATGCTACGTAAAATCAATTTAAAAATTAAAAAAAAAACTTTATACAGGTTCAAGCTTTAATCAATTTTTTCTTTTTATATTATTGAATTCTTCAAATTCATATTAGTTTTGGTGTTTGAATGGGAGAGAAAAAAAGAAAAATATATGATTTGGTGTTTACATTTAAAATTAGGTAATTATTTGAAATTTAAAGGGAAAGAGATAATTGAATGGTAATTAATTTGGGATAAAAAACACAAAAAATTGTTAGACAGAGGATAAAGATCCCGTGAGATTAAAGAGAATAGGGAAAAAAATTAGAGATATATAAAGAGAATTAAAGTTTTTGTTAAGTGCATTCATTCAATATTAATTATCTTATTTATTATATTTTTATTATAATTTTACCCTTATTTAATTTTGAGGTAAGGGCTCATGAGATAGAAAATAGGGCCTAAATAGAACCACTCAATTTTAAATAGCTCATTTTATTTGTTTAATGACCCCCAGGTTTTACTTACATAAGCAAAAGCCCATTATCAATGTTTTTCTTAATTACAATGTTGTGAATTCATAGCTAAAATTACTTAAAAGCCAAAAGAGAGTAAAACTAAATATACCTAAATTTTTTTTTTTTAAACTCATTTGGTACCCACAAAGATATATAATAATGTTCTCAATTCTAATTTAAAATAATTTTAAGATTAATTACAAATAATCGAGTCAATAGATCAAAAAGAAACACTTCTGCTATGAAGATTACTTGACAACATATTTTCAATATTCTCAACAACAATATTAATACATTTAAAATTAGTTTCAACAAATCAACTTAGTTTGATCTTGGGGAAAAGACAACCAAGAAAAAGTTTATGTCCACTAAAAGCTAAAAAATTGTTTGAAATATACTATTTATCGAATATCTCATAACCAGTTAAAAAAGAAAAGTAAACTATATCTTGACAAAAGATGAAAAACAAATATCATAAAAGAAAATGTCAACAACCCAAATTGTATTTAAAGGAGATGTGAAGTATTTTAAAAGAAGATTAGTAAAAGAAAATTAACAAAGAAACTATAAAGGTAGTGGTAAGTTTAATGGCGTGAATTACTACATAAGAAGAATGAGTTAAGGGAAGTTGCACCAACAATTGGGGTTTTATTAGAGATAAGTGTGTTTTATTATTTTGTCTCAGGCTATATTGATAAATAGGGCTTCTTTAATCTACAAGTAGGGGGAAAACATTATCAATCAAGAAAAAAATTGTAATTCCTAAATTTATTAATAACATAAAGGGTGAGACAATTTTAACAAAAAAAATTTTCCTCAGCACCCATTTCTACGTAAACAAAAAAAATTAATATTTTTTTTTTTACTTTTACACAAAAATGTAATTAGAAAATGAACGTTGAGAATAAAAATTTGGATGTAATAACCTAAAAAGTAAATCATTTTGTTCATGCCTAAAAATTAAATGATTCACATACCTTTTCAATAAGAAAGAAGGGTTGTGCTGGGATATCGAATTGGCCCTCATCATTAGTCTTTTGGAAGTCAAGCATTTCTGAAGCAAATGTGTTTACATTTTCACATCTAGCTACTACCAACTGTTTTAACACCTGCCACTCTAGAGTATGTACTCCAGGGTAGAAAGTAGCTAGTTTTGGAAGGTTTAAAAGAACTATAGAGTTTAGTTTCGGAAAGACAAACCTAATGATATTTGTTTCTTCTACTCCTTCCTTGGCAACAATCTTTGTCAATCCTCTACAGTGACTTATACGAAGTTGCTCCAATTGCAACAGTCTCTTGGCAATGGAGGCTTGAAAGATGTTTTTCAAACTTCGACAATTAGAAGCAATCACTACCTTTAACTTATTTTCTGGTATAGGAAGTGACGTTTCAAAATTTGACCCATGGAACCCAAATATTTCTTCAAGTGAACCACAATCATTAACAATTAGACACTCTAGGCTTGAGAACCTTCCAAACATGTTAGATGGAAAAAAAAACAATAACTCATTACAGCCTTCAACCTTGATTAATTTTAGTTTGGCAAAGGAACAATGAGCGAGCTTGTTATTCCATATCATTGTCAAGTCATCCAAGTGAGAAATTATTATTTCCTCCAGGTTAGGGAATGCAACCTGTCATGGGCAGAGCAAGATCAATAAGTGGAAGACATTTTCTTTTATATATATAAGACAAACATATTATCATTGGTGAGTTTATTTTTTTGAATTAATCATGATGATGCAAAATAAAACTATTTATCTTGAGAATTTAACTCATGCTTATAATATTTAGGTGCTGCATATAGATTGGAAAAATAAAAGAATAAATAAGATCAACATTAAAGTTATAAGCTCCTAACCAAATAATGTAAAAAGTGTTTTAAAATTTACGAGATTTAAACCGCAAGACTTCATCTTGACCTTTCAATTCAAAAGGATAATGTGTTCCTTATGTTTTTGAATAATCAACTCAAACTAACATACATGTACATCCTAAAATTATTGAAGATAGTAATTCTAATAGGATACACAATGATAAAAGAAAGTACCATTTTTAGGACTTTGTAAATAGAGCAATTAAAAGCGTGAGAACAAGAAAAACTAATGATGATATCTTTCATGATTTAGGAAAGAGAGAAATATAAAAGAAACCAACCTTCGCATTGAAGAAAGGTTGAAGCTCCACCGAACTCATTTTTCCAACATCACTAGCTGTCGAGTCTGTGCTTATATCTTTCAGGACAAATGCCTTAAATTCAGGGCATTTTTTTATCTCCAATCGTTTCAAGGAAGGAAAATCAACATAATTGTCTAAGCAAAACCTTGTAAGGTTTTTAAGATCTTCAATTTTGAGAAATGTTAATCGAGAGAACTTTACATCTTCCCTTTCTTCTTCCTTTAACTGTTCCATGGTTATTATCTCCTTTAAAACCGAGCAATTGTAAATCTCAAGGTGCTGGAGTTGAAGAAAGCTTCTAACCAAAGAAGGTGAAAATAGATATTCGAGTTGACCAATGCCCTGCACTATTAAGCGTTTTAAATTTTGGAAGTGAGGAGAGATTGCAGGATATTGGTTCAGCCAAATATTTTCAAAATCAATTGGAGAGATTTCCAAGCCCTTCAAGTCTTGCAACACAACCTGTAAAGAAACTTATTGTTTAAATTCTCTTTAATATATTTAAGAAGAAAAAAATTTTTTAGTGGATAGATGACATGCGATATACAATATCTCTCACTCGAAACAAGCAAACATTTAATTTCTCCATCTACAATGTGTAGCTTACCATATCAAGTTTAGAAACTATTTGATCCACACAATACAGGGAAAAGAAAAAAAGAAAAAAAAAAGTAGACTACAAATCTCTGAAGTGCATATTCATTTGATAAAACTGGTAGATAGGCAAATTGATTTGATTAAGATCAGCTTCTTCTCTTAAGTAGATTGGGGAACATATAATTTATTGAGAATACTTTTAATCATCTGATAATCTCACTAGGTTTTGTTTAATGTGTAAATACACTTTTCGTAATACTAATTTGTATATAGAAATCGTAATTACAATCTTAACAATGTGGTAACGTGTTTTTCCAAAAATAGTAATAACAATAATAATAATAATGATGAACCTACGATTTGGGTTGTGGGGGCCGGAAACATCAAACAAAAGATATTGAATTCAAAGAATACAAACTAATACTAATTTAATATATTTTAATCTTTACATATTTTAAGGAATGAGTTTCAGAGCTTGGAATATCATGAAGAGTGAGGGCTATAATAATGCATTCTTGTTTTGAGTTTTTAAGACTTTTTCTTTGTACAATATATATTAATAATGAATGGATTATAAAATTCACAAATCAAATCAAATTTTACAAAGTTAAACATTATCTACTTTGTTTTCCCACAATAAATTTAACATGACAAAATAGTTTAGATTATTTAATTAGCTGTATTATGTGATACTAAATTCTCATATTAATTAATTAGAGTAAATTCAAGAACCCACCTTAGGTTTCTAAATGTGTCAAACACCTCCCTCATTATTAAGTTTAGGTTAAATATATCAACGAAATGGTGATTTCAACAAAGTTACCCTTCAAGGTAACTCTATAGAATTAAACAAAAAATGTATCAAACATCAGTATCATATAGAAAACAACAAATATAAGAAGAAACATAATCCATTATACTATTAATTCCATTATCTTTCAAAATTAATCCAACTATCAAAAATTCAAACAAGACCAAGAAAAAAATAAATAAAGAAGAAGGAGAAGAAGAAAGTTTCAAAAAATAATCAATATAAAAAAAATTGATATCTAAATTAAATAAAATATTTTCAAAAAATAGTTGAAGATAATTTGTCAATCGTAATAGAATAAAATAGTAGAAAAATATAATTCTTTGAATTGATTATTTAGACATAAGTTCAAGGAAAATTTACAAAATTTCAATTTTGTTTATGTATTTAATGGGAAACTTAATAGCAAGGGAGGTGTCTCATATTTTTAGAAACTTGAGATGACTATGACGATTTATAATCTCAGGGGAGGCATGTGGAATTTACCCCATTAATAATATATAATATATCAAATTGTTGATATAATTTAATCATCACCTATTTGACAGAGGCTTAAAAAGGAATACTTGATTGAATTTGATGAGAATAAAAAGTTGTTGGTCCCACACAAAATCAAATGACAATTGATCCATATACAATGTTTTTGGGGATCGAAACGAAAAGAAATTTATCATGTTGAGCATATAAAGAATAAATCATTCTAAAGCTCTCAAAGGCCTGGCCTCCCCCTCAAGCCTAAGAGCAAAAACGCCTATGACTAGAGAATCATATCATAACTTAAATCTCATTTCAAATTTATCTATCTAAGTGATATGACTTTTATTAAATGGATAATAAAATCATACGGTTAGTGTTATGATAAAATTCTACCCATAGAATAATGATTTTTTTTCAAATTATATTCCAGATATTGCATCTCAAATGATGTATATTAAATTATTGAAGACCAAGTAGAGTTGAAGATATAATGAATGATGTGATTGTTTAGAGTTATGTCATGTCATTTGGATTGCATGATTTTGAGATAAGTTTTAAAAAGTGTATCACTACTTATATCACGTAGATGAATCATTTAAAATGAGATTTAGAATCAGCTTTTGAAAGATTATCATTACTTGTTACAATAGGCAGTGATACATAAAACTAATTTCAACTAATAAATAATGTATCACATCTATTATTTTCATACATTAATCTCAACGATTCTTAGCTAAATTTGATTGTAAAAAACACTAAGCTATGCAAGTTGATGGAGGAAATTGACAAGAACAGCAAGTAAATGATACCTTTTCTTATTAGCTGATAAAATTAACTGTTTTTATTTTGTAATTTTTATTCATTTTCTTAGGGTTATTCACAGACCTCCCCTGAGGTTTATTGAAATCCCACAAAATCACCTTTAGTTTTGTAAATTCTATATACCTCACTTCTCTATTAAGAACCGTTAAAAAATATAAAATTTTCTAGATCACCCTTAATTGGATATTAAAATATTTAAAAATTTAAAAATCCAGAAATCAAGACTTAAAACTTTATAAGACAATTTTTTATAGGTGAAAATATAACTTTTTTTTATCATTGCAATATTGAAATAAATGACTTTTTTTTATTATTGCAATATTGAAATAAATGATTTTAATATAAAATTCTTTTAATGTATCATTTACTAAAGTAATAATTTTTTAAGATTTCTTGAGATCGTGGTTGATTATGGAAAACTCTCCACAAGTTTTAGTTTTTTTATTTTTTTTAATTTTGAATATTTTTTACTAGTCAACTATAGATAATTTATATTTTTTTAAACATAATTTTTAAACAGAAAGAGGTGTGTGAGATTTTCAAAACCAGAGATGGTCATGTATGATTTCAGCGAAGCTTGGGAAAGGTGTGTGGAATTGACCCTTTCTTTTATTTACTCCATAAATTTTGTTTAGTTTTTAACCAAATGAAGGCCAAGGAGGGTACAGGTTTAATTAATTAATAATAGCAAATTAACTCTTAACTATCTTCAGTCTGCAACACAATTAAATTAACAATAGCAGATTAACTCTTAACTATCTACGGTCTGCACCACAATTCCTAAGATGCTACAGCACTGACTATGGCTTCTTTCAGCATAATTGAAAATCAAAAATCCACAAAAAATAAGGTACAAATTTTAGAAAAACAACACGTACCATATTCATATGCAGTTTTTGTATGGTTGCATTGAGGTCACCCTCCCAAAATCTTGTACATTGTTTCTGCTTTAGCCTTACACACTGCAACTTTGATGTACTCAAGACACCTTTGCAGAAAATCTCCATCTTGGGACAATCCACCACAAGTAATGTCATCAAAGATGGAAATTTAAAGGTGTAATTCCCTGAACAAAAATATCTAAGACTTTCTAAATCATCAAGTGACAAACCCTCTAATTTGCTGAAAACAATCTCATCTTCTGCTTCATCTCCCTCATTCTTCACTATTTCTGTCATCCTTTTGCATCGACGTATATAAATATCTCTTAGTTGCTTTAGACTTTTGGCTGTTGATGATGTTACTAAGTTTATCATTCGATTGCAGTCACATACTTCAAGACTTGTTAGATTTTGGAAAGATGCTGAGGATGGTGCTAGATTAACCAAATTGTCACAATATTGTACATGTAGACTTCCAAGATTTTGAAGAATTGAGTTCAACTTGTAATCCTGTTTCCAGATGCACTTCAGATAATACAGCTGCTGTATGTGCAACGTTTTTATCCGTCCCAAATTCCCAGCATATTTCTCCGCCTCCTCATACAAGAATAACTCTTTGTATGAACTAGTAAACACCGAAAGCATTTCTAGATTGTAAAATCTTTCAAGCAAACCAAATGGAAAAACAGCTTCTTCATTTTCTCCAATAGCAAGAATTTTAAGTTTGTTAAAGAAATGCCTTGGAAACTTGTCGTGACATATCATCATGATTTCCTTTCTACTTAAACGCAATCTCTCCAAGGTAGGGATGATCTAGAGACCAAGCAAGCAAAAACGGAAACAAATTGGTGTTGAATTTTCCTCAAAAATATTCATACAGATATATAGTACGACCACAAATCTAAACAGAAACATAAGGAAAAATGTTGAATTGATAGCAAGAACCAGACTAACTAATTAACTTGGCAAAGTCTTTCTTCACATCTCACTTGAATTTAAAAAATAAAATGTGGGACTGGAAAAATTCATAAAAATATTCATCATATCGATTCTTCTTAGCAATTATATATTATTTCATATTTTTAGAATTAATTTTTTATTTACTATATTTTTATGACTCTTCATATAAATGCCTATAACAAATACAAATTAATATCTAATTGAATAAAAGTACTATGAAACATTAAAATTTTTTCTAAAACAAATGTGACTTACTAATGGAAAAGGCCTTCTAGAATTAAGTTTCTTCATCAATTTTGAGCAAAAATTTTTTTTATTTTTAATATCTGAATTCATTTAAGTATTGATCTATTCATTTCAGATTGATAAAAAGCTCACTTCTAAAATTTTTAACATGTATAAAATGAAAATTTAGAAAAATTTTACTAATAAGCATACTTAAAATAATGGAAGTGAACAATCGACATCTGGGAATGGATATAGCATCATCCGAAGAAAAAATCTGATAGAACCCCCCAAAGTTTAATATATAAATTAAATGCTAAATTTTTGGCAGAAAATCCAAAATAATTAAAAATATTAACTGGAATCTCAACCTAATTAAGGTCCAAATATAGTGCTAATTAATAATAACATAGCATACACAGAGGGATCTACTGGTTTAATTAATAGCTTTCTATTTTAATATACTTTTGCTCTAAATGTGTAAGTTCACTTGCCCAATTTGTACTGTAATAAAGCTATTTTGTTATATAGATTTGTGTGTGTATACAAAATTGCTTTTGTATATAGTTTAGGTGTTCTACAAATTTATGCATTTTGAATGAATTATTATTTCCTTTAAAAGCTTTTCTTTAATTTGATAATCCAATTCAATCATTTTTTTTTAATTTATAATCACTTAACATGGTAAAGAGATTAAGGTATCTTCATATGAATAACTACACATTACTATATGTATTTTCATATATGAGAATCAAACCCATTTATTCATGTAAAATGTAGAATTGGTTTGTTTCACCTATTCAAATCAATTATCTTGTGTAACCTAGCATTAAATTTAAATGAAAACTAGCCTGCTGTACTAATTTAAAGCCGCCAAATCCCTTTGACATTTAAGAGAATATTTAAATAATATTGCGATCATGATATACCACAACTAGATTTTTGTGTCAGATTTATACTTGACAATGAAAAGATAAATGAGTCACTCTATTGATTGCCTAAAGAAAAGAAATAGGTTTCATACCTTTTCGACCAAAAATAAGGGTCGTTGAGTAGGAATGTCAAGTTGGTCCTCATCATTTGTCTTTTTAACATCAGGAAATTCTGAATCAAAAACCTTTAATTTTTGGCAACAACAAATTGACAAGTCTTTTAACACTGGCCACAATGAAGTACACACTCCAGGGTAGAAAGAATCAAGCTCTGGTAGGCCGCATAGTTTTAGAGTGGTTACCTTTGGAAACACAAACCTAACAATACTTGCTTCTGCTCCTTGTTCCTTGCCAACAAAATTTGAAATATCTCTACAATTAATTATCTCAAGCCTTTCCAATTTCAACAGATGCTTGGCAATTGAGACTGGAAAGATATTTTTTAGACTTTGACATGCATAAACCTTTACAAGCTTCAACTGAATTGTTGGTGTGCAATTTATTTCTTCAAACCTTTGGAGTCCAAATATCTCTTTCAATGAACCACAATCTTCAATAGTTAGAGACTCTAACCTTGAGAACCTTTCAATCGTATTAGATGGAAAAAGAGTCAACAACTCATCACAGCTTTCAACTTCAATTGATTTTAGTTTGTCAAAGGAATGGAGAGCAAACTTCTTGTTGTCCCATATCAACTTCAAATCATCCAAGTGAGAAATCACCATCTCTTCTAGGTTAGGGAATGCAACCTGTAGCATCCATGCCAAAACTGAGTTAAAACTAGTTATGTTTTTAGTTTTAATTGGGAAAAATAATAAAAAAAGAAAAAAAATCAGAGATATATATGACATAGGTAAAATGGAAAAGATATATTAATTTTCGACCTTATCATCAAAGAATGGTTGAATCTCAACTGGTCTCATCTTGTCAACTGCTTCTCCAGCTACTAAGTCTGTGCATATATTTTTCAAGATGAATGCCTTAAATCCAGGGCATTGCTTTATCTCCAAATGTTTCAAAGATGGAAATTCAACATAACTGTCTGAGCAAAATCTTGTCATATTTTCAAGATCTTCTATTTTTAGAAAGTTTAATTGAGGGAACACGATCTTTTTCCTTTGTTCTTCTCTAAATTCTGTCATGACTATGATCTCTCTTAAAAGAGGGCAGTCACATATCTCAAGATGTTGGAGATGTAGAAAGCTTTCGACTATAGAAGACGAAAATATATATTTCAAATTACCGCAGCTGCATACGATCAAACGTGTTAAATTCTGACCGCAAGAAAACATTGACAAAACTTTGTTCCCCCAAATCTTCTCACAATTAATTGCAGACACTTCCAGTTCCACCAAGTTGGGCACCACAACCTGCAGACAAACTTCTTGTTTCAATCCTCTTTCATGCACAATATGAAACTGTGTCCCAGAAATAAGCAAAAACATTTTAACTTTTCCATAAATAAAGTTTAGCCTACTGCATTTTTATAGGAAACTACTATCCTGAAAATTTGAAAATAGTACATACATAGACATACCAATTGCATGATGTCAAAAATGATATTTAAAGTCGGGCTTAAATAGATTCTGATCTTTAGAAGATAATATTTTGACAATTAACATGAAGAAAGAAATAGAAGAAAATAGTAAATAGACATATTAACTATGCACACTCAAACACATTCAGATAGATGCATTTTTGAATCGAATATCTATCAAATGAGAAATTTTAATGAAGAGATGAATACTCCAACTCTGTGAAGCGACTAACATTGATGTAGATTGGCAGAAAGCTAAAGTAGACCCTTATATGTTTTGTAAGATTCAATTTATATTATGAACTCAAAGTGCGTATGAGATCTTATGAGATTTCCTGCTCTGAATCTTATGAACTCATTTTCATATATTTATGAAAAAATAAGAATAAGCAGGAGATATATAATGATAGAGAGCAAGATTACCATTTCATTGAAAAGTGTTGTGGAAGCATCAAGCTCTTCGCCCAAACTAACTTCATTCTCCTCTAGTCCTCTGCTTGGGGAAATGGAAGGTAGCTTCACTTTGGAGCAAAAACTAATGAGTTGTGGAAGCGATTTTAGAGTCAACAAGCGTATATGATGAAACTCAATCTCATCCATCACTTTGTTGTTCTCGTCCTTTTCAAATGCAAAAATCCCTTCCATAGTCATGCATTCAATCACTTCAATGGCTTGAAGTTGTGGAAGGCTTTCAACAGTGGAGAGCAAGAATAAATTTTTCAACATATCACATTTTTCCACCTTTATGGTATTTAAGTTGCAGAAAGACTTTGCCGCAAGTTGACCATTAGATATCTTCTCCAGGTTAATCAAATTCCTAAGAGACAATGACTCTAGTATGGGGAAGGCCACATGACTTACCCACTCCATTGAATCCACGATGCATAGCAGGGAAGAACTATTTTTGACATAGAGATGCTTCAATTCAGGAAAACCCTCCTTGTGTACTTCATAAAGAACATTGTTGACGCCATGCACTTCATCTAAATATAGGACTTCAATTTTTTCCAATTGCATGATATCCTCCAAACAAATATCGGCATTGAGCTTAATTTTCAACATTCTTTTACCCTCAGACTTCCGTGACCTGTCCCATTCATCTCCTATGTGTATTTGGTACCTTTCAAGCTTTTCAAAGAACGTGCACTTTGGGAGGATCTTGGCATCTTTAATATGAATCTGCAAGTTAGTAAGATGAGACAAATGGTTCAACTCAAGAAGGCTAGCCTTCCTTCCTTCAACGTTGGGTCCTTCATTGTCCCATTGTATGAAGGTATTACCCATACGCAGTTCTTCCAGTAGGGATAAGTTAGAGATAATATTAGGTACAATAGCCTTTAGTTTGTAACAGTTGCTTAAATCTAACAACTTGAGACAATTCAATTGACCTATTTCTTTGGGCAACTGCTCAATATTAGAACCGAAAAAGCTGAGAACTTCCAATCTTCTCAGTTCTCCAACTACAGATATGTCTTCCAATTCACAATGATCCAGACACAACGTTCGAAGGTTACCTAGGAGTTGAATTGATGATGGTAGTGACGAGAACTGCATTCCAGTCAAATCTAGGACTTGCAGTTCTGTCATCCCCTTAAAAAAATTATTAGGGATTTTGACCAAACAAAAGTTTCTGTCGCCAATGTACAAAAATTTAAGTTTTGGACATTCCAACCCATCACTAAGCTCACGAACACCACTGTCACGTAAAGAGATTGCACTGCAATTTTTTAGTGCATCCTTGTTTGTCCATTTTATTGGAACAACCTTGTCTCGAACTGTAAATACATGTTGATCCCTAGATGCAATTGACAAAGCAACATCACGAACAACATCATGCATGGAAAATGATTCACTCGTTTGGCCATCATCATTAAGAAGCAAACAAGAGGCTTTAAGTGTATCCAATAATGTATCCATTTTATCCCGTGCCCCTTCCATCGTTTCGACGCCTTGAAGTAGACCCCAAGCAATACCATACTTCAACAGGTCCAAAATAAAAGCATGATCTGCCATTAGACTACAAAGTAAGAAAGCTGACCTGAGTTGATCATCTTCTAAATATTTGTAACTCAATTCTATACTCGAATATGCCTCTTTTTGTACTCCTATACTTAAACTTCTCTCAGAAGGATTTCTTAGATCATGCAATGCGCTCTTCCATTGATGTAGTCCCTTGTTGCGCAATGCCCTGGCTATTGTAACAATGGCAATAGGCAAACCTCTGCATTCGTTGGCTACATCCTTTGCAATAGGTTGTGTAACACGATTTTCTATACAATCACCTGCCAGCTTCTTGAAAAGACTCCAAGCATCCTCTTCATGTAAAATGCCAACCAGGAAATTATTATCACAATCCATCTTACTTGTCAACACATCTAGACTTCTCGCTGTCAACAACAATTTGCATCCCTTGTGATCATCTCCAAAGGGAATTCCAATTGCTTCCAGTTTAAGACTTGTCCAAATATTATCCAAAATGATAAGGATCTTCTTCTCTCTGCTTAATCGTTCACATAGCTGTCTTGCTCTTCCAGATTCTGTCTCCTTATGGAATTCCAGATCTAACTTATCAGCTATTTCTCCTTGGATTTTTCTTATCTCTGGAGTCTGAGAAACATGTGCAAAGACAACCTCATCAAAGAGCTTTTCATTCTCAACTTTCATTGCAATTTCCCTCACTAGTGTGGTCTTTCCAATGCCGCCCATCCCATACACCCCAATCATATTGACATTGGGATCATTCAGTGCCTTCTGTATATCGTTTAACGTAGAGATTCTTGATGCACAGGACACGTAGCCTTTGGTAGCAGGAATCCATATCTCCTGTGGAATTGACCTATTCTTCATTAATATCTCCAGAATATAATCGACGATTTGTTTTACAAGTTCGGATTCAGACCTAGCAAATGTGAAGAACGAAAGTAACAAAGTTAAAATGATCACTATGTGATGTAGAAGATTTAAAGAAAACATAATTTGATGAATAAAAGTTCAAGGTTTGAATATTTGATATACTATGGATTGAGTACAAAGCTAGAGTAAACTCACCTTTGTATAAGCTAAATAATCCTAATTCTTCTAAAACAAATAAGAACTAGAATAAAAAAATAAAATCTTACAAAATAATAAAATATTCTAAAATACTAAATCCTATTTAGACTCAAATTAATCAAAATAAAAAAAATATAAGTCAAATTGGAAAAGAAATAAATAATTAAAAGCATTCCTAAAATAATCAACATTCCTGAAAGTTAGAGGAGGGACGCGACCCTGATGAAGTAGCAACGCAACTCTGCGGATGAAGACATTAAACTTTGCACCAAAGAGCTAAGTGATGCAACTCTGATAGTATAAGGAGGCAACTCTGGCTCGAAGTTTTAGAACTTTATCCTGATATGACTTGGAAAGCAAATATTTTATTCGTAAAACAAATAAAACTCTAAACTCAAAAGAATAAAGGAAAATCCACCAAATTGTCCTACATCACGATCGAGGCAAATAATGTAACTTAGAGACGACTAAATCAACATTTCTCTGTCGCCATCAACAAAATCATTTCATTTTTTTCCCCTATATTTAGGCAGCACTATGTAAAGTGGCGTGTAAGGTTAAACAGGAAAGAGTAAAAAAGAGTGAGATTCAATTACTTGTTAGTTGCTGAGTCCCATCCAGAGAGATTGGATGCTTCAGTCAAAGCAGCCTTCCACCTCTGCACCTTTTCTTTTGGAATCCTATCGAGACGTTTATCATGCTCAGCAAATGAATCTCCAATACTTCCCCTTTGGTGCCGCACATCTGATGGACTTACATGGTAGAAAACTGGTATAACCATTCGGTTATTACTTTCCTTAGATTCGAGAATCTTCACAAGTTCCTCCAAGCACCAAGTGGAAGAAGCGTAGTTTTTTGAGAAAACAATTATTGAGATTTTTGATTCTTCAATGGCTTTTGAAAGTGTAGAAGAAATAAAGTCTCCTCCCTTGAGTCCATCTTCGTCAAAGAAGGTTTGGATTTGTTTATTGCACAATGCGGCATAGAGATGGCTAATGAAATTAAGACGGGTATCCTCCCCTCTGAAGCTGAGGAAGACCGCATGCTTTTCCTGAATGTTAATTGAAGCAGAGGAAGATGATGAAGAAGCCATCGTACGTGTAGAATTACAAGAAGTCTTGTTGTGTTGCAGCAAAGAAGTTGGAGGAGGGAAGAGTACTGGGTGGACAAAAAGTAGGAGGTGATGTGATGAAGA
Source organism: Boswellia sacra (assembly GCA_013180625.2). Lineage (NCBI taxonomy): Eukaryota > Viridiplantae > Streptophyta > Magnoliopsida > Sapindales > Burseraceae > Boswellia > Boswellia sacra. The sequence goes on along the minus strand of SNVD02013965.1, from coordinate 129,744 downwards.
AGTGAAAAATCAAGAGAGAAGAGCAACAGAGAAAGAAGATGAAAGGGCTTCAGAGAGCTAGCTAGAACAGACGCTTGTGAGAGATTCAAAGTACCTGATTTTCAAGTACATTATAGACTATATTCAAAGTGATGACGTGCGTTTTATTAGTGTACAGTTGGTATTTAATTTAAAATAGCCAAAAGGCAAGCAACCTTTTGAAAAATAAATATATATATATATATATATATATATATATATATATATATATATATCACGCGCCTTTTGTTTTGTCAGTGTACAGTTGGTATTTAATTCATAATAACCCAAAAGGGCACCTTTGGGAAACCAACTGTACAAAAGGCACGTCATCACTTTGCATATAGTCTATAATATACTTGAAAATGAGGTACTTTGATTTGAAGGGTTATTTTTCGGTTTGAACAAAAGCATAATTTGTTGGATTTGTCTAACCACCAAATTCTAAACTCTTATCCTTATTTCTCAAGTATTGATATATAATTGGTGGGATCCATAACTTCTTGGTGGAAGGTCATGTCATGTTTTGGCGACTAGATTTAAAAAAAAAAAGCTATTTTGAAGAGGTCATTGCTTACCATGAGAGGACGTCATTGCTCACCGGGGTTTCGGTGGCGCGTCCATGCAAACATTAAAACATTACTTTGAATTTGATTAATCAAAACGACAACGTTTGGTGTTAGGCATGGCTCAGCTTGCATCGGCAGGTGTAAGGACAAGATCAATCCATTTTATTTCAGAGAAGCAAAGAAGGAAAGAGAAGAAGAGTTAAGGGTCATTCCACAGTACATGTAATGTACCGATGTATCACTTCTCAATTTTTTATAAAGTTAGTGTAAAAATTGTAAATCTTTTTATACAATGATGTACAACTTTTACCTTAAAATTATAAAAATTTGGAAAAGTGGTACACCGGTATAACCGATGCACCGTAGCTAAAACCAAGAGTTAAAGAAAACTGATGGGTGGTTCGCCTGGGAAGAAGATTGGGAAAAAAATGAAAAAAAATTAAATTTAAAAAAATGAAATAAATAGAAATCATATATTTGTCCTTTGACTATTAAGCTGTGGGATTGACCAGTAAATCTATGGAAGAACTTTTAGTCGTACCACTATTGCTTCAAGTATGTAGAAAATAGCTATGGACGATTGGGAGGGTTACATTACATGGGTGGATAGGTTATAAGTTCCCACCTAATCTCATTAGGTCCATTCCAATTTATTAATAGAATTGTCTTTCAATTAGTTAATAGTGCCTAATGCTTATTACGTGACACTTGACTCAAAAAAATTGGACTTTATGAGTGTCCAGTTCTTACTAATAATTTTAATCTAACCCCTATAGTTAATGCCTGGAAATTCCGAAAGTTTATGCAAATTCTCTTGGGAAATTGCTAATTTCATATGTGGTTCCCCACCTATATAGAGTTTTGTACTCAAATGGTCCACCGAGGATAGCACCAGCCAACCACTATCGAGTCTTTTCTGAAGATTAGCCACTACTCTCTTTGCATGATCTATTTAATATTAAACCATGTACCGACACTAGTTCCTTTCTAACAACTAAAATTAATTAAGAACAGCGTATTTATTAATTTAGATTATAAGGAGTCCACACGGTTTGACAGGAAACCAAAACATCGAAAGATAGTCAATGTTGGGTGGCTGGTTGCAGCTACTTGCTCAAGGAATTAATTAGCGGATCTCTTTCCCATTTTTAATAATTACTGTTTAGGCAAAGAATTAGACAAAAATATAGATAAACGAAAGACGTGTTGCGTCCATTGATTGAAGGTGATCTTCAACTAGTCCACACCAAAGAATATTGCTACATTACACTTTCGAACAAATTTATCATTCTCACTTTGCATCATTGAGCAATCAGCAAACTTTATAATTTAATAAGTTCAATGTTTTTGTCACTAAATATCTTATAGGGAGTGAATAAAATCTATAACATATATAAACTACAACAAGTGTTTAGTCGCGGGTGGCAATTCATAAATTTAAACTTGTTGTGATGAAAAAAATATTTATTTTGATGCCTTCAATGTTCATAGATTTCTAATAATGACACAATTACCAATCAAGATAATTAGATGGGATCAACAGTCCAATATTATTCTAAATTTCATTTAATTTAACTAATTAAATAAAATTTTAAAATTTTTATAAAACAAAATACAGATAAGATTAATTTATTTATCTCGAATGATATAAGATTAATTTATTTATCTCGAATGATGACTTTTATTAATAAAATATATAAATATTGAAGGTTTAAGTTAACATATTTGTATAATATATTTACTTTTATTAATAATTTTATTCAAAATTTATAATTATACTTCTACAAATTATTTCTATAGAATTGCTTTTACAAGCTCATGTGGCATCAATCCATAATTGTTACTTTAGTAACCTTAGTTAATATTATTAGTTTTTTAAATTTGTTTCACCAATTATCACATGTTGACGCTACATTAATTTGTATAAAAATGTTTATGAGAATAACATTAATCTTCTACAAAATAGTTTAATAAATAATAGTTTGTTTTGAAAAGTGCCAGATAACTTTTTACTAACTTTTTGAACAATTGTTAGTATGTTCTTTTAATAAATATATAATTATCTACTGACGATATTTTATAGAAATTCAATTTCTAGATGTTTGGTGCATAATTGATTTAAAATATTTGTTATTCGTTAGAAGAAACTTAATAAAAAATATTATTCTATATCCGATCTTATAGTGGCTCTACCACCGCTGTCCTGTGGGTAACAATAAGACCCCAGGTTTATAGAGCAATAAAGAAGTCTTTTTCCCTTATTATTTGAGAAAAATTGAGAAAATAGACACAATTAAGGATCCTTATTGAAATTTAGAAACATCCTGAAAAATTTTCATGCTATAGACACTTTCTTGATAAAAAGACTCAAATACCCTTATATAATCAATTTTTTGTCAAAACCTTATTAATTCACTCTTCCGACAAAAATAAAGAAAGTAAGTAAATAGAAATAAAGAACAAAGAAACCAGTCACTCCTCCATACACTTCACTATCCGAAACAACTTCGACAGCTGAAGCTAAGCAAATATGATAAGAACAAATTTCCTTAATCTCTCTAATTGTGATTTATTTGGTTGTTATTAGCTAGATTTGATTTAGTTTTTAGGGAATTTGAATTTAAGATTTGAGTTTTCGACGGATTTGTGAACTTATTTATGGATAAATCGAGTGTTATATGTGATTTTTGTGGTTTGATGCGTGTGAAAACCGACGAAACGAGTTCTGAATCCAGTGTTATATCGCGCTGAAGAAGACACTCGACACTTGACAACTACCTGTCGAGTCGTGTTGAGTGGTGAGTTTTGTCGAGTGGTGAAATGTCAAGTATCAAGTGTTTGTCGAGTGGTGAAATGTCGAGTGACATAGTGTCGAGTAGTGTAAAGTCGAGTATCAGATAATTGTCGAGTATTGTCGACTGTCGGGTGTCGAGTGTCGTATTGTGTTGTGTCGAGTGTCGTCACAACACCACTCGACACTACCCCACTCGACACTCGACACACGATAAATATCCGACACTCGACACTACACAACCACTTGTCACTATGCCACCACTCGACACTCGACGAACACTTGACACTCGACATTACACAACTCGACACGACTCGACAGGTAATGTCGAGTGTTGAGTGTCTTCTTCAGCGCGATATAACATTGGATTCAGAACTCGTTTTATCGGTTTTCACACTCATTAACCACAAAAATCACATATAACACTCGATTTATCTCTAAATAAGTTCACAAATCCGTCGGAAACTCAAATCCCGAATTCAAATTCCCTAAAAATTAAATCAAATCTAACGAATAATAACCAAATAAATGGACCCTCCGTGTCGATGGGTGCTTCTCTCTGCGTCGTCTTGCTTGATACTTCTATCCTCAATCGATGTTCGTGTTAGTTTGCGTTTCGAGCGGTGTCGATGGGTTTTGATAATTTTCGTCTGAAGAGAGGAAGATGGGTTTCGGTAATTTTCGTCTGAAGAGAGGGATATAAGGCTCTGCTCTGAGAAAAAATTAAATACATAAGGATAATTGGGTCTTTTTGTCAAGAAAATATCTATGGTATGAAAATTTTTCAGGATGTGTCCAAATTCTAACTAGGTTCCCTAATTACGTCTATTTTCTCAATTTTTCTCATTATTTGAGTCAAAATATTTTATGTAAAGACAATTTTAATTAAAAATAATATAATAATTAAAAATATATTAAAATTTAATAGAAAAATCTAATCCACTTTCTTTAGTAATAAGTCATTTTGATTAATTAAAAAAAAAAGTAAACATTTGTGACCCACCATAACGACAACCCAGTGGTCATTGCTTACCATGAGAGGACGTCATTGCTCACCTGGGTTCTGGTGGCGCGTCCGTGCAAACACTAAAACACTACTTTCAATTTGATTGATCAAAACGACAACGTTTGGTGTTTGGCATGACTCAGCTTGCAGTGGCTGATGCAAGAACAAGATCAATCCATTTTATCTCAGAGGAGAAAAGAAGGAAAGAAAAGAAGAGTTAAAGAACACTGATGGATGGTTCGCCTGGGATGAAGATTGGGAAAAAAAATGAAAAAAATTAAATTTAAAAAAAATGAAATAAACGGAAATCACATATTTGTCCTTTGACTATTAAGCCGTGGGATTGACCATTAAATCTATGGAAGAACTTTTGGTTGCGTCACTGTTGCTTCAAATATGTAGAAAATAGCTATGGACGATTGTGAGGGTTACATTACATGGGTGGATGGGTTATAAGTTATAGATCCTTCCCACTAATCTCATTAGGTCCATTCCAATTTATTAATAGAATTGTCTTTCAATTAGTTAATAGTGCTTAATGCTTATTACGTGACACTTGAATCAAAAAATTGGAGTATATAAGTGTCCAATTATTACTAATAATTTTAATCTAACCCCTATAGTTAATGCCTGGAAATTCCGAAAGTTTATGCAAATTCTCTTGGGAAATTTCTAATTTAATATGTGGTTCCCCACCTATATAGAGTTTTGTACGCAAATGGTCCACCAAGGAGAGCACCAGCCAACCACTATTAGGTCTTTTTTTGAAGAGTAGCAACTAGTTTCGATCTTCGACTATTCCACACCAAAGAATATTGCTGCATAACACTTTGGACCAAATTAACCGTTCTCACTTTGCATCATTAAGCAATCAGCAAGATTTATGACGAACAAGTTCAATTTTTTTGTCACAAAATATCATCTAGAGAGTGAATGAAATCTATAACATATATAATCTACAATAAGTGCATATTCCTGGGTGGCAATTCATTAATTTTAAACTTTTTGTGACAAATTTATTTTGATACTTTTAATGTCCATAAATTTCTAATAATGACACAATTACCAATCACGTTAATTAGATGAGTTCAACAGTATATTATTCTTAATTTCATTTAATTTAACTAATTAATTAAAATTTTAAAAATTTTATAAAACAAAAATACACAATCATATCAATTTATTTATCTCAAATGATGACTTTTATTAATGAAAAAAAAAACATATTAAGGTTGAGTTAATATTTGTATAATATATTTACATTTGTTAATATTTTTATTCAAAATTTATAATTATATGTCTACAAACTATTTTTACGAAATTTATGTAAACTCATGTTGCATTAATCCATAATTGTCACTTTAATAACCTTGATAAATGCTTTTAATTTTTTAAATTTGTTTATCCAATCATTACATGTTGATGCCACGTTTGTTTACATAAAATGGTTTACGAGTATAACATTACTATTCTTTCTATTCTCTCTATGGATTAGTTTAAGAAACAATAGTTTGTTTTGAAAAGCGCAATATATCATTTTACTAATTCTTTGAAAATTTGTTAGTATGTATTTTTTTATGAATATTTAATTATCTACTGACGAGATTTGAAAGAAAGAGCTAATATCATGTTCTATCTCTACCTTTTAAGAAAGTTTTATATAGGGATGACAAAAAAATCGGGTAATCCAGGCATCCGGATTTTTCCTGAAAAATCTGGGTGAAAAAAACTGGGATTATCCGAGTAAAAAATTTGGGTGCGGAGATATTTAAAAAAAAAGTTCGGGTGCGATGCAGGTGCGGTATTGCTAATAAACTCCACACCCGCACCGCGCCCGCATAATTCTTAAAAAAATTAACAAAAAAGTAAGAAAAAATCCGGATTTTTCCGGGTAAAGATAAAAGTGGAAAAAAAATCCGGGGAAATCCAGGTTTTTTTCCGGGTGCGGTAATCTCAAAACCCACAAATACCTGCACCCGAAAAAATCCGATTTTTTTCGGGTTTTTCCGGGGACCGGGGACAAGATACAAAATCCGGGTACGGATGCGAGTGCAAAAACGTAAAACCTGCACCCACATCCGAATTTTACCATCCCTAGTTTTATACATATTCATACTTTACCATTTTGCATTCCATCTACCCCTATCATTCAAAATATCGATCATGGAACACCTTCTGTTACATTATCCGTTAGTCAACGTCGTTCCGTTATATTTTCCGTTGGTTAGCAGAAATTCCCCGCCCATCTATTATGCGATTACTAAAATATCTTTTTTTTCATAAAAATAAAAAAATGTAAATATTATAAAAATTAAAATTAGAAAACAATATGTTCCTCCTCTCCTCCCTCTAGTCCGCCGTCCACCGCTCCGCCTCCATGCCATGCCGCCCTTGTCCGCTTCCTCTTCTCCCTTTCCCTCCTCTCCGAGACCACCTCTCGCCTCCCCTTCCCCTCCGATTTCTGCTTTGCCATCGCGGCCTCCGTCTGCTTCGATCTCCAGGCCAAGTGTGACACCGTCTCCGGTCGCATGCGAGAGCAGTGGTTTTAATTCTTAAATTTTATTATTATGAAAGGGTATTTTGGTACTTGAATAGTGGACGGTCGCCGGTCGGAAGCCTAAACGGAAATATAACGGAGTGATATCGACCAACGGAAATTGTGACAGAAGGTATTCATGATTAATATTTTGACAGGTAGGTCGGAAGCAATTATATTGTGACAGACGAGAAGAACAGTTGAAGAGACTGACAGGTTGTTGTCCTAGGAAGAAGAGAAAGAGAAAAATGGAAAAATAATAAATAAATGGAAATAACATACTGTCCTTTGATTGTCAAACATAAACTCTAGGATTGAGCATTAAATTTACGGAAGGACGTTTAAACGATTGATTGATTTAAATATGTAAGCGGGAGGAAAGGTCCAGTTGTTATATCCGTATTAAATATATAAAAATCATAGGTGAATAAAAATTATAAATAAAAATTATAAAATTATAAAATTATAAATAAATAAATAAAAATTATGTTTTATTTATTTATTTATAATTTTATATATTTATTTATAATTTTTATATATTTAATATAATTACTATATCAATACAGTGACTGCATTGTAGCATCACTATTAAAGGGCTTATAGTTGTTATATTCATGGATAGCTGTGACGTCACTTTGCTGGGTTATACAGGCTCACTGGCAGCCTCTCGGAAACAAAAGAGGTGAAACCGAAGGTGTAGGTGAGATCCTAGTATCGGCCATCTCATAAGGGCCTGGCCCATGAAGAATAGAACCCCGAAAAACCTAAGTAAACCAAAATGAACAGACTAAAGAGGGAGAGGCAGGCAGTAGCCACCAAGAAAAACAAAATGCTAAGAGAGTGAAGCTACTTGAACCCACTTAGTTTAGACAGTGAAGTTACTTTTTAGTACATGGTCAGGAAGAAGCAATTGGTGATTAGATTCATGACTTGACTTGATCTCGATGATTGCCATGGTCAATTTTTTTACTCTCAAAATTTGATTGGTGGATGTTGATATTATGCCCTACAAATCCACGCCTTTAATTCAATTTATCTTCTATATAGGTATTGCATAATTAGTTTCTTGAACCCTTTCGGTTATTTTTTTGATATACTTATTTTTCCTTTTTTAAACAACTTTTCTTCTATCATTACGAATTGAATAGATTTAATTTGTTTAGTTGCTATAAACTAAACATTTTCAATTTGTTTAGCTGTTACAACTGAATAAGAAAGTTTCATGCATATATAAGTAAATGGCGATTAATTTTTCAATTGTAAGAAACAAAATTTTTTTTATCATCTTCAATTGAATCTAACCAAGTTACAAGTAAGCCCGATAGATAATGTAAAATATTAAAAAGAATATAGCTTCAAAACAACCTTGATGAAAAACCTAGAAAAAATAAATAAATAAAGTTTTAAAATATTAAGTTATAAAGCAACAAAACTCTAGATCAACAATAAAACAGTTCAATAACTTTTAAGTCTCAAATAAAAAAATTTGCATAGTTTTTTGAAAATAACGATTACAATGATTAGTGAGTTATTTAAGAAAACTTTAATTATAAAAAGGTAAGTTTGGTATTATTTAAAAAATATGTATATTTAATTTCAAAATATTTTTTATTAAAATGCGGCTTGAAGAAAGATTTTAAGGGGTTCAAAATAACAAATTTAGGGGTGGGCATTTGTCGGGTCGGGTCGGGTTTAGATCCGATTACGTACACCCAAATCGGGTTCGGGTAAAGAAAAATCTATCCGATATCAGGTAGAAAATATGTTGGATTCGATGCTACCCGAACCTGCTCGGGTCGGTCGGGTTTCATCGGGTAAGATAGGGTTAGGCTTTAACCCAATAAAGCAATTTGAACTCAAATATAATTTTACTTATTTTATTTTTTATAATTAAAATTTTACAAATATTTAGGTATTATTATATCTCTAAATGTCTAGAATAAGTTATCTTTGAGAATTTTTTTATTATTTTTAGTTATATTGTAAATTAAAATGACAAATTAACAACAAAAATGAAAAAAATAAATTCATAAAAATGTACATAAATTTCTAATCGAAATTTCAAAACCCAATAATTTAAGAAATTAAAAAACTAAGTTAATGAGATAAAGCTAAAACCATAATCTTATTCTTGTGGTTGAAGAGTCAAAAAAAAAAAAAATCGGTGACATGGAATAAAGTAGTTAACAAGAGAGAGGGCAAAAAAAAAAAAAAAAAAGAGAGAGAAGACATGAGCAAGAGGAGGCAGGTGGTGAGGTGAGAGAGATGATACTTGATGGTGATGAGAAATAAGACATATTGGTGAGGAAGGTGGTCCAGCCACCACTTGAGAGAATGGAGGGGGGTGGGGGGTAGAACGAGGATTGAATAATATCAAAGTGGGGCTAGGGTTACGCGAAAATTTATATTTATACCCCGATTTTTGTATGCTAAGGTCTACAATATTAGCATATGTGTCACAAATGAGGTGATGACACATGTATATGATGATGTTTTAAAACAATTGATCGGGTTCGGGTCAGGTTTGGGTTTTATGTAAAATATCCTATCAATATCTGATGTTTGTCGGGTTTGCATTTTAGTATCCGAGATCGGTTTTTTTAATTTAAGTATCTGAATAAACCCGATTTGGGTCGGGTAAACCCAATCGGGTCTCATCAGGTCGGGTAAAAGTGTCCACCCCTAATAACAATCCTTTCATTTTAACTAGAGTTTCTTAAGAATCGAATAAGGTAAGTAATCATCAGGCCAATCTGATTTCAACTAAAGCCAATTTAGGAATCCAAACACAAGATTAATATTGGGTTAACATATGGGGACAACTTGGAAGGACAATATTCTGATTTTTGAGATAGAGCATGTTCACCGCTTGATTCTTCAATAACGTTCTATATAGAATATATATTAGGGAAAATTGAGAAAATAGACACATTTAGGGGGCTTGTTTGAAAAATGGACACGTTCTGAAATTTTTTCATCCCATAGACACTTTTGTGTCTAAAAGACAAAAATACCCTTCTACTATAATAAATTCCCAAAACGTTTGTTATTTCATATCCCTTCGGACGAATTTGAAGAAAGACAGTAAAGTAAAACAAAGAACAAAGAAACCAGTAACAGCTCGAACCATTTCACTTCACTGTCCCGAAACAACCTCAACATCTGAAGCAGTAAGAACAAATTTCCTTAATCCCTCTATAAATGGCGTGAAAATTAAATGTATGTGTAGTGTTTTCGTTATTGATCGCTTTGGTAACTGACAACCGCATTATATAGCTTAAAAATGGGTTATGTATGTGAACTAAAGGTAGAGATAGTGCCGTCTATGTGAAAAAATGCTGGAAATTGGCTGTCGGTGTGCAAAAATGTGTTTTCGCAGTCGAAGGTTGAAGAAGACGAGTGTCTTCGAGTGTCGTCGAGTCTCGTCGAGTGTCGAGAAGTTTTGTCGAACCGAATCTCGACAATTCGGATGGTGGTGTCGAGTGTCTAGGCATTGCGTCGATTTAGGTCCGAGTGTCGCGGGTTCGAGTGTTGTCGAGGGTCTTGTGGATTGACGATGTCGACGAAAGTTCGTGTGTCGCGTGTTGAGAGTGGAGTGTCGGACGCGGGGAAACCGACCTGTAGATGTCTCGAACCATGTATGTCGAGTGTTTCAAGAGTCGTCGAGACTATTTTGTCGAGCTTTCGAGTAAGCGCGTCGAGTGTACAACTTGACGAGTGTCGGATGCAAAAGATAGTTGAGTTCGAGTGTCGTGTCACATATGTCGAGTGTCGAGTGAGTTTGTCGAGCGTCATCGAGCGTTTTGGCAGAACACTCGTTTTTTCGACTTTTGCAAGCTATTTCGTAATTATTTTTTGTCCACGGATCTTATAGGATATGATATGTCTCAATCATGCAGGAAATGGAAACTTTACGCATATTCATTGTATACAATGGTTCTTAGGCCAGAAAACATGAGAAACATGTATGTACTATCACACAGTCCCCCCTAGGTTTTGACTTAATTTTATTCAGAAACACTGTTTGTTACTTTTCATCATACGGTAGCCCTGACTTTTTCAAAATTCATCATGGGCACCCCTTCCGTCAGTTTTGCCGTTAAGTGACATCATACGGTACCTCTAACTTTCTTGCCAGATTTTGTTGTGAATGTTCTGCGGTAGGTGCTCACATACTTCCGAACATCATCCTCCTTTGAGAGGCTAAAAAGCTTCCTAATCTTGGATGCCCTCTTTGGACCCCTCATCCTTGGGTTTTCACTGTCTGTCAACCCAGGTAGATCATTCTCATCCTTCTTAACTATAACCAAGTTCAATACAGACAGATCTTGACTAACGATGCATCCACAAACAGATTTCCTCCTTCGCTCTCCATTGCGCCTTCCATAACCTCTGAAGCAAGGGGTTCCTCTTTGAAGCAAAAGATGAACACGACCAGGAGTCAGAACTCCCAGTTTCATTGGGAATCCTTGCTTGTCACAGCCTCCCATGATCTTAAAAACATATTCTTTGAATTCCTGACCCAGAGCATCTGTACTAAATTCCTGGGAGATCCTCCTGTCAAAAAAAGCTTAGGCTTCTGATCGTCATCAATCTCAAGCTTGTTCTCGCAACCAGTGGTTGGGTTTGCTATGTCAAACTTCATTTTGCATCAACTCAACTCGACTCAAATCAACTCTTGCTATTAGCGTGCGCAGTGCAGGGGAGGCAGCGAAGAGCACTTGGATTCTGTGAGCAGCTCTTGTGGGACTGGTCAGCAGAACTAATTAGGTGGAAAGACTTTTTTTACCCTATTCATTACATTTATTTTCATACAATTAACGGCAAAACTGACGGAAGGGGTATCCATGATTAATTTCAAAAAAGTCAGGGGTATTGTATAATGAAAATTGGTAAACAATGTTTATGAATGAAATTAAGCTAAAACCCAGGGGAGGTCTGTGTGATTAGCCCATTAAAAAATGTCACTATACAATAATGTGTATTTACAAGTTTTCGTAAAACTATACATCGTAACCATGTGCGACTATAAAAAAAATGTACTATACAATAATGTGTTAGTGTCCAGAAACTATAAACAAAAAAAAAATTGTATAACTAAACATAATATATACAAAAAATAGGTGATCTCATGGTCCCAACATGCTCGGCTGCTACTCGACCTCCGTTGAATCAACGTCGTCATGGGCAATAGTGGTCATAACATCCCCTGACACATCATCAGCAGTCCCGGTAGTGGCTGCAACATCAGCAGGCACTACCGGTTGAGGCAACAGCGCCTGAGGCACAGGAGGTCTAGTCAACAGCGCCTCGAGGTCATAGGGCACCGTGATGGTCGGGGCGGCCTCTTGTGCCTGTGGGTTTTTGCGGCTGAGCCAAAGTTGTACCGCCATGCTCTCCCGCCATTCGAGGTCCGGGAATGCCTTAATCTCAGTCAGTGGAACGCCCCCCGCTAAGAACTCGATGTACTTCAAGCAGTACACGCCGCATGCCCCTCCCCCAGGCTCCTGCTGTGGCACCTGGTCCCCGTCCTCGATTCGCATAATGTCAAATGGGGTTGTGGGATAGTCAGGAATACCGAAAACCTCCATTGACACCATACGGGGTAGTAGCTCAGCGAGGCACCGGACTGTCTGCATGACTGTGTCTGCAGAAGTATGACCAATAGATGAGTCGTATATGGAAATGTGACGGCGATTCAATTGCACCTCAGCTGCCACCCAATGATCATCGGTGAGGTGAACTGGGAGATGGAGCTGAAAACGAATTGACAACATGGAAATGGAAATCAATCACAACATTTTAAATAAGATGACACATACTAACTCAGTGAATATAAATGTTCTCACCCTGTCCACGTCGACCCATGGTGTTCCAGCGAGGGGCACCTGTCCCAGGACATACTGGACCATATCCTCTTCATTCACCTAGCTAATGTCGTCCAGTCTGTCCGAGTATAGCTCCCACAACGACTTCAATTTCAACTGCAAGTTCATGAGTTCAGTTAGCGCATTGAAGGAATCAGAAATTACAAGTGAAAAAAGTGAAATTAAGATGTCTACGAATTACGCACCTAAAAAGTGGTGTCCAGGAAAGCAGACCTCTGGACACTAGGTCTGGTCATGGCGCGAGCTCTGCACCGTAGCAACCACAAGTAGTTGTCTATGTGCTGAAAACAATAATTGCTATAAATATTAAATCCAAATGTATATCGCAATATTCGACAGCAGGAGATGGTATGAAACTACCTCAGCTTCAAGCCAGTGTGATGGCCCGAGCAGCTTCTTGAAGAACTTACGATCTGCGCTGCAGACTGCCAAATCAACGCAATCAGTTTTGGCGTAGTCCGCCAGCCATGTCTCGAATGCATTCAGGTCAACTTCTACTATCGGGGCACGTGGGTCGAAAAGTGGAACCGAAGGGCACAAGATGAGACCAGTTCCTACATCCACTGATGGCCGCTGAGATCGATTGTCTTTCGATTGAGCAACTGGGGCCTCGGAGTGTAGCTGTTGGTGGTCTGCGGCTTCCTTTTGCTGCTGAACCCTCGGCCTCTTCCTACCCGGTGGACTGACAAAGGGGCTCCGCTTATGCCGACGACCTCGGCGTGAAACTAAGGCCGTTGGGGGAGCATCTGCTGCAGGAACAGTCCGGTCAACAGAATCAGGTTCTGCGGGTGGCTGACCTTCACCATCATCAGCCGAACCTTCATCGAAATCAGCATATGAATCCTGAAATCAGTCAAACATAACCACCAGCTTAAGCGTGTGTGGAAATGACAAATTCCGGTATGTAAATATTGAAACGTACTGTGTCATCGTATCCGAAGTTGGCACCAAGGTCCAGAACAGCCTTGCGGAGAAGAGCTATATCCTCACGCATTTCCTTGTTATCCGCCCATAAGTGCCAGTTCACGCAAAACTGTGCTCTGGAAGTCGTCATGGACCGGCAGCACCTGCATGAGAATTGTAACAAGAGTCTTCATTAACCAACAGAGCAGGAAATGTATACGGACAAGAATGTTAATGCAAACTCGCATTACATACCTGCCAACTCGAAGGACCCTCGTATATAGGCGTTGGGTAGTTGGTCGCACGACCCGACGCCGTTGTCGATGCTCCTGGATGTCTGAAACTATAGAACAGCTCTGGCGGTGGACTGAAAGGCTCCGGCGGTGGACTGAAAAGCCCTACGTCCATGTCAGGACTGGCCGTGTCTATTACTGGCTCCACATCCGGCTCAACAGGGGAACTAGGGCCAGCAGGAGGTGAAGCGGATGAGATCTCAGGAGGTGGAGCTGGTGGTCCCTCCGGACGTGGTGCTGATGGACCCTCCGGAGGAGGTGATGATGGACCCTCTGGAGGTGGAGTTGCTGGTCCCTCCGAAGGTGGTGCTGATGGACCCTCCGGAGGTGGAGCTGTTGGTCCCTCAGGGGGTGGAGCTGAAGGAGCCTCAGGGGGTGGACCTGCTGGACTCTCTTGCTGTGGACCTGATGGGCCCTCAGGATGTGGACCTGCTGGTCCCTCCGGAGGTGGAGCTGCAGGACCCTCTATCTGAAGTGGCTCAACGCTCTCCGCCTCCAATAATGGAGCATCCACAGCTGTTGCCCAGGCCACATGTGCACCTTTACGGATGCCAACTACTTCAGCGAGCTGTATATACCACTCCGTCTGCTGCTCCACATCAGACGGCTCTAAAACGACGAGCAGCCTAGCCTGCGTGAAAATATAATCCATCACGCGAAACCGTTAATGTGGGGTGAACAAAAAACAAGACAATTTCATGTAACAGAGGATTTGTACTAACCCGCCTCCTAACCCTCAGTATATCAGTGTAGGCAACGTTCTGGGACGGGGTCTTAACTGTCTCCCACTTCAACAACCGTGGTATCCTCCGCTCGCACTCCTGGGACACTCTTCTAAAATTAATGCCAAAGTAAGGCACGGCCTCGTACAACCAAACCTTAATTACATCGAACATGTTAGTTAGTGACATGTACTAAAATTACATCAAACAGAAATAAACACGTTCACACTCATGGATAGCAGTATGTACCTGAAAGGCGTACGGGCACCCCTCCAAGTTATATCTCTCCACCTGGTCCGTCTTCGCTCGGGCTCGCCTCTTGTAATTTTCTAACCTCCCAACCAAAGCCCTCTTCATTGAGCCCAATGTCTTTTCATAGGACAACAAACCCCATGGATAAGTATTAAATTCATCCAGTTTGTCCATAAAATTCAACCATGTCCAGGTCACGTGTCGGTGTCTATCCCGTGCCATAAAAAAATGCTCAAGCATGTAGTACACGGCTAGCTTCACGGCATCCTTGTCTGGCATACGAGACACATTCAAGTCCCTAAGTCTGGGATCGAAATGCCTAAGCTCCAAGTTGATGCCATCGAAGTATGTATCCAATAATCGGCACGGATTCAACATAGTCGGTATTGGTGGCACTGTGGAAGCAAATCATAATCCGGTTACCAAACCGAACTCATGCGCAGAAAAACGAATTAGTCGTCCTGGAAAGAAGGAAAAAAAAATACATAAGATGACAACTATGGTACAATAAAATAACTAAAAATATCATACGTGTAAAACAATGAATTTGTAACAACATTGTATCTGAAAACCATTTTTTTACCTTCAACAAGGAACCACATCTCTTGATCGTACCCCACGGTGTTAACCTCCCACTGAAGCACGTGGTGCGCCAACTGAGACGGAAAGGAGAGCCGACGGATGTTTAGGAGAAATCCGAAACATGTTGCACGAAACATCTCCTGCTGCCTCGGACTGAAGTTCGCCCGGATCCATTGTATACAGTCCCAACTTGCCATGTTTGTGATCACCGCATGGTAGTGCTCCGTATCCGGTGTCTTAAGCGCGAAGGACAGTCCAAATTCACCAGCCATTTGCTTCAATTCGCAAAAACAAGTCCATTATAGTTCAAAATGACACAAAAAGGTAAAAAAACAGCAAAAAACCATGCAAACTGCCAATATGCTCGATGAAGCTCGACAAATCTTGACAGACTCGATAAAACTCGACCAGACTCGAAAGGTCTCGATTAATCTCGACAGGACTCGACAACACTCGTTTGCCGAGTGTCGAGTGTGACTTCTACAAAAAACGGCAACGCCTTTCTGGCAACGATAAAGCCGAAACCAACCAACCAGATACTATACATTTTTCGACATTATATATAAATATAAACTGCCTAAACGTCACTATTTTTCTCTAAAACCACTGTACCAGTCAACACAATAATATAAAAACCCCAAATTTCAATCCTATTACAGTCCTCGCGACGCTAGTCGGTTTACCCCGACTGTTCCCATATCGAACAAGGCGAAAACTGTATGCACAATGACAAAAAACAATGTGCATGGCAACGAAAGTATGTCAAAAGCAACGATAAAGCCGTACCTCAATGCCGATGGGTTCTGCGGTCGGCGTCTCTTGGAGCTTCAATGATTGTCGCTACGCGTCTGTTTGCGTTCCAACCATTGTCTGTGCGTTTCTGTGAGTTTCGAGAGTTGACACGGTGTGTAGGAGTAAATTTGTGTGAAGCGGGAAGTGACGGTCGAGAGATTTCTTTAAACCCTAAAGTTTGAGATCTTGTGTCGCGTGTCAGTCTTCGAGGGTCGAGGGTCGAGTCAAATTGTCGGATTCCGGGTCGAGAGTCGAGGGTTCGTGTTACGTGTTGATCGAGCTTCGAGTGTTCGTGTGACGTGTTGATCGAGCTTTGAGGGCTCGTTTTCAATATGATCGAGTTTCGAGTGTTCGTGTGACGTGCTGATCAAGCTTCGAGGGCTCCTTTTCAATATGATCGAGTTTCGAGTGTTCGTGTGACGTGTTGATCGAGCTTCGTGTGTTCGTGTTCAATATGATCGAGCTTCGAGAGTTTGTGTGACATGTTGATCGAGCTTCGGGGGTTCGTGTTACGTGTTGATCGAGCTTCGCTCATTTATGTCATATTTCGCGTGTCGTGTTGATCGGTCGTCGAGTTTTACCGTCGAGTGTCATCGAGCGTTTCGCCCGAACACTCGTTTTCATTTTCTGTTCCATTAATATATGTCGAGCATCGAGTTTAGTCCGTCGAGTGTCGTCGAGTGTTTGGCCAGAACACTCGTTTTTTCGAGTTTTCGAATCAGATTCGAAATGATTTTTTGGTTGAAGATCAGGTAAGATTATTTAGTTTAACGACAACGCACATAAAGATGTGTTTAATACAATAATATTGCTTTACAGTGACAAAATCCAACACCCGAAATATATTAATTTCAAAAGCTTAGGAATTGTTATAAAAAAATAGACAATGTTGCAAACATCAACATTTGGTATGCATCATCCCCTGTCATGCAGCGGAACTGGGTTTCGGCAAGTTTGACGATTTTGCCCGGAACTTCCACAATGCCCACAAGATCGAGAGGAGCTAGACTCATCGACAGAAGGGATTCGATTCCTCCGAGGACGACCGGCTGGTCTCCTCATGACTGGCGGGAGAACCACTCTACTGCGAACCTCCTCAGGAACCACCCAATCTTCACTAACTCCAACAGGAACTACTGGGAGAGCATATGCATGTAGTAAAGTTTCAGTGGTATACCAATGGGCACAGTAATCATGGCACGTAAGTAGATTCATACGTTTGCATACCGCTAATACATGTGCACACGGAAGCGGGTCAAGATCAAACACCTGGCACGTGCATGTACGCGCGTGCATGTCAACTATACAAACATGGTCGTTGCCTCTAACCTTATACATAGTAAGAGATATACCACTAATCCTCATACGCTCTCCTTCTTTTAAACACTCCTCCATCAACTTGTTTGCCCAGGGTGAGAGATGTGATTCTGAGTTAGCAAAAAGCTGTCGACGCTCATAGAACCATTTCTGCAAGTTGGCCCGAAAATAATCAGCTAACAACGTCACCGGGAGGAATCGATGGTGTCGCAAACAGCTGTTCATCGACTCAGCTATATTTGTTGTCATTATGTTATACCGCCGACCATGAAACTGTGAACGTGCCCATTTCTCAACTCCGATCTCTCGAAGATAAGTTGCTGCTGCTGGCATATGCAATTCAATTTGTCGCATATGATAGTTGAAATCAGCACAATGATATGTCCTTACAGCTCGGTAGTACAATTCCAATAAAGTCTTGTCCTCGAACGTTGCCTTCAAGTTACCCTTGAGATGATGAGTGCACAATCCATGCAGTGCATGAGGAAAAACTGCTACCACAGCGCGTTTAATACTACGATGACGGTCAGAAATAAAGACAAGATCTCGGACATTTTGTACAACATGATCACGCAACTGTCTCATGAACCAGTTCCAGGAGTCATCATATTCAGAATGCCCAATTCCAAATACCAAGGGGTATATTTGTTTATTACCATCCATACAAGAAGCCAAAAACATTGTACCCCTATATTTCCCTTTTAAAAAAGAACCATCAACTGCAATAACTGGCCTAATTGACGATGCAAATCCAGCAATCGAGGCCCCCATACTCATGAAAAAGTATCTGAAATGGTTCTCCTCATCAGTTTCTAACGACGTTTTGGTCCCCGGGTTTGCTTTCTCAATCATGTACATGTACTGAGGGAGTAGTGTGAATGATTCATCATGAGATCCGAAGTTCTTGCAAAGCTACCTCCTTTGCCCTCCATGCCTTGTTGTACGTGATATTAACACCCAATGACTCCTGAACATCGGACATAATATCCTTTGGACGATATATTCTCGATGCCTCAACGAATTTGCTCTTAATATGTTTGCCAATGACATGTGCAGTTGCCTGTTTGTGAACTGGGATTAGTCAAGCTCCGGAGCACGTGTGGTGGTTTTTATACTTTTTCACTTGGAAGAAATGTGAATCGGCCACCTTTATGGCACGTAAACGCCATTTACAAGATTCAGCACGACATACAACCTCAAACCTTGTGGCGTTGGAGTTCCTCACCTTGAATTGAAAGTTTCGTCTTAATTCCAACATCGCTAACTTCTCTCGAAGCTCCGTTTTGCTGTTAAACATCTGCCCAACCCCAACCTCAATCTCGTCAACTACAAACGATAAGGCATCATCGCCAACTATCGAGGGTGGATGCACAATAGGCGGCATCCACCTGAATGTGTTAGCCTGAGAGCTGTCATTATTCGACATCGGATCTTCCTGATGTCCATATACTGGACGAGTAGGTGTGGAGTGAATTGGAGGAGGCACGGTAGGTGTGGAGTCAATTGGAGGAGGCACGGTAGGTGTGGAGTCAATTGGAGAAGGCACGGTAAACGGCTCATCCTAGTTCACATCATTCAAGATCTCCCGTTCTCCCTCATTATCGAAATATGGACCGGCTACATTGTGCCCATCAACAACAAAATCATCCAATCCCTCAACATCATTCTCAATATGAACTGTGCAATCATCATTGTCATCGTCAACATGCACACTAACATCATCACTACCATCATCAGTATCTTCACAATATTCATTGCCACCATCGTCATCATTAACATCATCAATATTACCTAGACTCTCAAACTCTCTAATGCTGTCAAGATGACGTACCAATCTCGATGGCATCGATGGAGGCACTCATTCTTCATTTTCAAATAACAACCCTACCCCAAATGACTCATGCCCTGCATGCCCTGAACACTGCTCAAACTCAACGCCAACATCGTCATTCAATTCTGGTTGTCCACAAACAGGAGTAGACTCACTTAATTGGTTGCTCCCACTTGCTGAACAAAACAAAGAGGGATGAGAAGATCCTTCTCGCCTACGTATTGCATCGGATCCTGACCCTGACCTCTGTCTTTGCTTCTCCCTATCTTCAACTTTAACAACTAATGGTGTATATGATTGTTGGTCCTCCAAACAATGTTGTATGAAAAAACAAACATCGTCGTCAGTCTCAATACGAATCGGCATTGGAAGAACACCCTTACAAGCAAATTGAACCTCTAAACTCATTCTTTTCTTACGAAGATCCCAACCCATTTTAGTACTAATACAGTCAACCAACTCGTTATAAGTAGCACACCTACGAATTATCAATGGCTTCGCCATCCCACCGCCATACAAATAACTACCGTTCTCTTGCACAGTCCAAGAACCATTGTATACAATGAGTATGCGTAAAGTTTTCATTTCCTGCATGATTGAGACATATCATATCATATAAAATCCGTGGACAAAAAATAATTACGAAATAGCTTGCAAAAGTCGAAAAAACGAGTGTTCTGCCAAAATGCTCGACGACGCTCGACAAACGCACTCGACACTTGACATATGTAACACGACACTCGAACTCGACTATCTTTTGCATCCGACACTCGTCAAGTTGTACACTCGACGCGCTTACTCGAAAGCTCGACACAATAGTCTCGACGACTCTCGAAACACTCGACATGCATGGTTCGAGACATCTACAGGTCGGTTTCCCCGCGTCCGACACTCGATTCTCGACACGCGACACACGAACTTTTGTCGACGTCGTCAGTCCACAAGACCCTCGACGACACTCGAACCCGCGACACTCGAACCTAGAATCGATGCAATGCCTAGACACTCGACACCACCATCCGAATTGTCGAGATTCGGTCCGACAGAACTTCTCGACACTCGACGAGACTTGACGACACTCGAAGACACTCGTCTTCTTCAACCTTCGACTGCGAAAACATATTTTTGCACACCGACAGCCAATTTCCAGTATTTTTTCACACAGACGGCACTATCTCTACCCTTAGTTCACATACATAACCCATTTTTAAGCTATATAATGCGGTTGTCAGTTATCAAAGCGATCAATAACGAAAACACTACACATACATTAAATTTTCATGCCATTTACAGAGAGATTAAGGAAAGTTGTTCTTACGCGTTTTGCTTACTGCTTCAGATGTTGAGGTTGTTTCGGGACAGTGAAGTGAAGTGAAGTGATTCGAGCTGTTACTGGTTTCTTTGTTCTTTGTTTTACTTTACTGTCTTTCTTCAAATTCGTCCGAAGGGATATGAAATAACAAACGTTTTAGGAATTTATTATAGTACAAGGGTATTTTTGTCTTTTAGACACAAAAGTGTCTATGGGATGAAAAAATTTCAGAACGTGTCCATTTTTCAAACAGGCCCCCTAAATTTGTCTATTTTCTCAATTTTTCCTATATATTATGATTTTCTGATATTAACAGAGTACCAATGGACAAGGATTGCATAAAGATGAATTATTTTTCTGTCACATAATAACCTAGAAACCAAAAAAAAAAGTGAAAAAAATGCATCCCATTAAAAAAAAAATTTAACGCCCACTTGTAAGCAACAATACGATAATAGAATCAACCACCTCTTTTGTTTCAACTAGTTAATAAGCCTCCGTAACCATCAAAGTAGCCCCATAATCATCCATAGTCTTTTTGTATATTTGAATCAACAGTGATACACCCAAAAGTTTTCCCTGATTTTAATGGTCGATCCTACAATTTGACAATTAAAGGACAGTACGTCATTTCCATTTATTTCACTTATTTCCATGTTTTTTTTTTCTCATTTTTGTCCTCTTCTACCCAGGCGAGCCACCTGTCAGTCCCTTTCAACTCTTCTTCCCTTCATTCTTCCACTTCATTTATCTTGACTTCATTTTGACTTTGCTGCCGTGATATTGTTTATATGTATACAATTACCCAATGGATGCCACATCCAAAATGTGATGCAGCAAAGCTTTATATAAGAGGCTAAAACAATCCAATAAAAAAAAACCTACTAATAATCTGTTAAATCTCACAAGATTATTGAATTATTAGGTTTTACAGTTTTGTAATGAAAATAAAAGAAATTCTGATGTAGGACCCATCAAATTCTCATTCAATAATTATCAAGGCTGCCGTCTCAATGAAACTTAGGGGATGATAGTTTTTTGTTTGAAATCTAAATATATATGAATTAAACTGAAATAGGTCTGAATATAAAAATTTGAATGATATATTTATTTTTTTATTTTAACATCTGAATTGAAATGTCTGAAAACTAATGATTTTACACATATATCCCTATTTATATATATTATTTTCATTTGCAATTTTATTTCATATAGTAAAATTATTTGCTTATCAAAATTTTTTATGAATTGAATTCATTTAAATGTATATAATGGGGAAAGACGTTATTTTTTTAAAAATAATTTGATATATAAATAAGTTAAATGACTATAAAATAATTTTAAAAATATATAGAATCATGATATAAAATTAGAAATAATTAATAATGCCCCAAAATTAAAATATTAAGCTATGTATAAATTGTTTATAACTAAATTTTTAAAAGGGTATTTAAGAGAATTAAAAGAGTAATAAATGATTTATAAAAGCTATAATTTTTAGTTTTTTTCATCTAGATGAAAATGCCTTAGATTAAGTTTTAAGTTAAAAAAATAATCACCATGAAAAGATCTAAATTCATACTTCAGATCAAAAAATAATTTGCCCCTTAAAGTTTAAAAAACCCTAACCAAAACAAACTAGCAAAGAAAATTTAATCCATAAAAAACTAGGAAAACATAGTTTTGACGGCCTCAACGATAGAATTGGGCCAAAACATTATGAGGCCCATAAAATGTTATGCGTTATGTTTATTGGGCCGTTTCCAATCAAAATATATCCTGTTTGGAACAAAGTTCTGTGAAAAAACCAAAACTGCAAAAACTTATGATGTTGACCACTGTAAAGGGCATGTGAGACAGAACTATGAAAAATTGATGGTTTGTGGCACAGATAATCCCAAAATCTTTGAATCGGTATATTATACTCCCAAAATGAACACCATATATGAAAGTTAGAACCTTCAGGAGACGTGGCGTTTGTTTTAATCATTTAACGCTTTTTAGATCTAAACACTTTTTTAGGACTTAATTTATACCACTTAATATGATGTTTATTTACTATTTTATATATCACTAAAAAAAGTGGTAAATGAATATTTTAATTTTAATATGACTTTTTAACCCTTATTAAAATATAAAATGTTTACATTATATTATCATTTAAATAGTCAATATTATATTTATTAAAATCATTTAAAAAACAAATATTTAATAAAATGAAACCAAAATTTTAATTATTTAATAATTATATTATACTAATCATTTTTATTTATCGACAATAATTTATTACAATATACAACAAACATTATTGAAAAATTTCGAAATGTAATTAAATATAAAATAATTAAATTTTGAAATCCAAATTCAAATAAATATAAATAGTATTATGTTCTTATTTTAAATTATATTTTATATATTTATTCTTGTTCTTGTAACAAAATATATAAATATATTTGTATTATAAGTGTTTAGAAGATGACAAGATGTTAAGAAGATGATGTGACGGGTTGGCAAAGTGGTATTGAGTAAGGTGACGGGCCAGGCTAAAGGGAGAAGTTGAGATGATAGAAAAAGGTAATTTAAGTATTTTAATAGTTTAGTTCACTTTTTCTATTCAGATAATTTTGTCTGAAAATAAGTGTTTAACTGATAAAATAAATAAAAAAAATTATTTCAATCACTTAAATCTAAATAGATTCAGGTTTCAGTGGACAAATCAAACAGGCTCTAACTCGATAAATATCACTTCAAAACCGTTTCTTTTGCAAATTGAACTTGGACAAATAGAAAAATGCTATCTGATCTATATCAACATGCCATTTCTTTAATTTATACATAGAAATTAAGCAACATACATGATCATATTTATTCAATAAGTAGACAAAACCATACAGACCTTTGTAATATTGACTACCTTAATCAACAACTTTTTGATTCAAGTACAAAATGTATAATGTTATACATCTTTTCAAGAGGTTGTCTCTTTATTAGTCGTAATCTTCGGAAATTAATGAATAGAGCTCATCTCTGTTAGATTTTCATAACCTTTTATGCTTTTCCTCTCTCTCCCCGAACTTAAAAAGGAGGTGAAGCATAAAGGAGAAAAGGGTTTAAAATGTTGCCAGTGCTGTTTTTGTTTGTATAGAAGTTGCCAAGTGCTTGGTTGGTCATATTTGCTGTTCAATAACACGATAGGGTATGTTTGATACGCTGCACAGCATCGCATTATATATATAATATTAAAAAATTATATTTATAATATTAAGAAATTATATTTATAATATTAAGAAATTATACTGTGTTTGAATAGATTTTGAACGGGATTGGATAGCATAATATAGGCACTGTAGCGGTACGTAACGACACTGTTTGTATAAGATTTAAGCGTTTTTATACTAAGTATACATATGAGTTAATACCGTATAAGCTTATTTTTTTCATAATTTTTACTAATAAATACCAAAAAATTATATAAATTAAATAATTAAATATTTATATAATTAATAAATAATTTATTAAATATTTAAATAAAAATTAATTATTTAAATAAATAAATAATTCAATTTTTATTTTAAAAATGATTTTAATTACTAATTAAATTTATTTTATATTTATATTAAAATTTTCATATTATAACTCTTTTTTACCTTTTATCTAATATAATACTCTACCAAACATAGTATAATATTATGTCTTATCCAATTATATCCCACACCATCCAATCCAATCTAATTCAAATAACTGCTCAAGTTATTCAGCGCATCAAACATGCCCTTAATATTTTATATAACACATTGGCTTGGGCTTGATCTCAACTACTCAAGTTAGTTAGACATAAGTGCACAATCCTATCTAAGAAGAAAATTTACGTGATAACTTTTTTATTTCTCAATTTTATTTAATTACAAGGCCTAGGTAAATTACAAGTTTGAATACAAGACCGCTAGAGATTACGAGGGTGCTTTTTTTTTTTGTCTAAAATCTAAATAGGGCTGAATTAAACTAAAATCTTATAGGTTTGAATATAAAAATATGAATGATATGTATTTTTTTATTTTAACATGTGAATTAAAATGTCGAAAAACTAATAGTTTATATATATATATATATATATATATATTCCTATTTATATATATTATTTTCACTTTGTGATATTATTTTACATAGTAAAAGGATTTGCAAACCAAAATTTGTTATGAATTTAATTTATTTAAATGTATATAATTGGAAAAGAAGTTATTTTTTTTAAAAGACTTTGATATATAAATAAGCTAAATAACCATAAAATAATTTAAAAAATATATAGAGATTCATAATATAAAATTAATAATAAATAATAATATTTTAAAATTAAAATATTAGGTTACATACAAATTAGTTATAAATGAATTTTTATAAGAGCATTTAAGAGAATTAAAGGAGTAACAAATGATTCAGATATTTATATTCAATAAACGCTAGAATTTTTAATTTTTTCTATTCAGATAAAAATATCTTAGATTAAGTCTTAAGTCAAAAAAATAATCATCATGAAAAGATCTGAAATCTGAGAATATGTTAAATTCAGACTTCAAATAAAAAAACAACAGTTCCTAACATTATAGATTTCATTCACTCTAGACCATATTTAGGGACGAAAAAATTGAACTTGTTATAACCATTGCAACTGCTCTCAATGGTGCAACATGCGAATGATGAATTTGGTTGAAGCACAATGTGCCATTCTTTGTTATGGAGCACTTGAATTTCACTTTCATCGATTGATGCAACGTTTCTTTTGTATAATCTATATTTTAGTATGGACAATTTCCTAGACATTAAATTTATTTTAAGAAATATGATGTTGAAAATTGTAAAGAGATACTGTCAATCAATTTCATGAGAGTCGCTAAAAGAGAATAGGACAGGGCTGCGGCCAGCCCGTATATTGAATATCATTTTTTGATGTGGCTTCTTCTGAAACTCTGGATTCCATAGAGTTCAATTAATAAATTTTCTGTTCTTAATTAATGGCAGTTGTCAGAAAGGAACCAATTTGATGCATGCTTTAATATTAAATTGGTGCAAGGAGAATAATGGTTATACTAAGCGTGAAAGAGTAATCTAATAAAAATCCAATAGGGGTTGGGTGGTTGCTATCATTGTTGGACCGTTTACTTACAAGACTATACCGTTCTGTACTCTATGGGTGAGAAACCAGATCATCATGAAATTCACAGATAAGGTTTTATTTTTTTTTTTTTTAAATAAAAGAGTGATTAAAACAAATTAATAAAAGAGTGATCAAGTACTCTACAATTAAACTCGATTGAGTCATCAAGTTTAATTGTATAATGATTAGTAATTTGATTACTTTAACTTGAGTCTAAATAAGGTCTGATAAATTTGTTCAGTGAAGTGATAGAAAGATTTGAAGATTTTATAATCAGAGTTATTAGCACAGATAATTCTCAAACTATTGGACATCCTATAGCATTCAACAAATTAATTTGAAAGATGAGACATTAAGACTGAAGTTGAAGTCGATTGACGCATATCCAATTAAGAAAAGCCAAAAAAGAAAAAAAAAGAAAAAAGAAAAAAGAAAAAAGACTTGTATTCCATTTCAAGTCTATTCACTTTGCTGCCTGTGACAAGTCTTGAATATGAAAAACAATATATAAACCGTAAATAATGATTAATAAGAACATTTCCATTTTTATTAATGATGGTGCATTGATGGATCGAGGTAGTGCTGCCAAGTTATTGGTGTCGGATTAAAATGTATTTTTTTCCCAATTTTTTAATCAAAACTACTTCATTACAAATAAACGGTGGTGGTGCATCGATGGATGTAGTGCTGCTGGATTATTTTACCACATGTTTTATTTCTATTTTTTATTTTTTAATTGTTTTAACAAAACTACTAGGTTTGCTGTCAAGTTGGGTTACCAATATTTAATTTTTTTTAAACGAAAAATTAGTCAAAACGACGCATTATTCAAGAGAGTTGATTAGATTTTTCTATTACATTTTCATATACTTTTTAATTATTATATTATTTTCAAACAAGATCAATAGATTAAATAGTTTTGCATAAAATATTTGACTCAAATAACAAATTTCTGTATTGCTCTATAAACTTGGGAGTCTTTTAGTATTGCTAACAGGACAGCGGTGGTAGACTACTATGGGACAATAGTACAGGTGTGAAAGTAAATTTCCTTAGGAGTCCGGATTTATCAATTATTTTGATATTAGTATTAAGTTTTTTTGTATTAAGTTTTATGCACCAAACATCTAGAAATTGAATTTCTTTCAAATCTCGTAAGTAGGTAATTAAATATTTATCAAAAAGACATATTAACAAATTTTCAAAGAGCTAATAAAATGATCTCTTGTACTTTTGAAAACAAGCTATTATTTCTTAAAGCTGACATAGAGAAGAGTAGTACTACCTATGTAGACTTTTCCATAAAAACTAATGTAATATTAGCATGTAATGATCGGAAAAAAAATAAATTTAAAAAATTGATAATATTAATTAATTTAGGTTAATAAAGTGGCAATCATAAATTGACATCATAAGAGTTGGTGCGGATAATTTTGTAGAAATAGTTTTTTATAAGTGTAATTATAAATCTTAAATAAAATTATTAATAGAAGATATAGTATACAAATATATTAACTTAAACCTTCAATGTATTTATTTATAAAAATCATCATTTGAGATAAATAAATTGATCTGATCCTGTTTTTTTGTTTTATAAAATTTTTAAAAAATTTATTTAATTAATTAGTTAAATTAAATGAAATTAAGAATAATATGTACTGTTAAGCCCGTCTAATTAAAGTGGCTGGTGATTGTATCTCATTGTCAGAAATCAATGAACGTTGAAGGTATCAAAATAAATTTTTATCGACAAAAGTTTAAAATTTATGAATTGCCACCCAGAGACCTATTGGAGATTATATATGTTATAGATTTCATTCACTCTCTAGATGATATTTAGGAGGTGATTTTTTCTTAATCCAAAATATGAATAAGTTTGAATTAAAATAAAATCTGAATAAGTCCGAACATACAAATCTGAATGATATAATTTTTTTTATTTTAACATCTGAATTAAAATATTTGAAAACTAATAGATATATATATATATATATATATATATATATATTCTTATTTATACATATTATTTCACTTGTGATTTTATTTTACATGGTAAAAATATTTGTATATCAAAATTTATTATGAATTTAGTTTATTTAAATATGTATAATTGAAAAATAAGTTATTATTTTTAAAAAGAATTTGATATATAAATAAGCTGAATAACTATAAAATAATTTTAAAAATATATGACGAATCATAATATAAAATTAAAAACAAATACTAATGTTTCAAAACTGAAATATTAGACTATGTATAAATTTGTCATAAATAAACTTTGTAGAGGTATTTAAAAGAATTAAAGGAATAATAAATGATTTAGATATTTAGATTAAGATAAAGTTAAAATTTTTAGTTTTTTCTACTCACACGAAAGATATCTTATATTAACTCTTAAGATAAAAAATAATTATCATAAAAATTTAAAATTTAAAAATAAATTAAATTTAGACTTTAGATAAAACAAATAATGAATCCGTTAACCATAAAATCATCGAACTTATCGTATATTTTGCTGACTGCTCAACGATGCAAAGTGAGAATGATAAATTGGTCGAAAGTGTAATAGCATTCTTTTGGCGTGGAGTGGTTGAAGATCACTTTTATCGATGGATGCAACATGTCTTTTGTTTATCTATATGTTTGTCTAATTCTTTACCAAAACATCAATTATTAAAGACGTATAATGTAAAAGATTGGAATGAGATTCCAGTAATTAATCCCATGAACAAGCAGCAACCAGCCAGCCATGTATATCTTTCGATGTTTTGCTTTCCAGCTGTCAAACCGTGTGGACCCCAATGTATTATCTAAATCAATAAATATCCTGTTACTAATTAGTTTAAGTTTTAAAAAAGGAATCAATGTTGGTGGATGGTCTAATATTAATATTGGGATAATATTAATAAATATTTTTAAAATTTATCTTAATTTTCAATC
Source organism: Boswellia sacra (assembly GCA_013180625.2). Classification (NCBI taxonomy): domain Eukaryota; kingdom Viridiplantae; phylum Streptophyta; class Magnoliopsida; order Sapindales; family Burseraceae; genus Boswellia; species Boswellia sacra. The sequence continues at coordinate 100,840 of SNVD02013965.1, read as the reverse complement.
TAAAAATAATTATACGTTTTAATCAATTATATCCTTAAATTTATTTTAAAATTATCATATGATATTTTTCGTTAAAATTTAAACTAACAATCAAGGATAATAGAAGAATTTCATTACTAAAAATTTACAATCCAATTCAAAATTTATTTCTTTTCTTAAAATAAATTTTTAAAAAATAAAATCTATTAATAAGAAGAAACAACTCGGGCCTATTTTTTCCATAGACCCCTTTTGGACTCGCATAACCAAATCAACCCCATTTTCAATTTTAATCTTTTTTTTTTTACCCTTTTTGCTTACAAAAAGACAAAAATCTACACCTTCACACATCACATACATTCTCCCTCTCTCTCTTAACATTAAAGATGGGAACAAGAGCCCTTGGTTATAAAATAGGCCACCTGAAACTTCGACGGCATAAACAAAAAACCCAGAAATAGAAGCCGAGCAAAACTTAAGGCCATCAAAATATCAGATTGCAAAGAAGATACATTTGTGGCCGTGTCTTTCAGTGTCCTCAGCAGTGTCGTCCATCGACAACAAAAGATACGCGCAGACCTGCAAAAGAAAAAAAATTTGAAAAAAATCCAAAATTTTAGGTTTAAAATAAAGAAAAAAATTACAAACACAAACCCATAAGAATTTAATAATCATCATAAAAATAAAGAAATTAGACCTGATCATGGCCGAAATCGATCTAGACTTGTAAAATTTTCGTGGAAGAAAGTAGCTTCTTTACAGATTTTCCAATTGGAGACAACCATTTGGAGAGAGTAAATGGCAACAATTGCATTTGCAACCAAAAAAAGAAAAAAACTGCAATGATTTCGTGGTCAGTTGAAAGAAGAAGATTCACGGTTGATTGAGAATTGAGAAATGACAAATTGAATTTGGCCTACACAAAAGCTCTGTTTTCAATTCACACTTGGCAAGGATTATGGTTTTGATAATTTTGTTGTTTTCTAAAATTTTAAGGGTATTTGTCCTTTTATTTTATGAAAGGAGTTATAATTAGTTAAAAATAAAATTGGGGTTAGATAAAGATAGCAGAGAGTGTATAGGGTTATTTGATAAAAATTTGGCCAACAGCTCAGCTGCCACCCTCAAAATCCAATTTATTAAGAGATTCTTATCCGATGACTCCCTTCACTGGCCGCATTCCTTCCCAAATCCTTCCATTCCTTGGCGTCACTACAAGAAAAATAGGCTATGGCAACGTGTATTTTACGTTGCTATAACATTTTCGCAACGTGCAGGCGCACGTTGTTGTTCTTGATTTTTTGCAACGTGCACATGCACGTTACGAAAAGTAGTTCTACATGTTGTAGAAAATCTATTGGCAACATGCAATGTGTGTTGCTAAAAGACATAGAGTAATAGTGATTCAACAACACACAATACTCGTTACTATAGACCTCAATGACAACTCGCAGTATGCGTAGCAAAAAGAACGAGTTATATAATTTCAGCAACACAAAACGTGTGTTGTTATAGATCTCAACGGCAATACACATCGTGCGTTGCTATAAATCTTGAGAGTGTGAAGTTTTAACAACATGCACATGTTGCCATTTATTCAATTCAGAAAAATATCATATTTATAATTAAATACCCACTTTTTTATTAATTTGTAATACGTTTTCATTTTTAATCATACACTACTATATAAATTATCGAAGAATACATAGTATATAATAAATGTACGAATTTATATTAAGATAAATATTATGTACAAATATTAGATACAAGTATTGCAATTAATATATAATGCAATCCTAAGTGACTTACAGAAAATGAAATCAAGTAAAACATACTTAAGCTTGAGATATAACTGTTTTATGGAAATTACTATTGAAATAAGTCTTTCATAATCCACCGATAGAAAGACAAGTGTCACGAGCTTGAAGTTTAGCGCAGCTTGCTCGTGCGGCACTTAGGCAACTTGAACCCGAAGTTGCTAAGTAAGCCTTGCGGATAGCTTGCTTCACTTAAGGAAAAAGCTTGTGGACCGTTGAGCTTAAGAACTTGAAGGCAACAAAGAGAAGAGTAGGAAGAATGAAGGCAAGTATTGCTTACTCAAAGAATGCTTTGTATTACGATTGAAAGCTTACAATGCTTGAATTCAATAAATGTATGGATATGTTACAAATGAGCCTTGAGGGGTTTTTATAGTGAGCTACCTCCTCAATAACGGCTAGTACAACGGCTAGTACAACTAAGCACACAACTAGCATAACGGCTAGTTTCTAACGACTATATTACAACGGCTATATTACAACGGCTAGTTGGACCATCTAGAAGATATGTACAATGGATGCCAACTAGCAATGCCAACTAACTAGAGCTTCCGGAAGGTGGGCTTGGATTAGGCCAAGCCTTGTGTAATTGGGCCAACTCTAGCAAGTGACTTGGCGGGCTGCAACATTCTCTCCCACCTAATTTCGCAACGTCCCCGTTGCGTCCTTAAGGATGTAACATCGGTTGTGGGCGAGAGATCTTGTGTCGACGCTTCCCTTTTCCACGCTTGTGTGACCTCTTGGTTGCCTTCGCGGTCTTGGGAGGCATCATTCCGTGAGACACCATAGATGGAGGTTCGGTGTCAAATTTTAACTTGTTTTGATGAACCCCCTGTCTTGGCGATTGTCTCTCCGACGTCTTTTGAGCCACAACATCCTTGTTTTCGTCAAGGATGGGCAGAATTTGTGGGCTCTTAGTGACGAGGTTTTCCCCATCGTTGAGCTCCCGAATGGGAGTAAGGAGGTTCGGCTCTTCCTTGATCCCTTGTTCGAATTGTAGTGCGGACATTATCTTCTTCTCGACCTTAGCTACACGTTCTATGCCAACCGTGCATGAATGACCTCCATCGAGGATGCTAAGGGAGTTAGAAGATGGTATGGGAAAGGCATGGGCTTGATCGAAGAATTCCATGCCGAGCACTACTTGGAAATCATCCATAGGAACAATGGAGAAATCAAGCTTACCATTCCACGTGCCAAGTTGGACGGATGTGGCTTTAGACACCCCCACAATTGCCTTGGCAGCTGAGTTTATGGCTTTGATGGCGCCACCTCCCTTGGTGTATTTGAGACCTAACCGTTTGGCCTCTTCTTCGGAAATGAAATTGTGCGTGGCTCCCGTGTCGAGCATTGCACGCACATCTTTGCCGTTAATGGTGGCACTCACATACATTAAACCTTTCTTGGCAGGTGTGGTTTTCTTGAGTGCACCAATGATATGAAGGAAACCCATTTCCGCTTGCGGCTCCTCCTCATGGACACCCCCATCTTGAGTGACAAGAGCATTGAGGGCCTTCCTCTTTGGGCAATCACGAACCCAATGAGGACCATCACAGATGAAGCAAGGGCTTTTAGGTTTAGGGGCATCAAACTTACCTCTATTGGGTGTGTTTCGTTTGTCCCCTCCGAATGTTTTGCGTTCGCCACTTTCCTTGCAAGGATGATGTTGCTCTACCCCCTCTTTCTCGTGGTTGGGCTTCCTCTCCTTGAATTGGGTAGAGTAATCCACAAGAGATTCGGCTACGGCTATAGCATCATCGAGATTTTGCATGTTGCGCCTCTCTAGTTCAATTCTTGCCCAATCTTTGAGCCCATCAAGAAAATAGAAGAGGGAGTCCTTCTCGGACATGTCCTCAATTTCAAGGATTATAGTAGTGAAGTCTTTAATGTATTCACGGATTGTGCCGCTTTGTTTCAACCGACGGAGACGACCTCTTGCCTCCTTCTCGGCATTGCTTGGAGAGAAATGCTTCCGAAGTTCTCTCTTGAAATCTTCCCATGTGCGGAGGGAAATGATGCCTTTGCCCGCGTCGCCATGCTTTCGACGCCACCAAAGTTGGGCTGCATCACGTAGAAATGTGGGCGCAACACCGATCCTCGAAGCATCATCGTGGGCACATTTAGCTTCGAAGTATTGTTCCAAGCCAAAGAGGAAGTTTTCCACTTCCGTTGCATTGCGGGTGCCATGGTACGTGGGAGGAGTAGGCACTTGCATATTTATCAACGCATTACCGCTTGTGTAGGAAGGGCTAGCGCGCTCGCATTGGTGCTTCTCCCATTCCGTGCGAGTTTCCTCTACTTCGGCACGGAGTCCTCGCAACTCATGTTCCATAAAGACCCGCAAGCTTGTGAGCTCTCGTGTAATGTTACGAAGCTCCTTCTCATAAGCCTTACTAAACTCGTTGATGTTGGACTTTGTGGCTTGGGTTATCTCTCCATATTCCGTCTCTAGACCTTCGAGACGTGCGGAGAGCCCTTCGATCGCATTGTCCATCCCCGAGATAGTTTGTTCAAGGCTTGCAACACGAGGCTCCAAGACTTCCGTGAGGGGGGCTTTAGCCTTACCACGTTTTCCTTGTAGGCGTGGTTGTGGGAGAGATTGTTCCTCTCGACCACGGACTTGCTCCTCGATGTTCAACTCCATGTCGGATGCCATTTGTTCTTTGAGCTCGAACCGTGCTCTGATACCAACTGTCACGAGCTTGGAGTTTAGCGCAGCTTGCTCGTGCGGCACTTAGGCAACTTGAACCCGAAGTTGCTAAGTAAGCCTTGCGGATAGCTTGCTTCACATAAGGAAGAAGCTTGTGGACCGTTGAGCTTAAGAACTTGAAGGCAACAAAGAGAAGAGTAGGAAGAAAGAAGGCAAGTATTGCTTACTCAAAGAATGCTTTGTATTACGATTGAAAGCTTACAATGCTTGAATTCAATAAATGTGTGGATATGTTACAAATGAGCCTTGAAGGGTTTTTATAGTGAGCTACCTCCTCAATAACGGCTAGTACAACGGCTAGTACAACTAAGCACACAACTAGCATAACGGCTAGTTTCTAACGGCTATATTACAACGGCTAGTTAGACCATCTAGAAGATATGTACAATGGATGCCAACTAGCAATGCCAACTAACTAGAGCTTCCGGAAGGTGGGCTTGGATTAGGCCAAGCCTTGTGTAATTGGGCCAACTCTAGCAAGTGACTTGGCGGGCTGCAACACAAGGCACTCTAGCGATAGAAATCAACATCTGCCAGGCTCCTTTGACGAGCCAAGTACATTTGGTCGTCAATTTCTTCCTGCCTCCTGGCATTGTCTTTCTCCATCAACTTCTGCTCCATGAAGATCTTGCTAACACTGTTATTCTTCTCAGCGTCACTGATAGCCCTCTTCTTGCTTGTCTCTGCCTCTTTCTCAACCATTTTCTATCTCTCGATAGCAATTAACACCTATCGAGCATCATGCCAAGGTAATATGGTATATATTAGCTCTATCAAAGGCCGATTATAATAATATAAAAGCAACAAAACTAGGACATGTGTTTGTGATTGCATTGATACATGCATGAGTGCTCATTATTTATCATGAAGGATTTTGAGTTTGTAAAGGTTAAACATCCATTTTGATAAGGAATAACAGGTTCCACAATAACCTTTAATCACAATAATATCTAGCTTTTTTTTTTTCGTTTATATGTTACAATAAAAACACAAGAAATTGAGATAAGTAGAATAAATTACTAGAGAATCTGGAAATTCTCTACAAACATGTAAAGGTTAAACAATTACATGCAAACTTGTAGCTTGTAACTCACACTCGCACATGGCACATAGCTTTTCAAATACACATGGATTTCATTTAAAGTAAGAAATATGTGTGTGTATATATATATATATATATATATATATATATATATATATATATATATATATAGACACACATATATATCAATTATAGTTATAACTACAAAGAATGCATTTAACTACCTTTTTAATCCAGGCCAATCAAGAAAATAGAACTGACGTTTTATCAATTAAAAAAATGCTCAAGTTCTATTAATTATTATGCTTTAAATCATTTCTCATCAGAGAAAACAGAAATTCACCTAATAAAATTCAACCAATTTTCCATTTCATTTTTACACGTCACAAGTAATATAAGTCAATTATGAAATTAATTCCAATGGTTTGAAGTTAATATAGTTCCAATACAAAACATCAAATAAAGGAAAAGATATTCCTGGATAACATGAAACTTGTTGAGAAAGTAATTGTCAATCAATTAATATCAAAGTCAACTAATGATAAATTATTTTATATTTAAGAAAAATGAAGAGATAACCAAGCCAACTTAACTTTTTAAAATAACTAGAAGTACTCGTAGCATAATTAGAAAATTGCAGCCTTTAGTCTCCAGGATCCTTAGAAAAACAAAATCAATACTTATCTTTATGCTATTTATTTATTTAGTATTGTGAAGCAATAAAGGCCAATTCAGCCGCACAAAAAAAAAATCTAATAATTTGCATCCTAAAAATTAAAAGAAAGCAAATCTTGATAGATATATGGAATTAAAAAGAGTAGAATACATTTGCAAGTTCTGAAAGTATGTAGTTATAAAACATATAATAGTAAACCATTTTGTAAATCGGCACAGGAGGATTTTTACATGGTTCGGTTATAAAACCTACATCCACGGACAGCTATAGAGCTGCAATTCATTAAGTTCTTGTTTATACAATCTTTAGGATTTTTTACAGTGCTGACTCACTCTCACACACTGACCTAATCTTTATAAAACAAAATCTTGCCAAAATCTTAAACTCTAGTGACACTGCCCACTCTCTGTTACAGATAACTTAACAACACACTATTAAGTTATTCATAACAAACGACGTCTGACGTTGAATTACATGAACACTTAACCCGCAAGTTATCCCAAGTGTCTACTAACTCTCACAAACTTAATCAACAACTCATGTACGATTTCTACCTCTCATACATGAATCAAAGACTCAAAGACTCAAAGAATCAAATCAATAAAGACATTCCAATTAGTGTTGAAGCTTTTCTCTCAAATCCTGGAATGCCGAAACAAAGAACACTCCCCACCAACTAATGAATTTCGCCGACTAAGTTATTTTTAAATAACTTAGTATATATAGTGGGAGGTCTGGACGAAATCTCCTAGAAATCCTGTAAAAATCTAAATCAAAATTACATTAGGATTAGGAGAAATAAAATAGGAAGGAACATAATTAAACTCCTAAAGGAATTAGGACACAAATAAATATTCTCCTGTTTTAATTAGGATACTAAAAACAATATCCTAATCTAAGGAGATATTTATTGTAAACCAAATATTTCCTAAAATATAATTATAAAAATAGTAAAATAAGAAACAACATAATATTCTAGTTTTGTCATAAGTTGAACAAAAGAATCATCATGTGCATGGAACTTGCATATGTAGTAGACGTTGACACCAACAATCTCTCCCTTTTTGAAAACTTGTGATGAAAACACTAAACTGTTTCTGATCAAAGAAAATCATACATGATAAGTCAATCATAAGAATAAGCTATCATGAAATAGCAAACAGAAAAAATCATGTGTAAAGAATGAACCAGTGTGCTGTTACAATTCTCATAACAGAACACTGTATGAATATGTATATTCTGCATTTTCAACACAAAGTGAAGTTGTCAAACTGATCAAGCAACATGTTAATCAATTCCTGATCAGAGCAATCAAATCAACAATGAAATTAGATCATGCAAACCATTCGTCAAATCAAGATAACACAAACACACAAACATAGTAAAAACATAAAGCATCAAAATAGTTCGAATGCACACACAAATCAAGCATAAGAAGTTCAAGTTCTTTCTCCCCCTTACTCCTTACTTACATCTCTTGAGCATAAGAAATATAAATATAACAGAAGTAAACACAGTTATATCATAAACAACAAAAAGATCACAAAAAAATAAAAAGATCAGAAAAACTCCTTCTCCCCTTTGATTTTAGCACACGTGCCAAAAGTACTTAACGAAGTCTTGGAGACTTTCGAATAGGTGGAGAAAGAGAACTACCAGGGCACTTCTTGAATCTGCTAGCCTTCTCTTAATATCTCTTCCTGGTTGTGGTAGGAGTTGGTTGCTCAGAAGCCTCAAGAATAGGCTGTGCATCAGTTGTCTCAGAGGAAGTAGCAGTAACTTCAGGTACAACTCTGCGAATCTTCTTGTTAAGTCCCTCTACACTGGTGTCTGTTGTGGGTATCTCAACAGTAGGTTGTTGAGAAGGAACCAGTGTCTGTTTTGTAAGAGTAGGTAGTGGAGATGTGGCTGGTGCAATTGTATCTTCAGTATGAGGGGTTGCCTGTGTGTGTTCTGCAAGTGATGAGGTTGGAGCTTCAAGTGGTGGTGACTGCATGTGGTGGTGAATCATAATGCTTTGCTTCAGGGACATGAGGTTCATTCTCAGCAAGTGGTGAATGCAAGTTCATCTCGGATTCTGTTTGTGCTGGTATATCTGACAAAGATTCATCTCTCAGTTTAATAGCTGCTGATTCAGTTTTCTTCTTTTTCTTGTTAGATGGTTTCTTCACCATTTCAACTTTCTTTTTTTCTTATCAATTTTCTTCCCTCAGCAATTGACTAGATGTGCTTTTTCTTCTACTTCTGTACTGCTTTATGTCTGTTGCAACAGCAGGTTGTGCAGCTTGTCTTGCTTCAGCCATTTATTCAGTTTCAGTAGGTATTGGTGCTTCTGGTTCTGGTATTTGCTTAGCTGACTTCGTAGGAACCACATTCTCAGTTTTCATTGGCTATGGCTCTTCTTCAGTACCAGAGTGTTTTGCAAATTTTGCCTCCAAAGCATGCTATTTTGCTTTAATGTCCTTCAAATCCTGCACAATCTTAGTCAAGGCAGAATTTATCAACACAAGTTGTTCTTCAACATTTTTCATTTGATTTTTCCTGACTCTCTTTGGCTTTGGTTCTGGTGTAGGCAAGTCAGACTTATCATGCAATCGAAGCAGAAAGCCTTTCGTAATCGATTTTGATAGAGTTCTATTATGTCTCTTAGGACTAATAGGAACACTATTCTATGCTAAAATGCCTTGAATCAAGCATGGAAAAACAAGCAAGTGATAGTTAGAATGATATGGACCACTATGAACTATCATCCTACAGGCTAGCAAACCAAAATTTATTGGTCGATTAGTGCCTAAGCAGTACAAAAATTTTACTTTGTCTTCCCGAACTTAATTTTGATGAGAAGAGGGAAGCCAATTGAACTGTGCAATTTTATGCATCACTCTATACTTCTTCCTAAGGTACTACTGATCTATACCATCTCGAGGATTTCACTCAATGTCTTCTCTACCAGTTAATTCCTTAATCACTGCAGCCATGTTAAATTCCTCATCTAAAGCATGCATTAATCACTGCAGCCATGTTAAATTCCTCATCTAAAGCATGCAAACTGCCTATAGGAATGTCCAAGAATGTGTTTATGACATTTGGAGAGAATTTCACAAATTTTCCTCTACAATAAACTTTGTGATAATGAAAGCTTTTCGGATCATCAATGGCAGTTGAGATATTTGCATAGAATTCTTGAATTAAAGACTTCACAGGGGGTAGGAAGTTGTTTACCATACGAGTCTAGTATATAGACTCAAGAAGATCATTGAGACCATAGCTGTTGACGTCAGTAAGCTTTACCGGCCTTTCCATTTGTAACTTCCTTTATGAAGTGCACTTCAAAAATTTCTGCTTGATGTCGGCTGTGAGAAACTTGTTGTACTTCGGTTTAACTTTATCTTTCATCTTCTTCATTAGAACTAACTCGTCTTCGCTCATGGCTGGATCAATAGAAAACCTCTGTATGAGGTTGTTGAGACTGAGATGACGGTGTACTGTTGCTCTTGTTGCAACTGGAGTTGCTTTGAGAAGATGAAGAACTAGAGGTTTTTGTTGAACCAGATGAGGTAGCCATTGTTAGGGTTTACTGGTCTGTAAGAATTTTCAGAACAAGAAGAGAGAAGCAAGACGAGGGACAGTGGAGAAATTGTTGAATGGGTATGGAACGAACAGGAGAAGCTCAAAACCAATTCGCAATATACTAGGCCAAATTTAAAGAAATTTTGTTTTTAACAAAAAATTAATGTTAATTCTCTTTCCAAAAACCGTTTCATAACTGACATTAATGAAAAAAATTCAAAATTTGATTCCCATTAGAATAAGGAATTCTAATAGAATTAGGATTCACACCACTGAAACTTCTCCCCCTCAATTCAATAATACTGACATGGCATTTTTGACACATGGACACACAAGAAAATCAAATTTCGGATAAGCATAAAAAGCATCGTATGTTATGAAAAATGTAATAGAAAATACTTAACAATAATATAACAACAATATCTAAGCATCATATGAATCATTCTAAGAAAGCATATATCAGAGCTGTTTATTTACTTTTATTTTATTTTATCACTTAATCAAATTGAGTGATCAACTTGAGTATGCTTCTTATATACACAAAAGTTAGTCTCAATATGAATCTAAATAAATACAGTAGCTTTCACACATGTATAGAGGTAGCCCTTTTTCATTTAAGTGGGTGACCTTACCATATTTCCTAGATACAATGAAGTTACTCTCAATGGATGGCTTTCACATATCATATACTGGTAGCCCTCTCTCTATTTTTTATTTTTAAACCAGTATATATATATTTTTTCATTCACACAATTTTTATATTACAACTCACACATGCTTAATTAGAAGAAAACTTATGATATTACAGATACAAATAACAGTTTATTCAGAAAACTGATAGATGTCTAAGGCATTTCTTAGATTTTTAAATCTTGTTGTATTTAATGCCTTAGTAAACAAGTTAGCCAATTGTCTATCAGTAAAGATGTGTTCAATGTGTATTACCTTAGACTCTACAAGATCCCTTATAAAATGGTATCTTATGTCAATGTGCTTTGTTTTAGAATGTTAAACAGGACTTTTGGAAATATTTATAGCACTAGTATTATCATAAAACACAGTTATAGGCTTTTGTTTAATACCATAATCACTCAACATTTGCTTCATCCACAATAGTTGTGTGCAACAACTCCCTACTACTATGTATTCGGCTTCAGCAGTAGATAAAGAAATAGAATTTTGCTTTTTGCTGTGCCATGAAACTAAGTTAGTACCAATATAAAAACAACCTGCTGAAATGCTTTTTCTGTGATCTCCATTTTCTGCCCAATCAACATCACTAAACCCTGCAAGATAATCATTTATATCTTTAGAAAACCATATATCATAATCATGGGTTCCATGTACATACTTGATGATTTTTTTAGCCGCTGGTAGATGTGATTCTTTGGGATTTGCTTGAAATCTTGCACAAAGTCCTACACTAAAACACAAGTATAGTCTACTGCTGTGAGGTATAACAAACTGCTAATGATACTTCTATACAAACTTGCATCAACCTTTTTTCCTGTATTGTCTTTTGAAAGTTTCAGATTAATACTAATAGGAGTTTTCATTAGTTTTGAATTTTCAAGCCCAAATTTCTTTACAAGATTTTTAGCATATTTTGATTAAAATATGAATATCCCATCATTCATTTGCTTAACCTGCAATCCAAGAAAGAAATTTAATTCTCCTACCATGCTCATCTCAAACTCTTCCTGTATCAACTTAACAAACTCATTAGTTTTGCTTTTGTTAGTTGATCCGAATACAATGTGATCCACATATATTTGAGTAATAATAAAATAGTTAGATGCATGTTTGATAAACAAAGTCTTACCATTGCTACCTCTTTTATAACCTCTGTTGATCAAAAAATTTGTCAACCTTTCATACCAAGCTCTAGGAGCTTGTTTCAAACCATATAAAGCTTTGTTCAATTTGTACACAAAATCAGGATGTTTAGGATCTTCAAAACCCTTACATTGTTCAACAAAGACTTCTTCATTAAGATAACCATTTAAAAATGCTGTTTTAACATCCATTTGGTACAACTTAAAATCAAGCAAACAAGCAATTGCAATTAGTAATCTGATTGACTCAAGTCTAGCTACTGGTGCAAAGGTTTCATCAAAGTCTATGCCTTCTACTTGTGTGTAACATTGTGTAACTAGCCTAGCCTTATTTCTTACTACCTGTCCACTTTCATTAGTTTTGTTTTTGAAAATCCATTTAGTTCCAATGACATTTGCATTTTCTGGCCTAGGAACTAATTCCCATACTTCATTTCTTTTAAACTGATTAAGTTCATCTTGCATGGCTTGAATCCAAATATCTTCTTTTAAGGCTTCTTTAACATTTTTTTATTCAACTAAAGAAACATAATAAGCAAATCTTGCCTGATTTCTTACCTTGCTTCGAGTCTTCATCATGCCATCTGGTGTTCCAATGATAAAACTTGTTGGATGTGCTTTCTGAATCCATATGAGTGGATCTTTCCTTTCATCTTCATTCCTGATTGAATTTCTGTTCAAATCTGAGTTGTCAGTTGTTACAGTTATATTGGGTGTAACAGCAGCTGTTTCCTCTTTCATAATAGAGTCATCTTTATTACTGTTACTGTCTGAATCTGATTTCTCTGTATCTTCTATGAAGCTGGTTATGTTTTCCTCTTGTGAATACTTTGCATAATCATCTAGATCATCAAATACTACGTTTACAGATTCCATGACTGCCTCAGTTCTTAGATTGTAAACTCAAAATGCTTTGCTGTTTTGTGCATATCTCACAAAGACTCATTCATCACTCCTTGGATCCAATTTTTCTAACTGCTCTCTGTCATTCAAGATGTAACACCTGTATCTAAAAACATGAAAATATTTCAAATTCGGTCTTCTACCTTTCAAAATTTCATAAGGTGTCTGGTTAGTGTTAGGTCTAAGAAAAACTTTATTTGAAATATAACAAGCAGTGCTTATTGCTTCAACCTATAGCCTCTTGGTTGACTTTTTGTTATTGAGCATCACTCTAGCCATCTCTTGAAGAGTTCTATTCTTCCTTTCCATAATGCCATTCTGTTCAAGGGTTTTGGGAGCTGAAAATTCATGATAAATTCCACGATATTTGCAAAAGTCAGCATAGCTAACATTTTTAAACTCCTTGCCATGATCACTTCTTATTCTCACAATCCTTCCAATGTTCCTATTTTGCTTATTTTCAAGCTTAACACAAAGATTCCTGAAAGCTTCAAAAGTGTCAGATTTTTCTTTAATAAAATCAACCCAAGTATATCTAGAGAAATCATCCACACAAACAAATATATATTTGTTATCTGTAATGTTTTCAATTTGCATAGGACCCATAAGATCTATGTGAAGCAAATCAAGTATTTTGGATGTGCTAAGATATGGATTTGATTTGTGTGAACTTCTAATTGGTTTTCCCATTTGACAGGGTCCACAAATTTCATTAACTTTGTCATCAAGTTTAAGAACTCCTTTTACAGCACCTAACTTAGTTAATTTAACCAAGTCTTTGTAATTTAAGTGTCCTAGTTTTTGATGCCATAATTCTAAATCCAAAATCCTAGCTTGAAATGCAATCTTTACCAAATAACAATTATTTGAAGATCTATTACCTTCTAGAATGCATTCATCAAAATTATCTAAGACCATGCATTTGTTTTGTGTGAAATTAACAATATACTTGTCGTCATATATCTAACTAATACTAATAAGATTAGCTTTCAAACCTTCAACCAACAAGACATTTTGAAAATTGGGTAGACCTTTGACATTCAAAGTGTCTTTACCAATGATCTTACTCTTTGCTCCATCTCCATAGGTGACATTACTATCCCTGCATGCTTTAAAATCTGTTAAAAACTGTTTATTTTCAGTCATATGCCTAGAACAACCACTGTCAAAATATCACAAATTGTTATATGATTGGTTAAGAGCAGTAAAAGCAATATGGCATACTGTCTTGTCTTTCTTAACCCACTGCAGTTGTGATTTTGGTAACAATTTGAACTGCTTTGATATTTTATGCAAAAGATTCAATAATTTAAAGCATCTAGGCCTAATGTGTCCCTTTTTATCACAAAAATGACAAGTAGGAATGAATTTTCTTACCTTTTCAGGACTAGATTTGAAAGGGCTCAGAGGGGAAACAAATGTTTCATTACTCTTTGAACTAGGACTCGACCTTAAAGAGTTAAGTTTAGAATGTTTGCCTGATGTTGAAGCTTTCACAAAACTATTTTTGATGAGGATGCAACATTACCTTCTGTATACCGCAATCTATGTTTGTTGGAGTTGTCTCTTCCAAGACTCAAGACCTGATCAAGTTTAACTGCTCCAATTTTGAGTTGATCAACATACCTCTTGCTTTTAACCAGTTCTGTTGTGATTTTTTCAATATGTACTGTTTTGTCTATCAAGACAGTCTCCAATTCTATGATATGTTTTTAGCATAAGATTTTTCACATTTTAGAACTTCAATCTCCTTCTTCAAGGTTTTGATTTCTTCTTTCTGACTCAGCCATTCACTATAGAGTGCATTGTAAGTTTCTTGCAACTCTTCATAGTATTCGGGACCATCTTCATCATCTGAATGATCAACACTGGTTCTGTAATTTTTTGTTATGTCAGACATAACAGCTTTCTCTTTATCAATTACAGATGCAGTAAATGCAACAAAATTGCTCATACAATCTTGATCTTCTAAATCCGATTTTGATTCATTACTCCAGGTTGCTGTTAGGCCTTTGTCTTTCTTCTTGAGATTAACACATTCAAACTGAATATGCCCATAACCAGAACATTCATAACACTAAATCTGCCATTTCTTATCTGGTTGCTTCGATTTCTTCTTGTCATTCTCTTTGTTGAACTTCCTGAACTTGTCTTCGTTTGAGTTTGATGGTTTTCCTTGATTCTTTTTCCTGAAATTTCTTTTCATGAACTTGACATAATTCTTTGTTAGAAAAGCAATCTGTTTAGAATCAGTTTCATCAAGCTCATCATTACTTTCATCATCAGATTTTTCAATTTTAACATTGAAAGCAATGTTTTTCCCTTTTTGCTTCCTACTACTTTGATTAATTTCAAAGTTTTGGAGAATGCCAATAAGTTTATCAACTATCATCTCATCAGTGTTTTTAACTTATTCAATGGCTGAAATTTTAGGTTGAAATTTATCTAGGACAGTCCTAATTATTTTGCTAACAATTTCTGTATTAGTGAAAGTTTTTTCAAGCATGTATGCAGAATTTGTGATGTGACATATCTTATAGTAAAACTTAGAAATTGACTCATCGTCATGCATCATCAAATTTTCAAATTGAGAATTTAGTCTTATCAATTTAGATCTTTTAACAGATGCGATACCTTCATGTTTTACCAATTGTAAGTTTTGGAAGTATGCAGTTATAAAACATATAACAGTAAACTATAATGTAAATCGGCATAGAAGGATTTTTTCGTGGTTCGGTTATAAAACCTACATCCACGGATAGCTATAGAGCTGCAATTCACTAAGTTCTTGTTTGTACAATTTTTAGGATCTTTTACAGTGCTGACTCACTCTCATACACTGATCTAATCTTTATAAAACAAAATCTTACCAAGATCTTAAACTCTAGTAACATTACCCACTCTCTGTCACAGATAACTTAACAACACACTGTTAAGTTATTCATAACAAACGATGTCTGACGTTGAATTACATAAGCACTTAACGCACAAGTCATCCCAAGTGTCTACTAACTCTCACAGACTTAATCAAGAACTCATGTACAATTTCTACTACTCATACATGAATCAAATACTCAAAGAATCAAATCAATAAAGACATTCCAATTAGCGTTGAAGCTTTTCTCTCAAATCTTGGAATGCCAAAAAAAGAACACTCCCTATCAACTATTGAATTTTGCCGACTAAGTTATGTAAAAAATAACTTAGTATATAGTGGGAGGTCTGAACGAAATCTTTTAGAAATCCTGTAAAAATCTAAATCAAAATTACATTAGGATTAGGAGAAATAAAATAGGATGGAATATAATTAAACTCCTAAAGGAATTAGGACACAAATAAATATTCTCCTATTTTAATTAGGATACTAGAAACAATATCTTAATCTAAGGAGATATTTATTGTAAACCAAATACTTCCTAAAATATAATTCTAAAAACAGTAAAATAAGAAACAACATAATATTTTAGTTTTATCACAAGTTGAACAAAAGAATCATCATATGCATGGCACATGCATATGTAGTAGACGTTGACACCAACAATATTAAAATACAATAAGTAAGTCACAAAACTGAAAATACATAACGCAAAAATGGATTATACAAACAACTGATACAAAAATATGAAAATCATAAACTAAACACAAAACCAAGGAGAATTACAAGGAGCTCACATTAAAAAACTTATATATTATGGGTTGAAAGACAAGCAAACACTTGCAAATTAAAGAGAGAAAGAAAGATCTATCATAATGAGTGTAAGTACTATATACGTTTACATCCTACCTTGATCTCATTTCTCTCTAACTTGTTTGTGAACAAACCCACATGTCTTCTCTCTTCCTCTACCAGCCTATATTCTTTCACTCTTTTATGCTCGTAGCATTTATTCTTTCACTCTTTTATGCTCGTAGCAAATGCTAAAGCAAATGGTTGAACCCAAGTTTTTTAATCAAGTAAAACATACAAGTAAACATGTTATATTTGTTATACAAAGAAATACCCATATAAACAAACAATTAGAGTAGATATTTCTTAACACATAATGTTAAGAAAATGAAAACTAATACATAAATAAACCTTTGGCAAGATGATGTTGAAAAGATCGATCAAATCCTGCATTCCAAGGAGCAACTTTGAATGATGACTAAAAAGTATAACACAATAAACAAATTATAAACACTTTAAAAAAGTAGAGGGAAAAAATTAAAATAAAACAAAGTATTTTTTCCTTTATAAAAGAAATTATGATGTAGAGAGAGTTGAAATTGAACCTGGCAGAGTGATCTAAGTTGGTGAGGAGGCAAAGACGTCAGAGTCAATTGAGATTAAAATCTAGAGATGCCGGACGATAACACTCGAGACCGCTCGAAAGAAGCAAATGGAAGTGAATGAAAGTATTCAAAGTGTTGAAGAAGAGTTGTGGGATGTACCTACTACTGGAAAGAGACTAAAATATGATCACACCTTTAGTTTCTCTAGAGTTCTACAACAACCAATATGAAGTTACAAAAAACATGTCGAAGTCAAGATGAGTGAATAAACTAAGGGGGAAAAAGAAAGTCATGGCAAACACCCCAAACAAGAAAGTGGAGGTGGCTGCGAGTTGAAGAACGAGAGATAGTGCAGTGGCGATGACCTGCGAGTACGACAATGACGGTGCAGAGGAGGTCAGCTACAAGCACGATAGAAGATAGTGGACACGAGGAACAACGACGCAGCGATGGTGAAGGAAGGGAGCCATGGAGTGGTGGAGCGGTTGCAAATCGCCTAGAGGTGTTGGAGGAGCAGTGAAATCGGTAGAAGATTGGGAGTTGAGTTGTGCCCAATCTAGGTTTAAATTACACACCTGACAAAATGCAAAACGACATCATTTCATTTGATATTAAATAAACTAATTTATTTTCTATTAGTTATAATTTAATAACTAAATATCATAACTTATGATATATCTATATTTTACCATAAAATTATATTATTTTAATAAAATATTTAAAATTGAAAAATAAAAATTTAAAATCCTAATATTAGTTAAGTTTTTATGTTAAATAATTTTAAATCTAATACATCTATATTTAATATTAAAAAAATTTAAATTTATAAAATTTTCATATTGCTTAAATTTTTAAAATTAGTTAAGTTCTTTATATTCAAAAATTTTATTTCTAACTATATCTTTATTTAATGTCCAAAAATATTTAAAGTTTTCAAATTCTAATATTAGTTAAATATTTTATGTTCAAAAACTTTAATTTTAATAAACTAAAAATTAAATAAAAATCAAAATATACAAAATTAAAATAAGACATTTGGTAACATGCAAGAAAGGATTTTGCTTAATCTTATAACTATTGCAATGTGCAGAAAATGCACGTTGCTGAATGAGACTTTTCGCAACGTGCATGCTTTGCACGTTGTTAAAAGGCAAATTCAGAAACTTTTTGCAACATACAAAAAATATGTGTTGCGAAAAGCTTCATTCAACAACGAGCTTGACTGTGCGTTGCCAAACGTGTGTTGCCATATCCAACTTTTCTTGTATCCTCTCAATTCCTCCCTTTTCTCTCATTCTTCCATTACCAACTGTCCAACTTCAAGCACCTCTTCATCTCATCACCTTCCACTATCCCTTGTTCACATTCACTCTCACTCCACTCTTCCACACTTCTTGTATGAGCTTTGCATTTGTCCCTTGATCTTTCCACTAAGGAAACGCCACCACAAGAACCTCGCAAACAAAGCTTTTCAGAGCTGAATTCCACCTATAACACATTATACAACACCTAATTGTTGGGTGAGACAACATATCCACTTGTGAGCACGGTGGCACTATAATCCCCTCCTTCTTTAGATCTTCTTTGTAGCTCATCAATTTACCTTCCTCTTTCTCTTCCTCTGATCCATTTTTATTTTCTCGAATGACCCACAAGAACGAGTAGCCAGTTGCGAGCAACCCATATGCAATCTCCTCCAGCTATTGCTTTTCCAACACGATCAAGCTTTCAAACGATAGGTAAACAACTGATGTGAGATGAGAGAGTGAGGTTTGTGGTTAGAGATGCAGTTGCAAATGACAGAGAGTAAGGTGAGAGGGAGATGATAAACGGAGAGATTGAGATTGAGATTGGTTTAAAGGTTTGAGAATTTTAAGTCGTTTTATTGGGGTTTAGTTATTTTTGAAATTAAGATTTTTTTTAAATTTTATGAATTATACATGAAAAGGTTAAAATCGTCCTTCCATATTTTTGTTAATGTTAATTTTAACGGATCATGATTTTAATAAAAACTCGGGAGTGTGATTGATTAAAAATGCATGGTCATTCTCTTGTTAAAATTAAGTCAAAACTCAAGGATACTTATTAATATTGTCTTCTTTAAAATTATAGTAGTACTAGACTTACAACATTTATATAATTCAAATTTTATAACATGATATGGTAGTCTATATAGTAAGATTCTGTTAGAGATGTAACTTCCATTATTATTTTTTTCTCCTCCAGTGAATTTTTTTCATGTACCTGTCCTATTAGGTTATAGAATTTGAATTATATAAAGGTTGTAAATTTAACACTATTCTTAACATTAAATAAAGAAAGTTGTACGTAATGAGACTAATGGCTAATTTTTGAAAAAAAAACCAAAAAAATTAAAGATAATCTTTTATAGAGAGATTTTAAGATCTATATAATTATAGTGACTATTAAAGATAATTATCAAACTATATTACACCTTAAAACTTTGCACAAATACAAATTGATTGGAAGCTGACACCTAAGTTGAAGTCGATTGAACATATCTAATATAGAAAAACAAAAAGGAAAAATAAGATGATTATTTTTCTTAATTCTATTTATGATGCATGACTAGCTGAACTAAAAGTCTTGAATCTTAAAAAATAAATAAACTATAAATGATGATTAATAAGAAAATTCTCTTATTATCGGTCTGTTTGGGATTGTTGTATTATAGGAAATTGTTGTAGAAAAGTATTGTAGGAAAGATATGATATTACCTTTACTGTCTAAAAAAGTTATAGATGTTTGGTAAAAGAGTAGTTCTATTCAGTCCCCATTTTTTATCTCATTATCTCACACCTCTTATTGAATCTGAATAAAATTGTAATTTAGACAATCTTTTATTACACTCCATATTCAATTTTGAGTATATTTATGCTAAACTTATTTAATTATTATTTGATTTTAATGGTGTTTGATATTTTTCCCCTTCAATATAACCTTTAATTAAATTATTATTTAAGCTTAATGATGTTTGACTATGTTTTTTTATCAAATTCTTTTATGTATTTGCATTTTGTAAATTTAAATACTAACATATATGACACATAAAAAAACATTTTAATGACTTTAACTTTAATCAATTGTTTCTCTCTATATTATTAAATTCTTCAAATTTATATTAACAAAATAATCAATCAAATTTTTATTAATTTTGGTGTTTGAGAGAGAAAAAGAAAGAAAGAAAAATAGTAATATGGTGTTTAAATTTGCAATTATGTAATTGCTGAAATTTTAAGGTAAAGATAATTGAATTGTAAGTAATTTGGGATTGAAAAAAGCATAAAAACTTGAGAGAAAGAATAAATATCGCGTTAGATTAGAGAAAAAAATAATAAAAAAGATTAGAAATATATAAGAAGAAAGAGAGTTTTTGTCAAGTTAACTTTCTTAATATTAATTATCTTATTTATTATATTTTTATTATAATTTTATCCTTATTTAATTTTGAGGTGGGGGCTAGTCAGATAGAAAGAGGGTTGAATAGAACCACTCTTGGTAAAATAACTTTTCAAAATTACTATATTGTCCAAAAGTTATGGATATGTGTTTCGTAAACTTGATTTTCAAAAGCTAATTTTTAAGGAAAAATACAAAAGTATAAAAAAATTTAAAAAGAAATATTATTAAAAATTAAATCTAAATTTACATTATTAAAAGTAAATAATAAATTATGATCAAAATAATTTTAAAATGAATATATATTTACTAATTTATTACTTAAAATAGTAAAATGAAAAAATTGAAAATGTTTTGTCATACGTCAGCCATTGACAGTCGTCGGCCATCATCGTAGTGGCGTGTCGGTGATAATGCCACCACCTCTAGTCTACACTTTTTGAATCCGTTGGTATCTCCGCCATTAAAACCATTGAATTAACGAAGATCTAAGGTCAAAATTTCGAGGTCAATCAGTTTCACCCAGCAGTTTTCATACCAATTTTTAAAATTTTTATCAAACACCAAAATAGATTTATCTAATAACAGAATTTAAGTTTAGTGTAATAACAGAGCCGAATACACACTATATAGTTTATGACAAGTTAACCTTCAGTTAATCTCCTTAGTTAGCACGTGCGCACACACACATATATATGAGAGATATTTTAATATAAGATTTTAATATAATTTATTAATAAATTTTTTAATTAAGATTAAAATTTAAAAAATTATTTTTAATACTACCAATTTAACAATCACATAAATTATTAGATTTTATAAATCAATTACTAAAAAATTATATCTAATTTTATATTCTATAATCGAGTGCCAACCGTAGTTTTGTAGGTTATGAGTTAAGTACTTATTTTCTATAGCAATATCATTATTTGCTGCGGAGAAGTTAAATAGCCGTTTCAGCGGCTGATGAGATGTCCTTTATTTAATGGAAACTTTTGTCCTGAACTTATCCAATAATTAATTCCAATAGCAAGTTGATGCAAGACGCCAATCAGATAGCGCGGCGGCAGGAAATTATGGAAACTAGCACGGACTTGTAAACCCAACGTTAACTTGCTAATTAATGTTTAAATTTTACATAAATTATAAAAATTTCTTATAACGATTTCCATGCAAACTGATTATAATATGATTATTGGATGTTATTAAATTATTATCTTAATTAATCACATTATATTCCATCATAAATTTGTTAAAAAGTCTGTAAATTTAGTTGTATTCAGCATAAGTTGGGACATGGGGTGTTTAAAAATTAAGCAAAATTGTCTGAAAACCAGGATTGCATTCCGTAGAATTAGGCAATATAAATAGAGAAATATTATATTTATAATATTTATATAATTTGATATAATAATTTACATAACAAAAATTTATTAAAAGATAAAAAAATATTAAAAATATTACATATTTAATATAATTTTATTATTTAAATTATGATATTTTATTATAAAATTTAAATTATGTGTCTAATATTATTATATTATTGAAATAAATTAAGCTTTGTCTTTGTTTGATGTGACGGGCTCCAAGGACAAAACCATTAATTTTATAATATTTTTTCAAAACAAGGAACTCAGTGGTCCCTATTAGCATCTAAGTACAGCATTTTGGTTCCCATTTGAGGTCAACCGTCCCGCAACTCTGTGTCGCTTCCCGCAACTCTGTGTCGCTTCACAAGTATCTGCTCTAGCTCTCTCAAGCTCTTCACCAATTTCTTATATATAAATATATATATATATATATATATATATATATGTATATATGTATATTTTTCCCTAAAACCAAGTAATTCACTTTCTGATCTCTTTAATTTTCACCACTTCACCACATTTCTCTTGATTTAAATTTCTACTTAAATCTTTTTTATTTCATTCGTTTCACCTCATCAACGCTTTGATATTTTTTTCATTGATCACTCTTTTGCTGTATTTTATCTCTGAGTTTGATTTGTTTTGCCTCTTTGTGTCGATATTTAAAAGAGAAGAGCTTCTCCCTAGTTGTTCTCTTTTTATATATCTCTGTTCGATCATATTTGTTTTTCTTTTCCTCCGTTTCTCAAATCTTTTTCAAAAAAATAAAAAGTCTTCCTGGTTGTTCTCTTTTTATCTCTGTTTTGTTTTGATTTGTTCTGCTATTCCTCTATTTTTCGAAACTCAATAATAATAATTAAAAAAAAAAGAATTTGAAAAACTTTTTTATTTCCTACGTTTCTTCTGAACACCTCCTACTTTTTTCCATCCAATTCCTTCCACTTCAACACTTCTTTGCTGCAACACAACAACATTTCTCGTAAATATTCTACATGTAAGATGGCTTGTTCATCATCTTCCTCTCCTTCAATTAACATTCAAGAAAAGTATGATGTCTTCCTCAGCTTCAGAGGGGAGGATACCCGTCTTAATTTCATTAGCCATCTCTATGCCGCTTTGTGCAATAAACAAATCCAAACCTTCTTTGACGAAGATGGACTCAAGGTGGGAGACTTTATTTCTTCTGCGCTTTCTGAAGCCATTGAAGGGTCAAAAATCTCAATAATCATTTTCTCAAAAAACTACGCTTCTTCCACTTGGTGCTTAGAGGAACTTGTGAAGATTCTTGAATGTAAGGAAAGGAATAACCGAATGGTTATACCAGTTTTCTACCATGTAAGTCCATCAGATGTGCGGCACCAAAGGGGAAGTATTGGAGATGCTTTTGTTAAGCACGAAAAACGTCTCGATAGGATTCCAAAAGAAAAGGTGCAGAGATGGAAGGCTGCTTTGACTGAGGCTTCCAATCTACGTGGATGGGACTCGGCGACTATCAAGTAATTGACTCTCTCTCTTTATTACTCTTTCCTGTTTAACCTTACATTCCACTTTGCGTAGAAAAAATACAGAAAAAATTAAATGATTTTGTTGATGGTGACAGAGAAGTGTTGCTTTAGTTGTCTCTAAAGTACATTATTTTGTTTCCGTATTGATCATTTTAACTTTGCTACTTTTTTATTTTTTTTTCACATTTGCTAGGTCCGAATCCGAACTTGTAAAACGGATCGTGGATTATATTCTGGAGATATTAATGAATAATCGGTCAATACCACGGGAGAGATGGATTCCCGCTACCAAAGGCTATGAGTCCTTTGAATCAAGAATCTCAACTTTAAGGGATATAGAAAAGGCATTAAATGATCCCAATATCAACATGATTGGGGTGTATGGGATGGGCGGCATTGGCAAGACTACACTAGTCAAGGAAATTGCGATGAAAGTTGAGAAAGAAAAGCTCTTTGATGCGGTTGTTTTTGCACATGTATCTCAGACTCCAGAGATAAGAAAAATCCAAGGCGAAATTGCAGATATGCTAGGTCTGGAATTTCGTGAGGAAAGCGAACGTGGTAGAGCTAAGAGGTTATATGAACGACTGAGTAAAAACAAGGTCCTTATAATTTTGGATAATATTTGGACAGATCTTGATGTTGAGACTATAGGAATTCCTCTTGGAGATCATCATAGAGGGGGCAAGGTGTTGTTGACAGCAAGAAGTGTCGATGTATTGTCAGCTAAGATAAATTGTGAAAATAATTTTCAGGTTGGCATCTTGGATGAAGAAGAAGGTTGGAGTTTGTTCAAGAAGATGGTAGGTAAAGATTTTGAAAATCCGGAGTTACAATCCATAGCAATTGATGTAGCAAAGGAATGCGGAGGCTTGCCCATTGCCATTGTTACAATAGCAAGGGCATTACGAAACAAGAGTACACATGAATGGAAGAATGCATTGCAAGAACTAAGAAATCCTTCTAAAAGGAGTTTCACAGGAGTACAGGCAAAAGCATGTTCAACTATAGAAACAAGTTACAATCAGTTAGAAGATGGGGAACTTAGATCAATTTTTTTGCTGTGTGGTTTAATGCCAGATAATGTGTATATTTCAGACATTTTGAGATATAGTGTAGGTTTGGGTTTACTTCAAAGCATCAGCACAATGGAAGAAGCACGAAATAGATTATATACATTGTTGCATAAACTTAAAGCCTCTTGCTTGTTGCTTGACTGCGAAACCAGTGAAGAATTTTCTATGCATGATGTTGTTCGTGATGTTGCTTTATCAATTGCATCTAGAGACCAGCATGTATTTAGGGTGAGCAGTAATGTTGCTTTAGTGAAATGGCCAAGCAAGGATGAACAGAAAAATTGCAAAGCGATTGTTTTATGTCGAAGTAATACTAGTGATGAGCTTCCTGAGGGGTTGGAATGTCCACAACTTGAGGTTTTCTTCTATCGGAGGTATGGATACATACGTTCTTTTGTTAAAATCCCTGAGAATTTTTTTGCAGGGAAGACTGAACTGAATGTTCTAGTGTTGACTGGATTTTGGTTATTGTCACTACCATCATCGATTCATCTCTTAGTAAACTTACGAACATTGTGTCTGGATCAATGTGATTTGGGAGATATAGCCATTATAGGGGAACTGAGAACACTAGAAATCCTAAGCTTTCGCAGTTCTAATATTGAGGAGTTGCCCAAGGAAATAGGTCAATTGAGCTGTCTCAACTTGTTAGATTTAAGCAGCTGCGGGAAACTAAAAGCTATTCCACCTAATGTTATCTCTAGCTTATCCCAGCTAGAAGAACTATATATGGGTAATACCTTCATACAATGGGACAATGAAGCAACTAACACTCAGAGAAGGAATGCTAGCCTTCATGAGTTGCAGCATTTATCTCATCTAACCAATTTAGAGATTGATATAAAAGATGCCAAGATCCTGCCGAAGGGTTTGTTCTCCAACAAGCTTGAAAGGTACAAGATATCGATAGGAGATCAGTGGCACTGGTGGTACTACGAAAGTTATGAGTGTACGAGAATGTTGAAACTCGAGTGCAATACCAATATTTTTGTGGAGGATGTCATGCAGTTGAAAGGAATTGAAGTCTTATATTTAGATGAATTGCCAGGTGTCAAGAATGTTCTTTGTGAAGTAGATACGAATGGTTTTCCACAGCTGAAGCATCTTCATGTTCAGAATAATCCACACCTTTTGTGCATTGTGGAGTCCATGGAATTGGAATCTCATGAGGCCTTCCCTCGATTGGAGTCATTGTTGCTTAGGAATCTGGTAAACTTGGAGAAGATATATCATGGTCAACTTACAGCAAAATCTTTTGTAAAATTAAATAGCATAGTGGTTGATAACTGCAATAAATTGAAAAATATTTTCTCATTCTCCATTATAAAGGGCCTTCCACAACTTCAAGCGATTAAAGTGATTGGCTGCAAGGCTGTAGAAGAGATATTTGTGGTTGGAAGAGAGGATGATGTCAACAACAATAAAAGAATTGGTAACATTGAGCTTGGTCAATTACGATTCCTGACTCTAAAATCTCTTCCAGTCCTTACAAGTTTCTGCTCTAAAGTGAAGATACAATCCATGTCAGAAGAAAGAGTATGGAAGGACAATGAAGTCATTTTGAAAGATCAACATGATGCGCCCACAACGCTTTTCAATGAAATGGTAGTTCAAGGATGATCTTATTATTAATTGTCATTGCAATTTTTTAGCTTATTTGCATTGCAATCACATGAAACTGAAAATAATTGAGATCTAAGATACACATCAACATCGTATCATAATGGGAATCACATAACACATTAATAATCCATTTGAGCTTGGTACTGACATGCATTGTTTGTTGCTTTGAATACCTGAATATTTTTCTCTTCAATGGTTCTCAATTGAAATTTTAGTGGCCTTGAATGTGTTTGTGTGTGTGCATGCATTAGTATGATTTGAATTTTTGTTTTTATTATTATTTTTTTTTGAAGGGGATGGGGCCACTTGTGCTAAATTTAAACAATCAACTACAGGCTGCTAGGCATCCATTAGCACTCTTATTAATCCTTGATTGAAGCCACATTTTAGACATGTGATCAGTATGCATATGTAATTAATTATATCATCAAAATGAATATTAACTTCATGACACATGCTTGATCTATAATCTTCAAATCATTTGGAAATAGTTTCCAATCAAATTAAATGTAGCAGGTTAAACTTTGTGTAAGAAGAAGATAAATGGTTGCTTGTCTCTAGCTAGGAGAGGGTGATTCTCAGATTTTTATAACATGTCATTAGTCCATCACAAGCAATTATAACTTCTCTTATGTATAATGGATGATTGAAACAAGGAATTTCACTGCAGGTTCTGATGCCTAGTTTAGAGGCCTTGAAAGTATTTTCAATTGATTGTGAAAAGATCTGGCAGAACCAATTTTCAGCAATGTCATCTTCCTTCCAAAATTTAACACATTTAATTGTATGCCGATGCAGTAATTTGAAATATCTATTTTCATCTTCTATAGTTAGAAGCTTTTCGAAGCTCCAACACCTTGAGATACGTGAGTGCCCTGTTTTAAAAGAGATAATAGCCATTGAAGAATTAGAAGAAGAAAGGAAGGACATAGTGATCCTTGATCAATTAAGCTTCCTGAAGATTGAAGGTCTCAAAAACCTCTCAAGATTCTTCTCAAAATACTATATTGAATTTCCTTCCTTGCTAGAACTGCAGATAAAGCAATGCCCTAAATTTAAGGCATTTGGCTTGGAAAACCCAAGCGCAGACTTAACAACTGGTGCAGAAGAGGGAAAAATGAGCTTGATGGTGATTCAGCCTTTCTTCGATGAAAAGGTAGAAGACTGTTCTTAAATTTGCAATTGTTTTCTTCTTGATTTTATATAAATACTATCCATGTAAAGCTAGAAGGATCAATTATGGGACGAGCACAACAGGTTTTTATACCCTTACCTGGGTTACCGATGTCTTATATGCACTTTACAACTCATAAACATACACTTTGCTTGGCACTGTCTCACCCTTTACTAAACTAACGTATAATCACTGACACTCAAGTGACTCTTCAATCACTTCACGTGCAAACCTTACGTCACTCACACAAACTAGCATTGTAGCACTCTAGCAAAATTCACTTAATTACCAGCTTGCTACTCACGCCACTGGCAAACAATTCATGTCACTTGCAAAGTTGCATTCAAGTGTTACACAAAGTCTTCTCCCACGTTTACTCACCAGCTGCTGCCTACATCTTTGCCAGCTTGCTCTCAAGTGGAGCTCTTGCTGCGATTATTAGACCTCACATGTTGGTTAAAAGGATATACTTTGCTATCTCATGAAGCTTCTTCCATGTTAATTTTAAAGTGTTAATGTATTTTTACTCCATTTGATTAACCTAGTGATATATTTGTCCAATGAAAAATACTTCCATTTAGATAAATATATCCCCAAGTTACTCAATTGAAGAAGCTATCGAAGATTAAAAGACTGGCTCGAGTCTGATGTGTTTATTTAGAGGTCAATATCTTAATATTGATTTTAAACGAGGAGCTTGTTTGCAGGTTGTGATGACCAAGTTGGAAGCATTGGAAGTGTCTGCTATTAATTGCAAAAAGATTTGGCAGAACCAACTTTTAGCAACATCTTCTTACTTCCAAAATTTAACTCGTCTAACTGTACAAGGCTGTGGTAATTTAAAATATCTATTCTCATCTTCTATAGTTAGAAGCTTTTTGAACCTCCAACACCTTGAGATACGTGAGTGCCCAGTTTTAGAAGAGATAATAGCCAGTGAAGAGTTAGAAGAAAGAGAAAGGGAGAACATAATGTTCCCTCAATTAAACCTCCTCAAAATGGAAAACCTTGGAAACCTCTTTAGATTCTGCCTGGATGATTTTATTCAATTTCCATCCTTGAAAAAGCTGCAGATAAAGAAATGCCCTAAATTTAAGGCATTTGTTTTGGGAAGTGTGGGCAAATACTTAACAACTAGTGAAGAAGTGGGAAAAATGAGCTTGATTGAGATTCAACCTTTCTTCAATGAAAAGGTAGTAGACTAATTTATCATTCCCATTTTGCCATTGTCCTCTATATCAATATTTATAATTATTTTCTTTCTGGTTATGGATGACTATTTTCCACTTAAAACTACAATGATCCGTTATGTCATCAATATATACAACAGGTTGCATTCCCTTATCTGGAGGAAATGGCTTTTTCGGACTTGGATGACTTGAAGATGATATGGCACAACAACAGACTTGATCACAATTCCTTTGGCAGACTAAAATCGATCAAAGTTGAAGGCTGTGATAACTTACAGATTCTTTTTCCACCCAATATGTTTGAAAGGTTCTTAAGACTGGAGTCTGTATATGTTACTAAATGTCAAAGTTTGAAAAACATTTTTCCAGGCTCCATGGCCAGGAGTCTTTTGCAACTGAAAAAGCTTGAGATAGTTGGTTGTGGAATATTGGAGGAGATTTTTGCTAACAAAGGACAAAGAGAAACAAGTATAATTAGGTTTGTCTTCCCAAAAGTAACCCATCTAGTACTCCAAGACCTACCAGAACTAAAAACTTTTTACCCTGGAGCATATACTACAGAGTGGCCTGTTTTAGAAAGTTTGGAAATGAGTGATTGTGAGAAAGTAATGGTGTTTGCTTTAGAAGGTCATGACTTTCAAAAGACTAGTGATGAGGACCAACTTGATATCTCTGCACAATCCTTCTTTTCAGTCCAAGAGGTGTGAAACTACTTTCTTTCTTCTTCTTCTTCTTCTTCTTCTTTTTTTTTTTTTTTTTTTTACCTTTTTTGCACTTATGAACATGTAGAATCATATATCTCTTCATTGTCAAACTGAAAATCTAATATAAAAATCTAGTTCAGGTATGGTCCATGGTAATATTACGTAAATGGGTTTGGTTCATATTATTGCCTACTAGTAAGATAGCTCATAATAATTCATATGATATTTATTGTTTGTTTTTCTTATCTGAACTCTTTTTAGGAGCAGAGATTTGTTCAATAGATTGAGAAGTTTGACTTAATTATTTATTTTACAAAGCTATATATACATTTTTTGCATGTTATTACCTTTGGAAAGTAAATTACAAAATAGCATGATAAAAGTTATTAATTTCCTGTAGATCTATTAACCATTTGCTGTGTAGCTCAAATGTTAGATCTTTTCAAATGATCAATAATCTAGAACCGAACAGACTTAAATTTGACTGCATAATTTTTTTTTTCTTAACATTATTGTTCTTTTTAATTTTTCTTAATTGATTTCACAAAACTGATTGGATTATATGTTACAGTTTAACTCATATGACGGAAAAAATTATATTTTGATGGATTCCGAATGAGCTGGGTCTACCAAAATAGGATCAAATTGAAAATCAGTCCAATTGATGTAATGAAGGCTGAAAAATATTACAGAATCAAGAATATTAAGTTGGGAAAGAAGAATCAAATTTTAAATTTTCCTGGATTTCCCTTTGATCCAAAATTTAGGAGGGCTAAAGAATGAATTAAAATATAGACTTATGGGCTTCATATATTTCAACTGGGGTCCTTGCGTGGTACCATATGCATTCTTAAGAGTATTCTTCTCATCCAGTTCACTAAAGAATATTATTAAAACTTTTATTTAGTCACTAGAAACACTTTTAAAAAAAAATTAAAATCATTTATTTAGTCAATACCAAATTAATAGACGAATGCATAAATGCATTCAAAATAATATTAAAGGCTAAAAATTTTGTTGAAAATTGATGAGCAAACTGATTCCAATGCGTTTTCTCCTTATCGTCCACTTATCAGATAAGTTTATGCATTATATTTTTTGGTATTTTTTCTTTGTCATTCAATCAAATATTAATCTAACTATGAATTTGTATTAGTTATGTATGCACTTATTACTGGAATTATAAAAACATATCAAATAAACATTTACTTCTTGAAATTTTAATATTGTTCGCTAAGAAGGATTGGTGTGGAGCCTTTTTTTTTTTTTTTTAATTTTAAAGGTTGTTTATATCCTGCCATTTAGTTATATAAATTGAACAACATATATTAAAGAAGTGTTTGAAGAAAAATATTTGTCACGTGATCTGGTTATTAAGCCTTTTGTTTCTGTTGAAAAGATTTACTCTTATTAATGTATATTCTACAATTTCTATGTGATTTGTCTTCAGATCTTCCCTAGATTGGAGGTGTTGGAAATAAGGAAGAACGTTGTGATGATATGTTATAGAAAGTGCCAGTTTCGAAGACACTTCCTTAGGGAACCTTCAACTCATGGTTTTGAGGCAGCTGTTGTTCCACTTTGTTTGCTTGAAATATTTTACAATCTAAATACACTCATGTTGTTTGATTGTTCTTACAAAGAGTTATTCTCATATGAAGAGGTGGAGAAACACGCTGGGAACTTTGCACAGATAAATTCTATACACTTAGATTCTCTTCTTAGTTTGAAGCACATGTGGAAACAAGATTCTAGGATGAACTCAATCCTTCAAAATCTTCAAATTCTAAGTGTAAACTTCTGTTTCAGTTTGATTGAATTAGTGCCATCCTCCGCTTCATTTCAAAATCTAACGACTTTGGAAGTATATTACTGCCTAAGTATGATAAACTTGGTAACATCGTCAACAACCAAAAGTTTGAAGCAACTCCGAGAGATGACGATAGAGAAATGCAAAAGAATGACAGAAGTAGTAGCAAGTGAGGATGACACAGCAGGTGATGTGATTGATTTTAGCAAATTGGAGAAATTGTCACTTGTTGATTTAGAAAGTCTCACAAGTTTCTGCTCAGGGAAATACACATTTGAATTCCCAGCTTTGGAAGAATTGACAGTGAAAGAGTGCCCCAATATGAAGATTTTTTGTGAAGGAGCCTTAAGCACGTCAAAGTTACGGAAAGTATGGCTAAATAGGAAGCAATGCTATTTGGAGGGTGATCTCAATGGAACCATACAAAAGGTTCATAAGCAAAAGGTATGCACTGCTTCATTAAAATATATATCTTCCATAATTTTGTGAATTTTTCTATCTTCCTTGTCCCTTTTATAACATGATTTTTTCAATAGAATAAAATTAAGAATCACCAGTTCAAGATACTAGACAAGGTCATCATAAGTCGTAACCTCAGCTTTTTACCATTTTCTTGTTCTTTTGTTAAGAGATCATTACAGGCAATGTTCACCTTGAATTCCCATCCACATAAGGTGTAGTAACTAAAAAAAAAAAATGTTTATCGTTTTAAATATGTACATTGAGGTCATTAAAAAAAAAGAAAAAAAACCAAAACCATCCAAAACCATAGCAGACTTTAAGAGTGTTAATAACTTTAAGGGTCTTATGGTCATTTTATGTTTTCGAAACCTATGGTTGTTGTTGATGCAACAGTGCTGGATCGCTCTATTTTGCTTCTTAAATAGTAACTTGCATAGGAGCTAAATAGGGATATACGATTATAGATAAATTTTATTAAGGGGAGGAGTAAGAGAGAGAGAATTTTGATAAATTTTCACTGATCATTATCCTTATTTAGTTCTGTTTTTTTTTTCCCCTTATAGCCATTTGATTGTGATGATATTTATGGACTGTTTAGGATGTATCCAACTAGGATATACATTCACTTAGTTATTTGCAAAATCTTTCATGAATATCTTTACCATGCATGTATCTAAATATAAATTAATTATTTAACATGCATGACTTTTTGTTTTTGAATCTATTCTAGATGATTCTACATTTTCAAAAGTACTCTCCGACAAATCTTTTAAATCTCTGATAGAAATCGTCGACAGCTTTAGGATATGCAGTAAGTATTCAACATATGTGATGCTGTGTAGGAGGGAAGAATTTACAATTTGACCCATCAGCCCTTAGGCTCATAAGCAATCTTCGGAGAGATATTCAATCAAAATTCTTGGATCTCATTTTGGATTCTTTGGTATTTGACTGATTTTATTGTTGATAATGCTGGCCACCTTCCAGTATTTCACTCTAGAAACAGATGGCAGTTAGCACCTTCCTTCCTTTTTATAAATCCATCTACAGACACAATTTTGTTTGGTTTCTCTGTTGTTTCGCAAGTCTAACTTTTCTTTAACAATTTATTCCTTTCAACATTGTTTCTTTCAATTTAATAGATTCCTTTCTTTTATAGATCCATTTGATTTTTCTGTATGATTTCTAACATTGCTTAATGTTGTTTTTTTTTTTTTTTCTTAATTCTTCTTATCTAGACAATCATATCTTAAATGACTCTCCTTGTGGCATGGCAGTGAAAACATCTCTTCCCTTAGTTTTAGACTTTGATATTTTGCCTTGCTCTTTTGTTTTCTTATATGACCTTCCTCGTGTTGTCAAGCACTTTCCATTGTTTCCAACTTTCTTTTCAGTCTTGATCACTCATTCTTGTGATCTTAAAGCTTCAAGAACATCTTCCATGTGAAGACTATCTCTTCCATATTTAATAGTAGCTTTAACCTTTCTAAAATTTTCTAGAAGAGAGATTTAAACAATAATGGCTCTTTTTCCTTCACTTATCTTCTCCTGAATATTGTGAAGGTCAACAATAATCTTGTTGAAATCATCAAGATTGTCTTCCAACACCTTGAAGGATCAATGTTGAACCCAAGCAATTGTTCTTTGAGATGTATTTCTTTGACAAGGATTTTGTCATATATAAAGATTTAAGTGAAGGCCAAACTTGCAGCAACAGTAAGCAGCAAATAAAGTAGAAGCGTAGGGAAAGAGAGATCAACATGAGTGTTTATCATAATTGAGCTCTCAGCCAGCCCACATCCATGCCTTACAGCCACTTGCTTTAAGATTCCATAAGTTCAAACTACCAATGGTTTCTAATTCACCAATCACTTGACACTACACTATATCAAGATTTTCAGAATGCTTTAGATGCGCCTTTTTACCTCTCTCAAGAGATAAAACTCACTAAGATATGATACAATAGATTAGGAACTGAATAACAACGGACAACCCACAAAACTCTCACTAGAAGGGAAAAAATCAATGCTCAATGTGTGTTCTTAGAAGATAAAAGCTCAATAGAATAGGAATCAATCATCAATCTTCAAAATATGTTCAAAAAAAGAGACCTGTGGCTATGTACATGAACATAAACAGATATAGTCCTTCAATTGTTGAAATTGAATTTCCATTTTTATGAGGCAAAGGACTTCAAAAGATGACGGTTGAAGCATGTGTTTGTGAACGAACGATCAATCTTGACAAAATTAGAATTCTAGTTGGGACAACCAGAATTCCAGTTTTGGATGAACTCTAACGCAGTTCTGGTTTGTATGTTATGCAAGATTCCTTTGCATTATATCCAAACCAGATTTCCATTTTCAAAGAAAAACAAAGTCCCATTTTTCATTGAAAATGGGATTTCAGATTTTAAGACAAACTTTGTGTATTTCAAAATCAATTTCAAAGCCTTTTGGTGTAGTGACTTTTTCACCCTTTGTCTGAAAATTCCGCAAAAGTTTTAGTTTTAAGACTTAAAAGATTTTGAGGCTATCAAGATTTACTTTTTTGCTTTCAAGAGTGCTGTCTCCACCAAGAGCTTTGACACTTTTTGGCTGAACCAAAATGGCCCTCATCTTCTTTCTCTAAAGACGAATTTCACCATTACCATCAAATTTCTTGATTTCTACCCTTGTAACACCTATTGTTTTGCTCTTGACTTTTCACAAACAGTTCTTGCATGAACCAGTAAACCTAGCTCTAATGCTAGATTGTTGAGTTCAAAACCTCCAGATTAGACCTAAAGAACTCAAACGTTAAGCAATTAATAAGAGTTGAACTAGAAAAGAATCGATGGAAGACAAGAGATAATCAAGAAAGGAAATGATGCCAAGAATTTAAGCGCTTCTGCCTACATCACTGTGGAAAATTGCAAAAGTCTTTCACTTTGAAGATAAATCAGAAAACATACAACCCTTGTGAACTAAGAGCATTATTCTCTCAATCTATCTTTAGAAATTTTTGGCTCTTAAGCCTTTCTATCCTCTGTCTAGAATCCCCTTATAAAACATGTGTGACTTTACTTTATAAAGCTAACTTTCAGAAGAGAATTAAATTACTTGATCTGTTGCAAGCTAGCTCAACAATTGACTGATAGCTTGTTCTACAGATGCTGAGTGACCGACAGGATTTGAGACATAGCTTTAATTGTTTTTAACTTGAATGATGTCGATCTCTGAATCTTAGAAACACATATGATAACAGGCAAAATTCTGAAGAGGGATTTGAAAATTTCCTTTTTCATGCATTGTCAACTACTTATAACTTAAAACGAAAAAAAAAAATCTAAAATAAGGTTTTATTATGAAAACAGTTAAAAGAACTTATTGAGATACTACTAGATGACCCTTTTGCATCTTATCATTGGTATGAGTTATCTTTTAGGTTGTTTTGATCTTTCAAGTTATTTTCATTAGGTTTTGTCTACTTAAATTAGGGTTTTCGGAGTAATTTCATATTTTATTGAGATGGGTTTGGAGAGCAATTTTCATTTATTTAGTTCTGTTAGTGCCTTTGATAGTAAATTACATTAGGTGCATTTTAATAATAAACATGTTAAGGGAAAAAAAAAGGTGTTTAGAGTATAAATTTGGGTGCAAATAGCCCTCAACCTTATGTAACTAGAAATACTCTCTTTGAGATAAATATGTTATCCAAGCTACCCTTATGTAACTAGAGGATTTGACCAAGGACTTTTTTTGCAGGATTTGGAAGTGTCAGCAATTGAATTTGAAAAGATTTGCCAAAACCAAAGCCTAACAATGTCATCCCAATTTCAAAATTTGAAACGCTTAATTGTACAAGGTTATGGCGATTTAAAATATATTTTTCCATCTTCCATAGTCAAAAGCTTTCTTCAGCTCCAATATCTTGAGATATGCAAGTGCCCGACTCTAAGCGAGATAGTAGCCTTAGAAGAGTTAAGAGAAGAAGAAAGGAAGGACATAATGTTCCCTCAATTAAACTGCTTAATAGTAAAAGAGCTTGAAAACCTCACAAGATTTTGCTTAAAAAATTATGTTGAATTTCCATCACTGATAAAATTGGAGATGAAACAGTGCCCTAAATTAAAGGCATTTGTCTTGGAAAATGTGAGAACATGCTTAACAGTTGGTGAAGAATTGTTAAAATGAGTTCGATGGAGCTTCAACCTTTCTTTAACAATAAGGTATAAGACTCATTCATTTCCATTTTGTTTTCAAATAAATGTTTTCTGATTGGACTAAAAGAATCAGTTATGGCATGAATATGACAGGTGGCATTTCCTAAGTTGAAGGAATTGGTAATTTCTCACTTGGATGACTTGGAGATTATATGTCCCAACGACAAACTTACTAAGAATTTCTTTTGCGAACTAACATCATTCAAAGTTGAAGGTTGTGACAATTTACAAGCTCTTTTTCCATTTAATATGCTTCGAAGGTTCTCCAAGCTAGAGTCTCTGACTGTTAATGAATGCGGTTCACTAGAAGAAATATTCGGACTCCAGGGGTCAAATTGTGAAGAAGCGTATTCATTACGTTTATTTGAGTTACAGAGAATGTGTGTTGCTAAATGTCACAATTTGAAAAATATCTTTCCAGTCTCCAGTGCAAGGAGCCTCCGACAATTGTTAAAGCTTGAGATAATTGATTGTCGAAAGCTGAAAGAGATTGTTGCTAAGGAAGGAGGAAAATCAAGTACTGTTAAGTTCATCTTTCCAAAGGTAGATACTATAGTACTCAAGAGTCTACCAGCACTAACTAATTTCTACCCAGGAGTACACACCTCAGAGTGGCCAGCATTAAAACAGTTGGTAATGTACGGTTGTGGAAAAGCTAAGGTATTTGCTTCAGAACTTCTTAACTTTCAAAAGACTAATGAAGAGAGCAGCTTTAATATCCCAACTCAACAACCATTCTTTTTGGTAGAAAAGGTACGAGATTTTCTTTTATTTATGAGTAAAGTGAAATCTTTTAGTGAGCATCCAAAATTTACTAAGAACAGTGCCCATTTTCCAAATAAACCCCATAATTAAAAATTTTGAGCAAATTTGTTCTAAACACATCTTCATAATCTTAAATTTTTCTCATGCAGTTGACATAAATCTAATAGGTTGGAAATTTAATTGAATGAAAATATGATGAAAATTCCATAAATTATGTAAGAAATTAATAGAAATAAATTTACTAATGATTTTCTTTATTAATGTAATTAAGTTTACTGGTGATTTTTGTACTCACACTTTGGATAAAGATTGATGATTTTCATTATACTTTTAAAATTTATAATAATAGATTTCAAAAAAGTGCAACTATTTAAAAATTTCAATAAGTTGGGACAGTAGTTTTTTAGCTGTAAATAGCCTAACTCTTTGGCAATTTATGAAATTGCTATACAATTTAGAGCGCGTTTGTTTCAACTTCTCTATTGGTCAAAATAGTTTTTTTAATGTTAAAAGCTCTTTTAAAATTTTTTTACGTTGTTTGGCTACCTCCTAGGAAGAACTTATTGATGATTAAAAAAGTTGTTTTATGTCTTTTAAAAGAAGTAAAAAATTGAGGATTTTGAGAAAAATTCTTTCCGAGCTTTTGTAAAATTTTAAAAAATCAAATATACTCTTAACACATTTTAAAAGATTTACCTTATCATTCCTTTCTAAAAAAATAATTTTGGTAATTTCATATCGATAAGTACTTGTATATTTATCCAACCAAATAATCATCAACTTTTTTATAAAAGCTTTCTTTTTACAACTCTACTCCAATAAGATTTACTTTAATAAACTCTATTTGAAAAAGCTGAAACAAACAAGCCTTTAATCTTGTCATTAATAGAGGTTAGGGCTATTGAGAAAATTAGGTTTCCCACTATTATTCAGGTCATTGGTTTGATATGATGAAACAAACTGAATGTCACATGTATAAATGGGTTTAATTCATATATAGCTTCATACTAGCAGGATAATCATTGAAATCCTAGTATTGGTTTTTTATTTTTATTTATTTTATTTTATTTTTGATGTGAATTATAAATCAACTTGAATTTGGAGGATTTATCACTCCCAATCTGAAATCATCTTCATTGAATTTTTTACACAAATCTAATTGCCTTATCAAATTGTCAAAACTATATATATATAAGGCGGAAAAAGAATAAAATTACTTATAACCTCTAAATAAATTTTACTTTTCAAATTGATGTGGCATTATATGATTGGATGAATGAATTTTATAATTTTAAGTCATTAACCAAAGTTGATGATGTGACAATTAGACATTAGATTGTAAAGTTGAATTTGTATAGAGAGTTTGTTCCAAAATTTAGAAGGATAGAAGAATGAAGGGAAATGCAAAATGTGCCTAACATATGTTTTCAAATCAAGCTCGGTTTGGAGGAAAGAAAGATCTTTTTCCTCTTGTTGATTTGGGTCTGGTGGTAACTCAACGATTTTCCCATTGTTTTGAATAATAGAATATATATGTGGATATATATATATGTTTGAAGAAACATGCTGCCAATTTGCTTTAATTTCTATATAATTGGTCTGCAGATCAGCCCGAACTTGCAGCTATTGGGACTAAGCAGTCAGACAATTATGATGATATGGGATGGTCAGTTCCCAGGACATCTCTTTAGCAAACTTAAAAGTCTTGGTATTAAAGATGATGAATCAGCTGTTTTCCCCCTTGGGTTACTTGGAAACTTTAGCAGTCTTGAACATCTCATATTGCTCCATGGATCATACAAAGAGTTATTCTCATATGTAGACGTGAAGCAATATGCTGGGAATTTGGCAGGGATAAAATCATTATTGCTAAAAAGTCTTGCTGATATGAAGCACTTCTGGAAACAAGATTCCAAGATGAATTCAATTCTCCAGAATCTTGAAATTCTAAAAGTAGAAAGATGTCACAATTTGCTTAATTTAGTGTCGCCTTCAGCATCTTTTCAAAATTTAACAACTTTGAAAGTATGTTACTGCAAAGGAATGATAAACTTGGTAACATTCTCAACTGCAAAAAGTCTAGAGAGACTCAGAAAAATGAGTATAGAAGGATGTGAAAGGATGACAGAAATAGTAGAAAATGAGGAAGATGTAGCAGAAGATGAGATTGTTTTCAACAAATTAGAGGAGTTATCACTTATTTGTTTAGAAAGTCTTTCAAGCTTCTGCACGGTGAAGTACACCTTCAAATTCCCATCATTGTATGCATTGATATTGAGAGGCTGCCCCAAGATGAAGATTTTCTGTGAAGGAGCATTAAGCACATCAAAGTTAGATTTGGTGTGTCAAAACTGGGAAGACTGGCAACTTGATAAAGGTTATTGGGAGGGTGACCTCAATACAACCATACAACAATTACATTATAGAAATGGTATGTACTTATCTGGTGGATTATTTGATTCCCATTGACACTTAGTAGTATTATAATTTTAGCAATATAATCTACGGTGTTAAATAAGTAAGATACTAGACAATGTTTTGCATTATCGCTTCAGCTTAATTTTTAACTTTTTAGTTTTTGATGTGGCAAAGGAAGTATTACAACAACACTATTCAACTTATATTCCTTGCCATGTGAGGTGCTCTGGGTTCTCAAATGCCAAAAAGCCACTGACAGAACCTTTAGAAATTTAGTTGCATTGCAGACAGTAAATAAGTTACTAGTATTAATTCTTGAGAATGATACCTTGACTCCCTGTGATAATGTGTCATGGCTCATTTGGTTAAAACTACCTAATTAGAATCTGGAGAAATATTAAATAATGAATATATAATAAAAAGCATAAAAGCGGCTGGTTTTATCAACTAATAAGAAAGTGTAGTTTCTATTTTCACTTCATTATGTCATGCCCTATGTTACAGAATGTCCAGGGTTCAAATGAAGATTCAGCTCGGCCTTATGTGCACCATCTGGAATGATTAAGGCCATGTTGTATGAAGTTTGCTGGAGATGGTAGCTCATGTTCCTCCTGCTGAAGTCAGATTCTGAGAGGGTGTTCTGTTTTCATCTTCATTGTTCTGCTTTACCATTCCTTCCTTGTGACTTTGCTGTGTTGAAATTAATTTTTCAGGACTCATGTCTCTTCATCCAATCATTTAAGGTTGAATTCTGAAAGGTCCTTCCTTCCTTCTCTAGTTTATTAACGTTTAGAACGTTTGACATATTTTAACATTATATTATCATGTTAATCTTCCGTGATTTTTTAATGTAAGACCTTTCTCCTTACCTAGAAATATAAATATTTAATATTTAGTCATGAGTTTCTTTTTTTTATGTTTTATATTTTTTCTTTATAAATAGTTACCTTGATTTATTTGCATATAGAGTATTTAAACTTATTTTATTGGTTTACTTATTGTAATCTGAGGTGAATGTTTGATTTTTTTAATGTTATTGAATTATATTTTCTCTCTGTTCTGAGTTTGAGCTTTAATATTGTTTAGTTAAATTTCACTATGTCTGTAATGCTGTATAGTGTATATTATTAGATAAAAGATGTCAAAATTGCTGGGGATATATAATTTAAAGCATATACAGTAAATTTAAAGAATCAAATAAAGATATTTACGGGTAAGTATTTCAACCAAAGGATGGACCTCTTGTAAAAGATGGGAAGAAGTTGAGGATGCTCTTAGCTAATTTGCCATTTTTATGTGTTTTGTGGTAGTTAATTCTATTGGTCTGCCACAGTTTTGTTTCTTCATGGTGTGTTTAGGAAGCATGATGGTGGGTTCTTATTCTTGCTTTCAGCGTTGTATGTTTAAAATTTTCGAGTTTCATGTGCCTCCTTTTTCTTGTCAAGGGTGAGGCATTCTAAGAAGCACAATGTGTTACCTTACACATCTCTTCAAATTGCAGTAGTAGGTCCTTGGTTTCTCTATGGTTGGCTCAGGGGTTAAATTCTGTTTTCAGAGTGTAAAGCTTTGGCTGATTAGATTCATTGTGTATTTAGAAGTTTCACGTCCAGGTGGATGAAAGGCAACAGGAAGAATAGGAAATGCATCGAATTCAGACAGAGCCATGCAGAGGGAGCATGCACAGAAAGAAAATGGCACAGTTGAGAGGAGAAAAAGATGATTCTGAGATGAAGGATGAACCGATGGCGAGGATTGAAGCTGAGGTTTTGAGGTAAAATAATAGATGGTTCTTAGCTAGCAAACTGAGGCATTAATTAGCTGTTTGCACTTTTTACAATTGGTGATCAAGACTCTGCTAGAAGTAGATAAGGGTGGACTGCATAGTGCTGACCAACCATCCAAGGTTACATCTTGTTTGGGGTAAAGTGTGATTTTTAATGGAATCTTGAAGTTCAAAAGGTATATAATCAAGTTGCCACACAGAGTCTTCTAGGGTCAAAGAGCCTACTGATCAAGAGTTACATATTTTATACCACATAGCTCTTAGCATGTGATCTAATTTTTAATGAAGCTAACTGTTGGTAAAGCTAACATTTTCAATTAGCACAAAAAACATGTTATGGAGTCTTTGGTCTTCCTCTTATAAAGGTTGGAACTCTTATAGGTTGCATGCAGTTTCTTGTTTGATCACTTTTCAATTTATTGATTTGTTTGATAACAAAGTAGCTGTTGCAACCAAAATGGAAAAGCCAACAATTAAGGGACATAAGATACAAACAAATTAACCTTGGTATTCCTGTACCATTCATGGGTGTTTTTTAGCTTCAAAAACATTTAAATAAAGTCTCACATAATTATAATTAAGTACATTTAAATAATTAATTAAACGACTCTGCCATTGTGGAGTTTCGCTGTATCAGATTCTCGGATAAATCTTAAGATTAGCTGATAAGTAACTGTCGTCAGGCAGAAAGAATATGAAATATATTAGATAATGAATTATTAAGTTATCAAACTGGTCTTGTAACTTCAATCAACTCTTTTTATAGGATAGATAAACAATTATCATGGTAGAAATTTCTTGGTGCTGTCAGTCTTCTTGAATGATCCTGGATAAAGAATGTTATCCAGATGGCTTATTGTGAAGGGGTTCAGTTTGTTCCACCAAAAGCACATGTTGCACTCTCTCAATCAACTTTGAAAGGCTGCTTGGATGATGACACAGCCCTTCTCTTTCTTTCTTCAAACACTCAGCTTTTATCATATAATCCTGACAGAGTCCCCTAAAATCCAACTTGAGGCCTTACACGAACAGTATGAACCCGCATCTTCAATCAAGTATTCTTGAAAATCTTGTTGGTA
Organism: Boswellia sacra; assembly: GCA_013180625.2. Taxonomy (NCBI): domain Eukaryota; kingdom Viridiplantae; phylum Streptophyta; class Magnoliopsida; order Sapindales; family Burseraceae; genus Boswellia; species Boswellia sacra. The sequence continues at coordinate 59,453 of SNVD02013965.1, read as the reverse complement.
AACATCCATCTCCACAAAAACATCCAAAATCTTCTTCAACAAGGCTCTATCAATCTCTTCTCCTTCACGCTCCTTGTCAATCAAACTGATCACAGCATCTCTTGCCTTACCATTAATCTCTTCGTAAACCAGATCGCAATAAGTAATTGGTATAATTTCACTAAGCGTCAGAATTTTTCCATCTTTTTTTAAAACATAGAAATTGTCCAGATGTTGAAATAATCGACTCATCCATTGACCCATAACCTTGAAATTTTGCCATTGTCTTACCAACTCTCTCAGCATAAGGTACTTATCATTATTCTTCTTATCTTGTATTGCAGGCATTATATCTGATTATATATATTATTCAAGAACCTCTCCGTACTTTGCATACAGCTTCTCATCACTGCAATCGCATGCTTCAGCAGATAGATTGTAGATTATAGTGTCAAGCATTATTTATTCCTCAGAGTTTATTGGTGATTCAGGCAAAACCTGCCAGAATTCTCTTCAGTTTTTTGTACGCTTTCTGGAGGCGATCACACATCTCTTCATAAGGAATAATGCTTTTCTCCATTCTCATCTTTAAGTGTTACTTTGCTAGATAAGAGAATAACTAATGGGAGGAAGAGGTGAAGAAGGAGATCAATTTATAGGAATAATTCTACACATACAACTACTAACAGAGTTGATCATATAGGAAAAGGAATACTAGCTTAACATGGATTTTTCTTCTATGATCCTTCTATCACTCTCTTTAGGTTATTAATTCTAAGTAGGAGATTAATTAGGTATGAAATACGAGTACTTGCTTCAATTCCTCTTCTGTTTTGGTTTAGGACTCTGCAAATTAGTGAAGAAAACTTTTCAAAGAAAACTTATCTCGAGTGGGACAATGGGGGAACATTCATTGTATGTCATTCCTGAGAAATCCAACTACTAAGAATCTTAATAGAACTCTCTCAATCGGGTATTAGAGCCAATGCCTAATCCAAACATACATTGTCCTGGAAAATCAAAATTTTCCTGGAAACATTACTCATTCAGAAGATTTAACTTTCACCATTGATATGCAAGCTTCCTCTCAAATTAACCCCTGTTTTTACTGGGAATTTTACTGCAGAGAACGCTCTTTCTACAACTTCTGCTTCAACTTCTGTTACTTGTAACCCTTTACCGTCTTCAATTCCAGCTGCATTACATGTTTCTTCAATTAAGCTGAATTGCAGCAGTTATGGTTACTAGTAATTGGAATACAGTACTGGATCAAAATCAATCCTATCCTTCACCTCTTATGTCAAGTACGGTCTCCTCACAATCAAATAAGGTAATCAATCAGGTTGTTCTCCGAATCTATGTTTGGTATTTAAGTGTTCTCTGTTTATCTCTAATTTTCAACTTATTTTTCCATGATTTTATGCCGTAAATTATATTTCTTTAATCAGTTGTTGGTATCCGTATTTTTGAATCTGAGAATTAAATCCTACAAATACAAAATCAAATGCTAACTTAATATAAATAATGAAATACATTTATGGTAAGCAAATGAAAACTTACTTCCAATACTAGTGATCTGTGAATATACAATATCTTAAGAATTTTTTTGTGCTAAAGGATGTGAATTCGGCATTTCACATTATGTTGTGATGAATTTTATGAACGATATTACAGTTGTTTTATAGAAATTATTGGCTGCTCTGGCGGTGAAGTAAATTAACTCTGCCGCAGTTGTGTACAAAGAAATTCCAGTATTGATGATTTTGTTGCATTTATTGCAGGACTATTTAACAACGCCTTGCCTGGGTCTAATTGGATTCCAGACTATTAATAAAGATTTCTGTATATGGTAAAGAGGCCAATCAACCCATGGTTTATTATTTTTCCACAAGCTGGGAAACTCGCATAAGAGATATAATTAACCGAAAAATTAATACAATTAGGGCATGTTTGGTACGTAATATTATATAGTATGTTATAGTATTTTATTATATAACATTGTATTGTATAGTACTAAAAATAATGTTATATCAAAATTATATAGTGTTTGATGTACTTATGTATTATATTAATTTGTATAAAAAAGTAAGAATTTTTTTTCAAAAAAGATATACAAAATATAAATATATTTTTAGTTTATTTATAAAATTAGTTATTTAGTAATTTATTAAACAGTTGCTAATTGTTGAAAAAATTATTTGGTGTCCAATATCCCTACTAGACTTATTAGACAATTCGAGTTTATAGTGGTATATTAGGTGTCAATTGGTTACAGTGGATCTTTGGTGTCATCCAGTGGGGGTGGTGACTCCCTTCATCCCTTCTTTATTTTTAGAAAATAAATTTTAAATAAATTTGATTTTATAACTTATCTATTAAATACATATTTACTTATTTTAAAAATTAGAGGGTATTGTTGGATATATATAATTTTATAGGGATAATTTTGACATTTTTTATTAGTGTTATACAATGTAAAGCTAATGTTATGGATTAACTCTACATAATTTAATATAATGTTAATGTATTTAAGGGTTGTACTTTGTATTAATTAATATTATATTAAATTAATATTAAACACATATATTACACTATTTAATATAATGTAGTAAAATAGTATTATACAGTGTCGCACATCAAACATGTCCTTATTGGATGATACTTATTCTTAGGAAGCTTTTATAAAGATTTAAAGATTTATAGCATTAATCCGATCAATAGAAAGAAAATCGTAGAAGCTTTAAAAGGAGACGGGGAAAGGCAATTAATTTATCTCTTGTTGGCAGTTTTTCCTTAATAACACTGCAATCAACATACTAATTAGTAATCACTCCATTTATGCAAAATGGGAAATTTCTCCATTCCTGAAGCTTGTTGAATGACCCAATCCAAAAGCCCATGAAGTTTGCAACAACATCAACCACTCCATGATTGAAGAGTAACAAGAGACTAATTCCATCCACGCACAAGTACAGAAACTTTCCTTTTTGGAAGAACAACATTATTCCATATTTCTTCTATTTCTGGCCTAAAACTGAATTGGGTTTGAGAAGTTTTCGAAATGGGCCTAGAATTAGACTCAAACTTCGGCCCCGGCGAATCCAAAACCGAGGGGGTTTTCTGAGTGGTATTATTTGCCCTCACAATTGAACTAAAATACTATTCTTAATTAAAATTACTTTAAAACTAATATTTATATGCTGTGGATGTTTTATGGAAATCATGCATTAACTGCTCTGTTGCTGATTTAAATTAACGTTGCTACAATTGTGTACAAAGTAATTCAAATATTAATTTTGTTTTGTCTACTGATGGAGTATTTCAAAATGCCTTGCTTGGTCTGATTGATTTCTTGATTAACAAAGATTTTTTAATCCAAATACAAGATCAATTTCGGCCTTAATATACCATGACAGCTTAAAATTGAAGGACAGAATTGGTATAAAAAATTAATTATGATAAAAGAAATTCCAATCTATAAATTTAAGAAAAATTGAAAAACCGTTATTTGTAGCGATGAAAAAAAATCATACTTTTCAGTATTATAATCTGACTAACATTAATTTTCAAAACTTAATTTCGACCATAAAATAAAAAAATGCTATGTCTAAACTGATAGCAATCCATCCAACTTCCGTTCAGAAAAAGGAATGTGATGTTTTTCTAATATGTATAATTGTCAAGAATTTTATAAATAACCCATAATTTTAAAAATCAAATTAAAGTTACTTATAAAATAAACAAAACATAAAACTCGTCAAAAATGTTTTTCGGTTTTACAAATGATTCCTAAATTTTAAGGAGTAATGTTACATATACAATTCAGTTACAATCAATTCTCTTTACAATCTAAGTGATAAAATTTTATTGAAAAAAAATAAACAACGGTAATTGAATTTTTAATAAGATTTTGCTAACTCAGATTTTAAAGAAAGTTTTCAAAGCAACAAGTTTTTTTTTCCTTATCTTTCATTACTTTTTGTATATAATATACTATTTTTATCGTTTAAATGAAAAAACGAACACGTGACAAGGAAGTGTTTCACATTTTAAGAGCAGGAAAAAAAAAAAAATCAACAAGCCTTGAATTGTCTTGCCTTTCGCTTCGTTACAAAATTTAGGAAGCATGTATAAGAATGAAACAGAATGCAAATTCTTTTGCTTTTAACATTTGCATTGGTGGGTCTGCCAGTTTTTTTTTTTTTTTTTTGAGTTGACATCTTCTTAACATCACATTAATATTAGTCTGGGAGACGATATTGAAAGGTGAAATCATCTGAAGAACTGTTATTAATTAGTTCATCAAATTCAAATCGTATGATTTGTCAACTGTTGGGATTCTTTTTGCTATGGGTAACTGCAGTTTGATCGCTTCAATACTCATTTTGTAGCGGGCAAATTAAAATTAATTATTAAATTAGTGAGGTGACAAAACTATATGAGCCACCGTTTTTGTTTTCAAGTAGGCAATAGGCCTCCATAACCGAAGCAAACCTCACTATCGTCCCTGGCTACTTTCCTTCTTTTATTTATTCTCTGAAATAGAATTGATCGATCTTGTCCTTTCACATGCCACTGCAAGCAGAAACGTAGTCGTTTTGATCAATAAAATTAAAAAAAAGTACTAGTTCTATGTTGCGCCACCAAAAGCCCTAGGAAGCAATGGGTATAGCTACGATACACCTACTATACTGGTATTTTAAGTTTCAAAATTATATAAAAGTTATAAATAAATATATAAATGTTATCAATGAATGTATAAAAATTATAAATAAGTATGTAAAAGATATAAATACGATTTTTATTTATTCATTTATAATTTTCACACACTCATTTACAACTTTACAAATTCATTTACAATTTTTATATATTCATTAAAGAAAAGTTGTAGATAAGTAAATAAAAGTTGTATTTATGATTTTTACACATTGATTTATAACTTTTATATATTCATTTACAACTTTTATACAAATTTAAAAAATTGATGTATCGGTACATCAATAGTACTATAGCCATTCCCGCAAGCAATGGTCTCTTCTCATAGTAAGCAATGGCCTCTTCAAATTATGATCTCAACAATTATATATCTATATCGAAGAAATAAGGGTAAAAGTTTAGAATTTGGTTTGACAAATGCAACAAATTATGCATTTGTTCAAACCAAAAATATGATTTTCTTTTTTAATTTTCCAAAAAGTTGTTTGACTTTTAGTTTATTATCAGTTAAATACCAAATTGCACACTGACAAAAGGCACGCCATCACTTGTTCTATATTGTAACACTTGAGATTAGAGCTTACATCTCTTCTTCAATTACTCGTATTGGTACACAAATTTTTTCCTACCTTACCTTAGGACCAGTTTGTTTTCTTCCATTTATCACTTAACACTTAAAGTATTTAGATTTCAATCTTAAAATTTTTATTTATTTTTCCATTTAGCACTTATTTTAAGTGATAAATCACTTAATTGAGAAATTGAAAATTTATCACATTTTGTAACCACTATTGTTTAAATAAGGTGTTAAAAATTTTATTCTATAAATATCCCTACATATTAAAATAATATAAATTTTATCAAATTTTCTAATCATTATTGTCTAAATGAGGTGTTAAAATTTTTATTTCATAAATATCCTTATATATTAAAATAATATAAAATTTTTATTTATGAATGTTATTTTAATTTATTAAAAGTACAATTTTTGGTATATTTGTGATTGTTTTAGTGGTTATTATCAAATTGTCATATTATTTTTTACTATATTGATAATTACCATATTAAAAATATGATAAATATTTTTTATAATTGGTAAACTTTTATTTATTTCTATTAATATTTCAAATTAATTAGCTAATAATATGTTGAATAATAACTATCGAAAAATTTGATATCATTATAAATAGCGAGTTTAAAAATAGACACTATGTTTGATAGAATTTTATTATTATAGGGATAATTTTATTGAAACTTCAAAAGTTATTTATTAGATTGCTAAGGAAATTGCATTTTTATTTAATAGCGTAAATTTAAAGTAAAAGATTAATATTTAATATTGTCAGTTAAAAGATCATATTAGTTTTTTTTCTTTTTAAGTTTATGAAATGGAAAACACTTTAATTAATAGAATTAATCTTTTATGATTCAAAATATGGTCCTCAAAATGTAATGGATAAAATAATACTGTTACAATTTTTTTTCTACAATTTTATATGGCTTAAACTTGATCTAATTGGAGGAATGAATTTTAAAAATTGATGATATTAATGATATAGTAGTTATACAACAATATCATACGAGTTTATATAATATAATATTAACTATTTAAATGAAAAGAAATTTTATTTAATTTTAGTTAATAATTATGTTTTAAAGATTGTAAGAAATATAATATTAATTATTTAAATTAAAAAGAATTTTGATTTAATTTTATTAACTATTTAATTTTTAAAGGATTGTATAAATATAAATATAAACATTTGGCATTTTAACAAGGGTAAAAAAAGTTACATTAAAGGTAAAATATTCTCTTAACACTTTTTTTAAGTGGTATTTAACAAAGCAAACAAACATCCTGTTAAGTAGTGTAAACAAACATTTCTTAACACTTTTATTTTTGTTGTTGTTTTAACTACATTAATTAGCTTAGAGTATCAATATGTAGATGAACTGAGCTTATGCGTAGTGTGGTTTTTGCCTATATTTGCATAGAAGTTAGATTCATAGAGGAAAATTTGGTATTGCAGGCGGGGAGGAAGAAAACTCAATGGATGATTTTGGGATTGCTCGACAGATGTTGTCGAGTGTCATTCTATTTTCTCGGCACTCGATGTCAGATGTCAGGAAGGCTTATCCGACAATAGATGTGCTGCATCGGATGTGTGTGACCGACACTTGACATTGTGTGTCGACTGAGATTATCGGGTGTCGAGTTTTGTCGAGGTTGTCGAGTGTCGGGATGACTTGACAATTTTTGTCGAGCTTTGTTGAGCCATTTGGCAGTATTCTCATTTTTGTGACCTTTTTATGCAATTTTTTAATTATTTTTTGTCCGTGGACCATATTCGATATGCAGGATGAAGACTTTGCATTTATTTATACTTTACAATGGTTTTTGGAATATGCAAAAGAATGGTGGTTATTCGTACACCGGCGGGGGGTCAAAGCCGTCAATAATTCCTAGGTGTACTATTATAATGAATTAGTTGACTATATTCGTACTAAAATGGGTTGGAATCTTCGTAAACAAAACGTAAGTTTGAAGGTTCAACTTGCTTTTAAGGGTGTTCTGCCATTGCCTACTCTTTTTGAGACTGATAAAGATATTTATTTTTTCATATAACATTGTTTGGAGGACTAGCAGCCATATAGACCACTAATTATGAAAGTTGAAGATAGGGACAAGCAAATACGAAGGTCAGGATTCGATGCAGTACCGGAGAGGTGAAGTTCTTCTCATCCCTTTTCGCATTGTTCAGCAAGTGGAAGCAACCAATTAACTGGTTCCACTCCTGTTTCTGCACAACCATAAGTTGGCCTTGACTTTTAGCAATATTCGGGGCATGCATGGTATCAGTCAGTTGGGATGTTATGTGAAGATGAAAAAGGTATGGCCCCCCTGTTGCCATTGAGATTAGTACATTAACTTGATAGCATTAGAGATTTTGAAAGTTTAGACAATATTGAGAGTGACGATGATATTGTTAATGATGATGATGATGATGATGTTAACGAGGATGGTGATGATGAGAACGATGACTACACTATTTGTTTCAAAGATATGGGTGATGGTTTGAATGATTTTAATGTTGATGGGCAGAATGTAGATGAAGTTGTAGTAAATGGTTCACATAATGTTGATGATGAACACATGCAGGTTTTGAATAATGTGAACCAGGACGTGCCTTTTTCCTTTTCTTCCTCATTTACTAACACCTATTCCTTCACTACACAGACATCAACAAGATCTGTTGTTGAATAATGAGTCGTGAATTGGTGTAAATTTTGTACATGAAAAAGCTAATTTGGGATCTAAAAATGACAAGCATCGGACTAACAAAATTAGTTGGATGATGCCTATTATGCATTCATCATTCATAGTTGACGATGACGTTACATCGTTTATAATTTTATGAGATGTGGGTTATAGTTGGGCAAATGTTTAGTAACAAAACTGAGCTTCGTGAGAACTTATCGAATTTAGCATTATGCGTAACTTTTAGTTCAAGGAAAGGTACTCTAGCGAACAAGGTTTGAGGTCGTATGTCGTGCTGAATCTTGTAAATGGCGGTTATGGGCCACAAAGGTAGCCGATTCCCATTTCTTCTAAGTCAAAAAGTATAACAACCATTACACATATTTAAAAGTTGGAGTTCATCCAAATCACAAACAGGCTACTACACATGATATTGGTAAATAGATAAATAGCAAATTCACTCAGGCTTTCATGATATACCATCCCAAGGATATTATGTTTGATGTTAAAGAGTCATTTGGTGTTAGTATCACATACAGCAAGGCATAGAGGGCAAAGGAGGCAGCTTTGCAAGAACTTCACGGATCCCATGAGAAATCATTTATACTACTCCCACAGTATATATACATGATTGAGAAAGCGAACCCTGGGACTAAAGCGGCTTTAGAAATCGATGACAATAATCACTTCAGATACTTTTTCATGAGTTTGGGGGCTTCTATTGTCTGATTTTCAACATCAATTAGGCCAGTTATTGCAGTTGATGGTTATTTTCTTAGAGAAAAATATAGAGGTACCATGTTTTTGGCTTCTTATATAGATGAAAATAAATAAATATACCCATTGACATTTGGAGAAGGGCATTTTGAAAATGATGATTCGTGGAATTGGTTCATGAGACAGTTAAATGATCATGTAATGGGCAATGTCCTCAGTCTTGTTTTCATTTTTGACCGTCGTCATAGTATTGAACGAGCTGTTTCAGAAGTTTTTCACAATGCACTCTATGGATTGTGCACTCATCATTTAAAAGGTAACTTGAGGTCCACTTTCAAGGATAGGACTTTGTTGGACATATTCTCCTAATCTGCGAGGACATATCACCGTGTCGATTTCAACTATCATATGCACAAATTCAATCATATATGACCATAGCCATAACTTATCTTCAAGAGATTAGCTTGGAGAAATGGGTACGTTAACGGTTCCATGGCCGGAGGCATTACATCATGACAACGAATATTGCTGAGTCAATAAACAGCTGCTTGCGACACACTTGATTTCTTCTGGTTATATTGTAAGCAGATTATTATTAGGTGAACTTGGAACAATGATTCTATGAGCGTCGAGAGTTATTTGTCAGCTTACAGTTACATCTCTCTGTATGGACTACCAAGTTGATAGATAGGCGTTTAAAGGAGGGCGAAAATATGAGAGTTAGTGGTATCTCCTTCACCATGTACGAGGTGAGCAATAATGAAGGCGTCAATATGGTCGACATACATGCCCGAACTTCCACATGCAGGGTGTTTGATCTTGACCAGTTGCTTTGTCCACATGTATTAGCTGTTTGTAAACATATGAACCTACTGACATGATATGATTATTGTGCCTTCTAAATAGCTATGTAATTGGGGGTCTAAATAGAAATTGTGCATATGTAATATGTGTGTGTGTGTCTAAGGCCTTTCTAGACCAATTTTTTCTTAGCTCCTTGCTCTAAACCCCAGCTCCCTCATATTCTCTCTACTTTGCCAAGCATTTGAAGGAGAAATTGGAGACTCCAAGATGAAGGAAGGTAAAAATTTATTCCCTTTCTCACTTATAGCCTAGAGTTACGGGAGGTTGTTATGAAATATTAGGTTATAAAGTGATTTATGGAGTTTCCCTATCATTTATACCATTAAAAATGCTGGAAAACATGATTCATGATGAGTTAAGAATAATTAAGAAGACTTGGATGGTGTTAGGTGGTTAAAAAGGATGTTTGAGTTCAAATTCTGTAGGGTCTTTGTACTGAGCAATGTTGAGTACGAAAATTTCTAAAAATTATATGTTTGCTTTTTGGCTTTGAAAATTTTACTGAATAAATTAGACATCTAGGATTATGCAAAATTTTGAATCACCTAAAAATTCGAAGTGTGATTTATGATGAATTTTTGAATTTGTTAAAACGAAAGTAGCGTTCTCCTGTTTTAAAAAAGAGTAGGGGGAACAAATTTTAATTGAGGGATTAAATCTTCATAAAAATTCATGATTTTTGGTGTGTGAGACCTTGAATATGTTTTCTTTTAAACTGAATTTTTTTTTGGTTTTTGGATCCTTGTAGGAATTTTTATGATTTTTCAAATTTGTGCTTGCGAAAATGAGAAATTCAATTGTCAAAATAGTGCAAAGAAAATAAATTGTTTTTGACCAAGCTAAACTCATTGAAAGGCTATGATTTTTGGTGAGATCATTTTTAGGTGTGTCTTTTATTAGATTGTAAATTTTTGTAAAGATTTGATTTTTGTTGTGGTTGGTATAAATTTTCAAAGCCGGACTCCTCAGTGAAGAGGCCGTTAGACAGGAATTGAAAGTGCATCAAATTAAGTGTTTTCAAGGGAGCATATTACCCCATTTTGTTCTAATAATTTGAATAAGACTTGTTTTATGTGTGTAAATGATGTCCACAAATTTATGTAGATTTTGAGATAAGCCTTGATTTCCTAAAAATCATCCAATTGAGAGTGTGTGGAAATTGAGTCAGAATAAGGAACTATTTTTCCGCTCTTGTGTGACGATCCTTAAAGGAATTTTGTTTTAATTTTAGGCTGAATTAAGGACTCTATAGCATAACTTAATCAGGTAAGTAAACAAGACTTTTAACTGAGGACATAATGGATATGTTGTTTATGAGATGTGTTTCCCATATGCTTATATGAAGCTTATATATTGATTGAGAATTTGGTATGTGATGGCATGAAATGTTGCCTATATGTGATGGATGGAAAGCTTGTGTTCATGAGATTGAAATTTGAAGGCATGAATTGAAATGTGATGTGTTATGGAAATAGAAAGCATACCTATGAATCTTAGGGACCTTAATTTCTGGATGTGTAATTCAACGAAAGGGGGTCACCTCTTGAAATTATGTGGGAGTCACCTCTTGAAGGTAGTAGACACTGCAAAGCACCGTACACAATGCAAAGTACCATATGCGATGTGATTGACTGAATGAGGGGAGGTCCAAACCATATGTTTCCTTGTAGAATAGGTCTGATATCGCCCGGATTGTTAGAATGGCCTCAAATTGTGACATTATGTGATGAGTGTCCTTAAGGTTATATTGAAATGAAATCAGTGCATGAGTGTATAAGTGAGAGGAATGGCTTAAGAAACGCATATAAGACAGAAAATTGGCAAGCGCGCCAGTGTTATTGTACAAGAGTGCAACCTTTAACCGATTGAAGTTAGTTTAGACAGAAACTTGGCGCAGGAGGGCCACTTTATTGCGCAGAAGCGTAGCTCTGGTACTCCAACAAGGATGGCCAACCCGAGACTTGGTGCAGGAGCCCTACTTTTTTGCGCAGAAGTGCAACCTCTGTAATCTGAATGCTGTTTTTATGACTTTTATAACAAGAAACTATTACTGGTAAGACAAGTAATGAACAGTGACTACATTCTATTTTCTGTTAATTGTTTGTTGCTAATGCCTTCAATTAGCTTACTTACTGTGTTTATACTTATTAGTTTATTGTGTTCCTTCGGTGACTGTTAGTTGTGATCAGAAACGGAGGATTTTGGCATGACGATGACAGAGTTCCCTTGGCAACCACGAACTGCTGCAACATCCTTTTGTGTTGTTCATTGCTTTGATTACTTTTGAATATTGTTGTATGAAACAATTTACTATGGATGTGAATTTGGAACTCTGCTTCCTGAAATAAAGTTAATATTTTGTTATAGATCTTGGAATTATTGTTTTGGATAAATTTATGTAGTTGCACTCTGGCTCTAAAAGAGTTGGGGTGTGACATTTACACTATAATCTACAATCTATTTGCTGGAACACGTGGTTGCAGTGATGAGAAGCTGTATGCAAAGTACCGAGAGGTACTTGAAGAATATATATCATTTGATATAATGCCTGCAGTACAAGATAAGAAAGGGAATGATTAGTACCTTATGCTAAGGGAGTTGGTAAAACGATGGCAAAATTTCAAGTTTATAGGTCGATGGACGAGTCGTTTCTTTCAATATGTAGATAATTTCTATGTTACAAAACAAGATGGAAAAATTCCTACGCTTAGACAAGTTATACCAATTACTTTCCGCAATCTGGTCTACGAAGAGATTAATGGGAAGGCAAGAGATGCTGTGATCGGTTTGATTGACAAGGAACGGGAAGGAGAAAAGATTGATAGAGTCTTGATGAAGAAGGTTTTGGATATTTTTGTGGAATTGGATGTTTACCGACAAGATTTTGAAGAATACTTGTTTGAAGATGCGGGTTCATAGTATTCACGTAAGGCCCCAAGTTGGATTTTAGAGGATTCGTGTAAGGATTATATGATAAGAGCAGAGGAGTCTTTGAAGAAAGAAAGAGAAAGGCTGTCTCATTACTTGCGTTCAAGCAGCCTGTCAAAGTTGCTTGATAGAGTGCAACATGAGCTTTTGGTGGAACAAAGTAATCCATCCCTTCACAATAAGCCATCTGGATTACATCCGTAACTTGTGGAAGAAAACGTTGAAGATCTATCTAGGATCCTTCAAGAAGAGTTGATTATCTATCATACATCAAGAAAGACGTTAGAAGAAGACCAGTTTGGGAACTTAATAATTCGTCATCTAATATGTTTCTTATTCTTTCTGCCTGGCTACAGTTACTTATCAGCTAAATTTAAAATTTATCCGAGAATTTGATACACTGAAACTCCATCATGGAGGAGCCGTTGTTTAATTCCGTGCTATTAGTACTTAATTATAATTATCTGAGACTTTATTTAAATGTTTTTGAAGCTAAAAAACACCCATGAATGGTACAGGAATTCCAAGGTTAATTTGTGTTTTTCTTTCTTTCTTTTCCTCTCTATAATTTATTTGTATCTTATGTCCTTTAGTTGTTGGCTCTTCAATTTTGGTTGCAACTGTTATTTTATTTTCAAACAAATCAAAAAATTGAAAAGTGATCAAACAAGAAACTGCATTCAACGTATAAGCGTTTCCAATCTTAATAAGAGGAAGACTAAAGACTCCATAATATGTTTTTTGTGCTATTTGAAAATGTTAGTTTTACCAACAGATAGCTTCATTAAAACTAGATCACATGTTAACAGCTCTGAGGTATAAAATATGTAACTCTACATCAGTAGGCTCTTTGTCCCTATAGAATTGTGAGGGACTTGAATATACACCTTTAGAACTACAGGATTCCATAACAAATATCATACTTCACCCAAATAAGATGTAAACCTTGGATGGTTGGTCAACACTATGCAGCCCACCGCTATCTAGTTCTAGCAATCTTGATCAAAAATTGTAAAAAGTGCAAACAGTTAGTCAATGCCTCGATAAACAGAAGAAATAAAAAAAGCAACAAGAAGCTTAGAATCAAAGCCATATATATTAGCACAAAGGTCTACGAGAGCTGAATGTTACTTGATCCCACGTCTTTATGTATTCATCAATGATGAATGTCTGTACACATCATAGGAGGACCTCCCTGCTATCGCCAAGAGCAGAAGAAAGCAAAGCGTTCTCCTCATCTTCTCTCTATTCAATTCAAATGCTATCGAGGCACAAACGAAGCAAATGTTCACCAAGAGTCCATTAAAGTTGCATACTATATTGCAGTCTCTTACATTTTCTCTGTTGTGGTCAAACTGAAGCTTTCTTGTGCTTCCATTATCAATCCCCCAGACAAAGCTTCCCACTCAAGGTTAATTTTGAGCATAATCATAAATAAAAATAAAAAATAAAAACTCAGCATCCCATATCAGTAGTATTCCCTCCAGATAGACAAGGTCCAATTTTCTTTATTCTAGCTAAAATAAAAGATTTCCATTGGATTAGCAAATTTTTTCTTAGGTGCATATTTTGATGTTTAAGAATCCATGCTTGGCAATAGTATTTGGGGATAGATTAGAAGGGGCTATTCCTCTGAGACCAAACTACAGACTCATTGATGTGCAGTTGTGAGAAACTGCATTAGCTGCAACGTAAACTCGCACAGTTCAATTATTCTTCTCTCAATAAGAGCCTATTCTCTTCTGGAGTTTTTTGTGGCAAAGAGGGCTATTTTTCTGAAGTCATTTCAGGTTTCTCTAGTTTTGCTTGCATATGATTAATTCCTGATAGTTTTCTGAAGAAGAATATCCGTCACGAGTTTCTTGTCTTTCCAGGCCACCATCTGTACAGACACATTAATTGAAGCTCACTGGAACATCAGAGCTCTATGTTGACATTCTTCAAAGTGACTAAAGAAGATCAAGTTATGGACTTGAGCACAAAGTCAGAGAGAAAAGCAACAATAAGTAGCATCATTACATCTTTTACTACCAAATTAATAATTTGGTGCAAAGGTGTGTTTTGCAGATTTATTTGTTGGGAATGGATTTGTTCGAAGATTATGATGAGATAACTGAGCCCTGGAATCAAATCAAAACAATTAGACGTTTTCTTTTGTCTTTGATTTGTTAGTTTTATCAAATTTTATAAGTAAATGCTTTTTTGCTTGTTATTATTGCGAATAAATGTCTCTCTCTTTGTTTAATCAATTTCTTTTAACTCTTCTGTTCTCTCGCACATTGTGTTTAATTGGTACTTTCACTAATATAAATCCTAGTAATTCAAGATGGCAAGCCAATCTTAGTCACCGCATCCAACCACAATTGACAAAGCCTGACCATACTCATACACTTGTACATTTGTCGACTAAAAAGAGTGTATAATAAAGAACAATCTCCAGTTTCTCAGAAAATTGAGCACAGGCTGTATAATTAAAATTCTCACTTATCTGTTACTTAGAAAAAATTGTGGCCACCCGAGAGCCTAGATTCATGTCCCAAAAACTTTACATTGGTTCAATGGCCTCAAGAAGACGCATTAGTTGCTCGTTTCATCCTTTCAGATTCATACTTCATTTTAATGGCATCCCAGAAGGCAGGTATGGCGATATTGTTCTGTACTTCCTTGAAAGATGGGAGGTAGTTTACATCCACAATGACATGGTCACCAGTTCCTTCTTGTATCTGGTTGTCAGAGAACATACAAGAACAACGGTCAGAAACCAAAAATCAATTACAAGAGGGTGCACTAATTAATAAAACCGGCACTTACATACATATGCAATAAATTTAAACATTATAAGGAGTCCAACGTTTATCGCTTGAGATCTTGGGTCAGTTGCCGTTGATATAGCGACTGTACATATTGCAAGATAAAAGTGCAAGACTCTCTTGCCACTTGATCTCGCTTGAACCCGCATCCTTGCAGCAATGGTTTTAACTGTTGGTGGTTTACATCAAGACTCTTTCGTGATAGATCTTGTGCCTTTATATGTTTTCGGTTAGATTGATACTCTTAATGATAAACATAGGGCATCTACATATTGCTTAAACATCTGGTAATATGCAAGTTTGTTCAAATAACAGTAAATGGCTAACCAAGCTTTTGATGGGCTTCCTTACATAAAATGTTGAATGAACAAGAAACAGTAGTCATAGAAGCTTTATGGGCTACTTACAACGACATCAAAACCAAAGATGGTAAGATTCAGAGTTCTTGCAAGCCATTTTGCAGCATTTTGTACTAGCTCCAGATCCAGATCAACCTTACAGGAATTTGCACCCCCTGAATGCGGATTCCCAGTGTCAGTGGGTAATGACTTTAAACTGTGAAGAAACACATTCATTTCAAATGAATGAACTCAACCATAATTCAAAAAGCAAAAGACCAAAAGTAAAGGACAAAGGGAGAAAGAAAAAGATCGTTACCTATCAAAGATAATAGGTCTGAATCCATCTCTTTCATATGATTTCATCAAAACATCAGAACTTGGGATGGAATTCTTAACTGCATGGAAGACATTCTCGCCCAGAACATAAAACTTGAATAGAGTGGATGAATGGTTTACATACTCCTGCACAATACCCATCCTCAATGAACTCATAGATAAACTAAACATAAAATAAGGCTTGAAACTGCTGTTTGTTTCATTTCCAACTACTTTTAATAATGCTAGGTTAAAACCAAACTCAACAGCTTCTATTTTTGAGATATTTTCAGTGGCTGGTACAGATATTGATGGTATCATTCACTAGTAACAAAAATGAACCTTTTAAGAAGTTGAAGCAATATCAGACTTTTAAGTAAATTGAACCACAGAACCAGCAGTAACTCAACTCACAAAAATTTTAATGATCCAATCACATCTGCCTAATGAAACCCAGATTCTAAAGAATCACAGATCAACAAAATGCATGTAATGCTTTTCTTCAACAAAATGTATTTCCAAATCCAGAACTCAAAAATAAAAAGATGAGAGTTTCCATAAATATCAGTTGTGATGCCAAGATGAGAAGCATGAAACTATATGGAAATCACCACGATTAAAGCAATTGCGAGCTCACCTGAACAACATAACAATGATCTCCATGAGGAAGAAACATAAAATAGCACAAATGTCATCAACTTCATGCTCACCTGAACAACAGCAGGAAGAGGAACACTCAAATGCTTAAAATCTTCAATTCCAAAGACAATTGCCTGAAATTCCAAGATTAAGCTCTTTTAAATTTGAAAAAGGAAATGAAAAGTAAATGTACTAAGAAAAAAACACCCTGAATAGTTTATACATATTGAATTGAAAAAAAAAAAAAAGTCCAAAAAAACATATTTTTATTATAACACCTAGGCAAGTCCAAGCGATGGACCTATTCAGTTGCCCGGCTGCTAGCAATAGAAACCAGGCAACACACAAATTCACCCACTTGAAATGACTGCTTCACAATAGACAGACCAATCATCAATCAGTAGTGGTATTACAGCACATTGATGATAAAGAAGATCAATAACACAAATAAGAATCCAAGAGAGGGAAGAGGCAAAAATTAAATTCATATTTACCATACTGTGAGCGTCGGCCACACCACAGGCAACTTGGGGCTTCACTATACTTGGAAAAGATAATTTAGCTTCTGACAGTCTTTGTGCCAAATCAGGACTGTTGAAATCATTAACCTGCATATTTAGCTTCACATGTAACTACCTCCAAGAGAAAGTAATCAAAACTGGAAAGTTCATGCCCAAATAAAACCTTAGTATCAAGGCGTAGCCAGGATATTGAATTATTAGGGGCAAGGCTTGATCAATTTTCAAAATAAAATTTAAAAAAAGATCTATTATTTCTTTGTTAGGTCCTAAATGAAAAAAAAAAAAATTACATACAGAGAACTTGTAATACGAATTCACCTTTTTGACTTCACATTTTTGCTTGGAGATAAGATGGGATTGAGATAAAATAGAGTGTAAAGAGTTTGAAGAACTTTGGCAATTGAAGGTTGAGAACTTGATTATAGAGGAGTAATTTACATTGTAAATGAAGAGTAAAGTTAGTAAGCTTTTGATTACAAGTAAAATTTGTAAGTTTGGGTGGGTTTTATGAAGCAAAATTTGACTTTTGTAGCGGCAATAAAGTAGATAACAAAATCTATTGTAGGGGCAATAATAATTAAACTTAGAAGTGAATAGCATGGTTTTATCAAATCAGTGAGGGCAATTGCCCACAATTGCTTCTATGTGGCTCTGCCACTGACACAGAACAAGGAAGAAATATTACAGCATCATAAGAATATACCCATTTTTACAAGGAAAAGAGAGAGAGAGAGACCCACTATTAATTGAAGCAAAGAAAGGAAAAGGAATCCTTCTAAAGGTTTATGTTGTCACTAAAAATGGTACAGAGATCTAGATTTGTGACACCTGTTGAACTCTGTCAACATCAGCAACCTTATCACACAACATATCAGCAATGAACATAGCGAGTCCCCAAAATTTCAATTTTTGAGACAACAGGATTTATGTAATGGTAGAAATAGTATTAATAAAGAAAACTTTATATGAATGTTGTCAACTAAAAAAGAAAAGAATTCAAATATGAAACATACATGATATAATTATTTGGATTGGTGTCAGTGACTGTTAGATAAGTAACAAGTAAGAAATAGAATCCATTCTGACAAAGCAAACCTTAAGAAAATGGGCCCCTCTGATTGTATGACGGCCATCTGCATTGAGATCTTGCAGCCCAAGTAGAATCAGTTGGATTTTAAGCCGATCCAATACTGGGTAAATGCTATCAAGTGGGTCAATTACAAAGAAATCTGAGTGATGTTGCATAAACCTGTAAGGGTGATAATACTGATCATGAAAGACCTTGATAACTGCATTAATATAAACTCTAGGAGTGTTGAAAAACATTTACATGACATGTTATTTGTCGTTTCTAGATATGCTTTAACTCTACAAAAAACAAGAGAAAATCTTATTTTTCAGAGAGCTTATAAACTGGATTGGCTATGATTGCTATTTTAGCAATTCCAAGCTATTTAAACCATTTTTGCAAGCACATGGTGAAGACCTTTCCAAGCAGTTAAGGATCAAAACAGTGAAATAAGTCTGAATATCATTTATGTATATGGTAGCACAACCACCAAGCAGATGCATATTTCAAAATATTCAATGTAGATCATATGAGGTTACATGATACAAGTAATTCCATGAACTTCAGAAGTTACCTCTGCAGTTCCTGCATGCCTAAGGTAAAAGTGATGTCGTAGGAGGATTCCGAATTGCTTCCCATCTTAATGGACATGATTTCATCTGTCGCTTTATGGAGAATCACATCAACCCCTTGTAATTGAGATGATAAAGGAGTCTCAAATGTAAGAGGCAAAAAAATCAAGCCATTTGGAGAAGGATACATGGGAAATGCACCTCTCTACAAAAGATAGGATCATAATAAGCTTCAAACAATAATATTTTTAAAGAACAACATAACAAAACCCTCCCCTGTTTCCCTTCATGGGTAAGTTGCAGAAAGCTAGCCTATTACAAGCTATCTCAGACCAACCTAAATGATTGCTTGAACCGATTAATCAATCAAAGGATTCTATTTACCATCACAATCACATTTCAGACTGTATACGATAATCACATATGACCAAATCCTTTACTGTATAAAAAACTGTCTCAATTTTGGTTGTTATTAACTCATTTTCTAACTAAAGTTTGGGATTCAAGAACCTAAGTCACTTTCCAATTACAACTAAGAAATTAATCAAGGAGTATTATAATTGCATAATGACCTTATGCATGTCTTCAGCTTTACAAGGCACATAATACTGTTGTTATTACTTTAGCTTCCTTTAATTCTTCTTCTAACATGGCACACTCTCATTTCTAGAAAAAGGGCTCACCTTTGCAAAATCTTCTTCACGTGAAGGCTTCATAACATAACCAACTATCACAGCATTGTTACCAGTTGCCTACTTCAAATGTGAGACAAAAGACAAGGGAAGGAATGAATGTCTTAACATAAAAGTAAATGTAACCCAGGAGAAGTAGCACTAGAAGAGATGAATCACTTCAGGCAACCTTCTTGTTGAAGCGGCAAATGGTCATAGGCAACTCTTCTAGCTTGTTGATGTAAATCATACTTGAATTATCAGATCCACTTACACCTTCAACACCTGAAACAGAAACCGTCTCTGGTTTCAGTGACCAATTTCCCATAATGGTTAGCGGAGTCAAGTAAGCCTAATCAAATATTTTCTCAAACTAGTAAAGCATAAACTATGATTTATGATATAGGACACAATATTAAGCTCCTAAAAAAGCAACTATAAAAATTGTCAGTTTTATTACAACAACTAGCAGTAAAGAAAACCGCAATGGTGCTATAGTGACAGAAGAGCTGGTATGTGAAGAATCTTAGACCACAGAGTGATATACATTCTATGGCCCGTTTTGATCAGAAGCAGCCATCATTCAGCAAGACATCCGCCATTATTGTGAGAAACAGTAGACTATCTATCAAATACTTCGCACCGGACAAGAGTCGATTTATCGAATTGTCTAAGGAGACATAAGTTGGGCAGTGAGTACTCACCCACAACAGCAATCAGCCAATGGGAACCAAGTTTATGAAAATCCTTATCATTAGAAACAACATAAAGAATGGTTCCTCCAATGTCACCCCAAGCTTGGTTTATCTCATCCAAGAGAAAGCAATCACACAAGTATTCTGTTGCCATCGTCTTCAGAGCACTCACCTGTTTACATCAAGCAGATACAATAAAATGCAAATTTAATAGGAATTTCTCACCATAAAATCATAACCACAAGCAATACATATTCATAATAATTTTCATAGAAGACATTTCAAAGGTCTAAATTTCCCTCTCTCAATTAATTTTTTTTTTTAATAACAATCAAAAGCATCACCAAACACTCAATTACTGAAGCAAATAATGAGAATAAGAATAAGAGTGAGGAAGGACCTTATCAGGTGAAAGGCCAGGATCATAAGAGATTGCCTGCAACAAGTAAAAGAAGCTCAAAATTGACAATTCTAGTCACTTGTAACAACAAATTCAACCAAACAGAGTGGGAGCGAGAGAGATGAAAGAGTACCGCACGGATGTTAGAATGTCGGAATTTACGAAGCAATCGAAACAACGAGTCGTTTGCATCTGGAGAAGCGGACAATGGAGGAAGCACCGATTCGTCCAAGATCACTCCTCCAACCAGACTCATCTCCTTCTTCTTTCTCTGTCTCTGCCTTTAGTTTTGCTGTGCTGCCCAGGCCTGACTTTACTACATAGAAAGGGTAAATTTGTAAATTCAGCTGAAAATTGGCAGTGTCACTATCACATCCTCCACCGTGGCTTTCAGCTGAAACCGCCGCGCATCAGCTTGTGTTACAGCGTGATCATTGCCAGTTTCCATTGCTCAATTTACGAATTTACCCTTTCATTTATTTTTTAAATATTTATGAAAATAAATTATCAAAAAGGTATTTTATTGTGATAGAAGGATAAATTAAAAATTTTTAAATAAAATAAGTATATTTTGGTAATAGGCTATTGTTACCATAAGTTAAACAACTTTTTTTTAAGAAGTAAGTTACAATAAAAAAACTCTTTTATTTCGTAAATAAATGGAATAAATTTTCTACCATTTTTCATTAATTTTACAAGTTTTTTTCTTCTTTTTTTATGTTACATGGTTGAAATTATTATGATAGTAAAAAAGTTGATAGTTGTTTGATTGGATAAACATATAAGTATTTGTTGATGTTAAATTATCAAAATTATTTTTTTGAAATGAAGGATACTGTAAATATTTTAATATGATAAGGATATATTGATATTTTACAACGTAAAAAAAGTTCAAAAAGAGTTTTTCCCAAAAGCTTCAATTTTAAGCTTTTTCTAAAAAATGTAAAATAATTTTTTTAATCATCTTATTAGGTGACAGTCAAACAACCTAAAAAGATTTTAGAAGAGTTTTTGATATTAAAAAATCTCTAATAACTAGTAGAGAAGCTGAAACAAACGTGCTCTAAGAATTAATAAAAATTTTTATTTAATACCTTGATTTCTAATTTCATATTATTTTTATTTCATGCATCATAACTGAATAAATTTAAGAAATTTGGGTACTGAAAACAAAATAAAAGTAATATTTCTGCTTTCTACATATTTTAATATAACTTCATTTCTTGGTTCGATTGAATCATACAAACCCAAAACTACTCTTAGAAAATAAAAAGGTGTTTAAATAATTGGTGAGAAAAGTTTTAATATATTAACAACTAAAGTAATAAGTGGAATTTATTTATAAAACTGCAATTGCAATTTTATATTTGACCGTAATTAAGAAAATGGTTACAACTATATACAAATGCTCCAATCTTATATATAAAATTAAATTCAACTTCTATAAAAGAGCAACCCCCTAGGCCTTACGACTGTAAATGGATGTTCCAAGAAACCAGACGAGGGGCCAAATCTAAGTTGTTCGGTCCATTAACAATACTCAAACATACACTTGACTTCATTTCCATAACTTGAAAATAAAAATTGGGAAAAGGTGTAAAATCTCATTCATTCGTTAGGGGAAGTGTCATCTGTGCCCCCTCTTGGCTTATTGGTAAGCCCTACTCCTTTTTTAAACAAGGTTAAAATCGTAAAATTCAGATATATTTCTTTTGCAGTCGTTTTTGTTTTATTTACCATTTATATTTTTAAACAAATTGACCAAAGCCTTCAAACACTGCATGTAAGAGCTTATCAAGTGAATAAAATTAAGAGTAGTTCTAGATGTATAACTAATCCAAAAAATTAAATCTATATAATTTGATGCAGTATAAATTTATCCGGTGAACAAAAAATGAAAAGAAAAATAAAAATTTCAATAAATAAAATAAGACCTACTTATCAAATGACCTTATGTCAGATTAGGTCGTATAGATTTAATTGTACATCTATAATTATTCTTAATTGAAAGACCTTTAAATGAAATTAAAAAGTTGGACACGTTTCTAGATTTGTCAGCAGCAAGGCGAGGAGTGGCAGATACATATATTGTCCATGCAAGAAAAACAAAAATAATATAATCTTTTAAAATTGAACAAAATAATTAGTATTGATGTAGAAAAATGTAACACTGTCATAAAAAATAGAAAATCATAACATGCTTCATCAAATTTCAAAGGAAGAAAATTGGAGAAAGCATTAAAATCCAATTAATTTCAGACAACAGTTTTAGAAATTAAAGTGATTACAATCTTTGAAATAAATTATATTTGTTCTGTTGCTCAATTTGTTTGGTCAGTGGGAGTATATATATATTTTTTTCTTTGCTTTGTTTTTGTATTTTAATTTTTTTTTTCTCGGTTTAATGATGTTTGTTTCGTATGCCAGCTTATTATGATTCAATGATATCTTTGTTTTAACATATACCAGGAAGCGTTCCTTTACTTGTGGGATAGCATTTAAAGGCTTGGTGAGCTGGTTAAAAACAAAATTGGACAGTAAAATAAAAAGCGAGATTTGTTCGTAATATTCGATTTCTACCATTTTAATCTTATTTAAATAAGAAATGAGATTTACCAATAAAATTAGTGGGGCTTAAATAAAACCACTCAAGAAGTGAAAGGTGACGAAAGCTATTACAATTTACATTAATATGTAGTTATGTACAAGACTACAACCATACATAGATGTTCCTAGAAACTAGCCAAATCTAAATCGATTGGTCAATTAACACTACTAGAATATATACCTCATTCACAGTCATAACTCCAAGTGTATTGATTGAGAACAAATATTACTAAATCTTCTTCTTTTCTCTCAAGATGAGAAAAGTGATAAAGCTATTATAATTTACATTGATGCGTATAAGATTACAACCATACATAAACTCTACTAGGAACCAAATGATGGGCCTAATGTAAATCGGTTTGTCCATTAGTATTACTAAAATATATAAGTAACTTTGTAGTTGTAACTTGAATAACAAAATTGTTTGTACACAAAACTACAACCATACATAAACTCTCCTAGAAACCAAAAGATGGGCCGAATCTAAATCAATTGATCCATTAGTATAACTAGAGCGTGTAAGTAACTTCACAGTTATAACTCAAATGTAAAATCTATGAAAATATATATTATCTTAATAATATTTTTTTGCAATATGAAAAATGTGATTAGAGCTATTATGATTTACATTGTTATGTACAAGACTACAACCATACATAAACTCTCCTATAAACCAAAAGATGGGCCAAATTTAATAAATCGATTGGTCCATTACTATTGCTAGAGCATGTAAGTAACTTCACAATCATAACTCAAATATAACGCTATGTATTAAAATGTGTAATTTCTCTTTCTTTCTTTGTGAGTTGAAAATGTGATTATAGCTATTATAATTTATATTATTTTTTACAAGATTAAAATCACACATAAACTTTCCCATAAACCAAAAGATAGGCCAAATCTAAAACGATTGGCACGTCCATTAGTATTACTAGAGCATATAAGTAACTTCACAGTCATAACTCAATTGTAAAAACTATGAAAATGTATATTGACTCATTCTTTCTTTGCAAGATGAAAAATGTGACTAAAGCTATTATAATTTACGTTGTTTTGTACAAGATTACAACCATACATAAACTCTCCTAGAAACCAAAAGATGGGCCAAATCTAAATCACACGATCTATTAGTATTACTAGAGTATATAAAGTAACTTCATAGTCATAACTCAATTATAAAAACTAAAAAAATGCATATTTTCTCATTCTTTCTTTGCAAGATGAAAAATGTGACTAAAGCTATTATAATTTACATTATTCTATGCAAGACCACAACCATACATAAACTCTCTTGGAAACTAAAAGATGTACCAAATTTAAACCAATTGGTCCATTAGTATTACTAGAATATATACGTAATTTCATAGTCATAACTCAAACGTAAAAACTATAAAAAGGTATATATTATCTCATTCTTTCCTTGCAAGAAGAAAAAGGTATCTAAATTATCTATCATAGTTTACAATATAGATCTGTACAAGAGTACAACCCTACATAAAACCTCCTATGATCCAAAAGAAGGGCCAAATCTAAACTGATTGGTCCACTTGTATTACTAGAATAAATGCATAACTTCATAGTCATAACTCGCACATAAAGACTAAAAACTATGAAAATGTATAGTATCTCATTCTTTCCTTGGAAGATGAAAAGGTGACTGAATTAAGCTATTACAATTTGCATTGATCCATACAAGACTATAACCATACATGAACTCTCTAGAGATGAAATGATTGGCCAAATCTGAACCGATTGGTCCATTAGTACTACTAAAATATATTCGTAACTTCATAGTCATTACTCAAACGTAAAAACTATGAAAGGTATAATATCTCATCCTTTCCTTACAAGATGAAAAAGTGACTAAAGCTATTACCTATCCGGCAATTATAAAAAGGATATTAGAGAAAGCTCACAATTATGTTAGAGCCGAAGTGCCTAGCTAATCAGGCATTTGGGCCTAGTAGCTCCTTATAAATAAAAATTCATAAAATTCGTACTTCTCTCTGGTTCAACATGGAGTGCATCTACCACGATGCCACTG
Organism: Boswellia sacra; assembly: GCA_013180625.2. NCBI lineage: Eukaryota > Viridiplantae > Streptophyta > Magnoliopsida > Sapindales > Burseraceae > Boswellia > Boswellia sacra. The sequence goes on along the minus strand of SNVD02013965.1, from coordinate 34,306 downwards.
AAGCTCATATTTGGAGAGGTATATTAATTAATTATTATTTTCAATAATTTTGTACCATATATGTTTGTCTTTTTGTTTCATTGGTTCATTATTTGAAAAACACTTGGACACTTATGCTTATCCAATCAATAAGATACTAATTACATTAATTACATACGTATATTAATCATGTGTTTTGATGCAATGCTCTCTCGTTATTTAGATTATGTATTTACATCTCTAATATTTAATTATGTACACCTTATGACTTGGAAATATTAATCATTCTTCCCTCATTTTACCCTCCTTCAGGAAGAGATGCTCCACCCAGTCATTTTTGGTTCAAAATCAAGTCCTTCTCACTTCTGTCAAAAGCTCCAGTAGAGAAACTGAGATCCAGCCAATTCGAAGCTTGGAACTTGAAATGGTATTTAATTATTTATTTTATCATACTACAACATCTTTATATTGTTATCAACGGAGAGTTTTAAACTAGTATTTATAACTTTGTCTCACTTAAACACAAATACATCGAGTAAGAGATCATTATGTGAAATCGGAAAATATTTAAAAATTGTTGTGCTTTCAAAAGCATTATCGTAATTGTTAAACTAACTTTTCAGTGTGATGTTAAATTTTCATATAATAATCAAAATGTGTATATTTTTATAATAATTCTATATATATAATCAAATTGTACAATCCAATATATACAACATGATTTAACACAAAATTATTAGATATAGGTAGTCCTACTTCATGATTTATTATAAATTTTTTATATATTTCTAATTTCTACCTACTCAACCAATTTGTAATCTGTTAGATTATATGAGTTATATGTAGTATTATTCATATTTTTATGCTATAAAATGGTTTGGTAATTATAGAATATATTCAAATAAGTTTAAAAATATTAAAAATAACAAAACTTATGATATATATATATATATATATATATATATATATATATATATATGTTAAATAAATAATTTTTTAACTAAACAAATAAATTCTTTAAAAGGAAAAAACTGTGTAGAGCCATTGTCAATCACTGTCATCGACTTATTTGGTGCATCGTTAATAATGAAATTATCTACAAATTAAAGTTGGTCCACTCAACAATATAATCATCGTAGGCAAGGATTTGGTGTTTGAACGCACAAAAAAAAAATAATAATAATAACTAAAAGAGCTATCATAAATCAACATGCATGGATCATTTTGGTATTTATAGTGTTGCTCGATGAGGTCTAAAAATGGTTGTTAATGCAGCACCTAGCAAATTTTGAAACAGTGATTTTTTTTAAAAGAAAAAGTAATTGAATTATTTAATTACGATTAAGTTATTTTATAATTTTTTTGTCTACTATAAGTTTTTTTTTGTTTTAATAACCGTATACATAATATGGTTAATAATTATCAAATTTTTAAATAGTTTTACTAGATACTTTTAGTATGCTGATTTACAAAAACAAATCATTATTCTTATAAACTTTAATAGAATTATAATTTATGACAATAAATATTACATTTATAATTAATCTTGTGAATTGTATCCAATATTATTTTTCATCCGGCAAGACTACATGGATAGGTGCAATTGAGAGTCGTGCTATTTAACTTATAAAGTTACAGGATGATGATAAATTCAGATTCTTTTTTACTCTCTAACATACAAAATATCAAGGCATTGATTATTTCATTTTGCAGGAATTTGATCATCTACCCAAATGGGAATACTAGAAAAAATGGGGGAAATCATATCTCCATTTACTTAGAATTGGATCCAAAGTCTCTTCATTCTGGAATGTGGGAAGTCAATGCTATTTTCAATTTTTTTATGTTTAATCAGCTTCACAACAAGTATGATAGTCTTGAAGGTAACCCTACTTGTTCTTAGAATGCAATATCCAGCATCTTATATAAAATGTAGCACATACTAGTTGTTTAAGGATTAATTATATCATAATAATATTACTCGTACAACTAACCTATAGATACAACTAATTTTATAAATCTGATTAACCTAATAAACCATTACAATGATAAAATTTGATAAGACATGAATAAGATTATAATTAATGCTATAATCATGTATATACTCATCCCATGAAACTCTATCATCATCAGGTTATATATATGGCATTGATGATGTATTATGTAGATTAATTGTATATATAACATACACTATTTATGTCTAAATTGAATAAAAATTTAATTTTATGTTTTAATGGTGATAGCTTGTTTTTGTGATGTAGATGGGAGAGTAAGGCGTTACCATGCAATGAAGACTGAATGGGGTATCGACAGATTCATAGACCTGAAAACTTTTAAAAACCCACTAAATGGGTACCTTATCGATGACGAATGTGTTTTTGGAGTGGAGGTTTTTATTGTCCAAAATACTTCTAGAGGGGAGTGTTTCTCAACCATTGCAGAACCTACATGTTACTATATTTTCAAAATTGATGAATTTTCATTTAATAGGAATTATGAGTCTAAATTTTTTGGGGACTACAAATGGCATATATGCTTGTACCCCAACGGATATGGAGAGGCCCGGGGAAACAGTGTTTCAATTTTTATAACTTTGCCCGAGTCTAGTGTTCCTCCGAACACTAAATTGCTCGTGAAATATAATCTGCTTGTGAGAGATCAAATCAATGGAAATAACGTTGAAGTTGAAGGTGAGACTAATGCTATAATTAATTGCATGTTCTTATGATTGCAAGGAATTGAATCACTTACATTTTTATCTGTGGTGTCTTATTTAATTTCCTTTTAGGGGAAAATTTGTCTGGTGCAGTCCTAGAATGGGGTTCTAGGAAGTTCATGACAGTGGGTAAATTCAAGGACCCAAAAAAGGGTTTCTTGGTCGATAACTCTTGCATCATTGAAGCACAAGTTACGTTGCTTGGATTGATAGAAACAGATGTATTGATCGAAACAGATCAATGTCTCCAAATGGAGCGGGCGCCTACAGAGCCATCAAGAATAGATCATCGTACCCATACACAGTCACCAATGTGCTGTTTTAAAATGTCTTGTAATGCTTTAATTAAGCTACAATTGATGTATGGTTTCTTCTTTTTAATCTGATGTTGTTGCTATTGTAAGGACTGATTATGTAAAATTAAATAAAAATACCCTTCAATGTAATAATTTATACAAATATTTTTTTATACATTCAAACACGTTTAATATGTTATTATAATTTATGAAGCATGTTATGTAATATTCAACACATTAATTTTTTAGTTGAAATCTAGCACGAGGCTCGATAAGCTTGAAAACTACTTTGCAGCATGTTTAGTCAAATGCTCAATACGTTGGAAGCGAGAATTCCATGAAGAGTATTTTGGAAAGTAAGGTATTTTTGATAATTTCAGTGCATTGAATTTTACTATTTTCACCAAGTTTTGAAGGTTTTACTAAAATTCATCACAGCCCTATATGACTTGATTGTTTTACAATTAAAAAACATGATTGCAATTACAGTAATGTTTCAATGTATATATATATATATAATAATAATAATAATGATACATTTACAAAATTTATTTACAAAGTTGATGTAACATCATTCACTCAATATCATATTAATTATCAACATTTATTACATAAACCTTCTTATTATATTCATCTTCCATTCACTATATAAAATTTAGATTCAAGATTAAAAATTATAAATACAAGCTTTTTGTATTATTTTTGGAGCTAACATTGTAGCCAAAAAAATTGTTAGAAAACCATCAACAAATATTTTCCCATTTTTTAATTCTTATTTTTAAAAATGAAGAATTGTATCTCACTTCTAACCCAAACTAATAATTAGATTGGTATCCTTCTACATTTCTGTTATTTTTTTTGTCCCATCCAATGCAAAATATTTATTCTGCAATTGTTTTCAACCTTTACTTTAAATTATCTAGTTTTTTTTTTAATTTTCAAAATTTATTTGTCAGAAACGAAAAGCTGTTTTCAGTTATCCTTATACACACACACACACACACACACACACACACACATATAATTATTTCACATTTTAATCAAAGAAACTACTCAATCCCTGGAAAGTAATGGAGGATTTTTTTCCTTTAAAAAAAAAAATGCAAATTGGTGTATACAATCCAACTCAATATCATAAATTTGAGCGAGAATTTGAATTACTAGATTGTTACATTATTAGCACAAAATATTACATGAGAAATTACATGTAATAGTTTATTGAGATCAATCTGATGCCAAAAATTGAAGAACATTAGTTCCGCATCGTCACTTGCTCAATGGGGTCACATAGGATGGTCTTTAACTGGAAATCAAGGGCAAGTGTTAATTGCCAGGAAATATTGGCCACCAAATGAAGCCTCTTGACTTATCATATAAATTGGATTATTTCTAAATATTTCTAAACGTCCATAAGCCGATCCATGAGTATTTTGATCATGGCTAGAGCGTGGACAGTAACTGCTATGTTCACTGTCAGTTTATCAGACCATTCTATCAAACCTAGTTGAAGTGTGAGTTAGTAGGGACATTCAAGAAATTTATGCTGTAATTTGTCACCAATTAATCTTAGTTGACTAGAGATGAACAAAGGAACGACTTAATTTGGTGTCGTAAGTGAGCTAGTCTTTTCAGTCTTTTAAATGATCTGTATACACATTATTAACTTCATTTTCTTCATTCAAATTAGGATGACTTAATGTTTATGAAATAGCTTAGCTGCGCTTGTAATTCTGCTAAATTAAGTTCCTCAGCTTCACATCAAAAACATTTGATATTAGGAGTTATACAAAGTAAGAAGAAAAGCTCATAGTTTGAATGATCTTAGAAGAAAATGTGGCAAGATTTCTCAAAGATTACCTCTGATAGTGTAACATCCTAAATTTTATAGTGTACATTGTATCATGTATTATGGATACATGTGCATTAATATGTATTAATGTATTTAAATTGTAGTGTAATAAATGAAAGAATGATGAGCTTCATTAAAAGAGTGATGGGCTTAATGGTAATGAAAAGAGGAGAGAGGACTAAGCGGTAATTGGGCTTAATTTTTATCTATAAAAGCAGGAGAGTTTCCTCCTTGCTTACACCTTTCCAGCTCTTCACTCTCTCAAATTTTTTCGCACAGATCATCAAGGACTCAAGGGAGGAAAGGGAGAAGAAGAAAGGGAAAGGTAAGAACTAATTCTCTCATTAGAATTCCTTGTACTATTGTCTATTTAATTGCAAGAATTTCCTTGTGTTGTGATGTGAATATAAATATTGTTGTTTTGTATGCTGAAAATTTGTGTGAAAATGTGAATTTGAATGAGATTTGAAGGTATCTAAGATGGTGGATGAGGATACAAAGCTAGAAATGAGAGTTTAGTCCAAATCTTACAGTGTTTTTACATTAAACAGTACATATTTCAAAAATTTCTAAGAATCAGAGAAATGTTTTCTTGTTCTGAAAATTTTACTAATGAAACAAGACATGTCTAGGAGTATATAGAAATTTGAATGATTCAAAAATTCAAAGGATACAATTTGTAGTGAATTTGTGAACTTCTAGTATGGAATTCACACTTCCTCTGTTTTAAAACAGAGGAAAGGAAAATGAAATTGGTTGAAGGACTATATCTTTGTAAAATTATCTCATTTTTTGTATGCTAGTTCTTTTATATGTTATATATGAGACTGTAAATTTTCACTGAGATGGAAGCTCTGTATGAATTGTTATTAATTTTTTAATTTGGGTTGATAAAAAATGGAACTTCTTTTTCCAAAACAGGGCAATTAGAAATAATTAGGTTTGAATGACTTAGACCCCTTGAAAAGTTATGATTTTTGGTATGATAGCAACTATAAGTGTTATATACGAGCGTGTAAAATTTTGTAGCCATTTGAGTAGGATTGCAAATCCTACAAAATTTCTAAGTCTCTGCTGCTCAGTGAGAAGGATGCATTGATAGAATTGTTATTTTGAATGGGCATATGACCTTATTTGAGTCTGAAAATTTTAAGAAGACATGTTGTATCAGTGTAAAAGTTGTCTATGAACTTGTGGAGATTTTGGAATAGAAAATTGTTTGTTAGCATTGTTTGATTGACTGAGAATGTATATAAATAGAGCCAAAAAGGAGAATTATTTCATCAACGTGTATGGTGACCCTTAAAACGATTTTTATTTTGTTTTAGGTTAAACGCAAGCATCGACAACGAAGCTATATAAGGTAAGTAAGCTAACCGTTTAAAGGCCACAATGAATTATGTTCTACTGTATGCTATATTGTATAATGTGATAATATTAAATGTTAGCACTACGTTGCTTGAATTATGATCGTATTAGAAGCTTAACATAGCGCTTTTTTTTTGTGACTGACTGTGAATTGTAATATGTGATTGGAATGCCAAACTTAGAAAACTTAGCTCTCATAGCTTAAAGGAAGGTCTGTACCATGTGTTTCTATATACGGGATTCAGTAGCATGGGTCTAGTATTGCCTGGATTGTCAAACTAGCCTTGAGCTATTTCAAGTGTAGGCATCTATGTGTATCTATATTGTTCTGTATGGCAGGATAGATTCTAGTAGGACTATATGGCTGTCACCTTCGGGTGATGACGGATTCGTGCAATGTGAGAAGTGCTCACTTTGACGATGCCTTGCCTACGGACACTGCCAATAGATGGCTATGTGATATAGGCCCATATGTGTGATATGAAAAGCCCTACCTTGATTAGGAGCATTATTTCCTAAGTGACTATGACTAATACTGTGGAAGCTTCTGAATTATGTGATATGGATATGATATGTGTCATTAGTACAGTACCGAGTACTGTATGTGTTTGAATGTTCATTGCAATGAAACGTGTATTACTGTATGGATATATATATATATATGTGTGTGTGTGTGTGTGTGTGTGTGTGTGTGTGTGTGTGTGTGTATACATACATATATATATATACACACACACACACATATATATACATATACATACACACATCGAATGAGGTACCATGCTATGTGAGTCTTTAATGCACATTAAAATGAAATGTGTATTTGTGTATGGATGTCCATATGAATAATGTAGCTAGCTTGTGAAAACTCGTATGAATGATTTATGTGTTTATGAATACACATGAGGATGTGTTGAATTGAGAAAGTGTATATGAAGTGAACTTACCTATGTGATAATGAATAAGAAAGTATAATGGCCTTGGACAGGGATTCGTGAGAAAAGAAGTGTGATTCGAAAGTGAGAAAATAGCCTAAGAAGTTGGCCAATTATATAGAACTGGCACAGGAGCACATAATAGATCGACCTAAAGCGGTCCAGGCAGGGAGTTGGCGCAGGGGCGCAACCCACATGGCGCAAGAGCGCATGTTTAATCGACCTAAATAGGTCAAGACAGTAAGTTGCCGTAGGAGTGCCAAGTTTGAAGTGAAAATGATCGCGAACCAGAAACTTGGAGCCGTTGCTCGAATTTCTTCGGGCTGTAGTGCGAGTCCTACACAATGTTTACTATTTTTTAAATTATTTAACAAGTTATTTCTTGCTTGTATCCTAAGAAATATACAGTATTTGCACTGTAACCCGATTATTACTGTTATTGAACATTGTAACACATTCATTTAACTTACTGAGTTTTATTTATTAAATTTATTGTGTGCCTCAGGTGATCAGTAGACTGGGAGCCAAATGGATGACTTTTGACAGTACTGCTGGAGTTTTCTTAACAACCATGGACCGCTGCAGTATTAGAATATGACCACACTATAGTAATATTTCTGATTTTTGGAATATACATATATATAGTAAAATACTGTGGTTGTGATTAAGAACTCTGGATTGGTGTGTTTAATGACATTTTTGAAAGAAATATCAGAGTTCACACAAACGATTGTTTGTAGTTACACTCTGAATGTATTGCTTATAGGGTGTGATAGATAGATTTTTGAAAAATTTAAAGAACTATCTTATTTATGAAGTCTCAACCTTTTAATTAAATTAATATATAGAAATTCTGGAGGAAAAGCTATTTGATCATATTTTGAAATTGGTCTATCAAATCACAACAGAACTCGAAATAATCATACCAGCCCATGTGTAGTCAAGAAACCTGATGCAATATACTAATAAATTGTATATGCCCTTTTAAGTGCATTTAGAGGTGACATCGTAGAAAACAATTTTCAAGTAAAAGCACTTCCGATCAAAGTGCTTAAAAAGTAAGCACTTCTCCACTCAAAAAGCACTTTCAAGAAAAATCTAAGATAAGAAGAAGATTAAGAGCCATCTGATCAGGTGAAAGGCCGAGACTGTAAGAGATTCCCCAAAATGCGACACAAAGGCAAAAACAAGTGACAATTCCACTGATCACTTCACTTGTAACAACAAATTCAAAGCGAAAGATGAGAGACAAGAGTACCATGCGGATGTTGGAATGTCAGGGCATAAGAAGCAATCGAAACCATAGGTCGTTTGCATTGGGAGAAGAAAAGAGTGGAAGAATTGATTCTTCAAACAGTACTCCTCTAACCAAACTCATCTTCACCGTCCTCGAGAATTCAATAGACAATAGGACCCCTAGTTTTGGTTAAAGTAACTTTGTGCACGACTTTGCTTCTAGTAACTTGGCACAACAAAATTTCCTTCAACTTATCCAATCTAAAAGAACCTATTCTCCATGCAATTCAAGTTGGCTGTAGGCACTTTGACACTGCTGCAATCTACGAGTCCGAGCAACCCCTTGGCGAAGCAATAGCAGAAGCCTTACGTCTTGGCCTCATAGAATCACGAGATGAGCTTTTTATCACTTCAAAGCTCTGGACCAGCAATGCACACCGTGGCCTTGTCCTCCCTGCAATACGAAATTCTCTCAAGTAATTGAAAAATGATTAATTGCAAATGCATGTTATGTATTTTTTTTACATTACTAATTTGTTCAATTTATGCATGCAGGAGTCTTGGATTGGCGTATCTAGATCTTTATCTGATTCATTATCCAGTAAGCTTGAGAGTAGGATCTATATCGAGTATTCCAACTTTATATCTCAAGATATAAAAAAGATAAGCATCAATATCTTTTGCATATGTATCAACATATTTGATTGGTGTTTATAGCAGTAAATTGCATATCAATAAAAATACAAAATTAGGATAATTATTTCATAAATATAGTCTTGTTTTAACATTTAAAGGAACAATATTGAATGCCATTGAGTGGAATAATATATGGCTCCACTACTAGAAAAAATGCTCATATTTGACCGTCGCCTAAGTATGTACTTTGCAGTAAAAAAACGCCACCAATGTTACCATCAAATATAGTTAATTTGGCGGTTGGTCAAAATGTCAAATACGTACATAACCATACTTCTCATATAAAAGAGTCAAATATAGTTATGCACAGTACGCTGAGCATTAACCCATGTTTGTCATTTGTTTAGTCAAATTTGATTGCGCATAACGGTAACTTTTTTTGAATTGTAACATATTTAGCATTTTTTAGCCATGTAAATATAGCTTTCTAACGGTAACTTTCTTTTTTTTGAATTTTCTTATATTTGGCGGTTACAAACTAGAAAATATGGCTAGTTAATTCTTTGTAACGGTAATATTTTTTGAATTTGACCATATTTGTCGCTTTCTGTTCTGACTGGTAAGTATGAATGATTTACTATTTATAACAGTATTTTTTTAATTATTATCATATTTGGCAATTTTGGACCAATGGCGGTTTTTCTGGTCACCTAGTATGGTAGTAAAAGTAAAAAATATATAATACTTGCCTATTATGTATTAGCCAAGTATTATCTATATACATGTTTTTAAAATATGTTTAATATATTTGTAAAAACAAATATATGAAAATTTTTAAAAGGTACAATTTATTGAAAATCAACTCCCAAAACAACCAAATATATAAAATCATTTCATTTGTGACGTTATGTCAAGGTAGGAACAAATTTACCTGCAAAATCACTCAAACAACAAAACCAATTGCCTATGTCATACTCCTACAAGACATCATCAGCACTTCAACAACTTCACTAACTGCTCCATATTATAATCAATGCCTTCATCTATTTGCAAATCAGTTGACGCTCTCAAATCAAAACATTCAAATTAAGCACCACATGAACTAAAACATTCAAGCAATTCACCAGCAACTAAGTCATCATATAAAGCAACTAAAATAGCTCATCACCAGCAATAGCTTCAACTCCATTTGAATCAAACGAAGTCCATTTATTTATAAGTCCATTCAAAGCACATCACCAGCAATAGCTTCAACTCCATTTATTTATAGATAAATATCCATTGTTATAATTATATGCATTATTCATTTATTATATATTTTCTGCATTTAATTATTTTATATATTTAATTTTAATGAATAAAATAAGGATTATAAATTAATACTTCATACAAATTCTTCTTAGGAAACGTTATTAAAATTTAAAAAATTAAATGCTTAGTTGGTATACTTTATAATTCCAGTAATAAGTGCATCTATGACTAATACAAATTCATTAGATTAATATTTATCCACTGAACTAAAAAATATTATAAACACAAAAAATGTATATGCTTCTAGGATTAAGTTTCCTTGTTGGTTTCAACAATTTTTTTTTTGATATTATTTTGAATACAATTAAGAATTAATCTATTAATTTTATATTGACTATATTTAAATTATTTTTAAAAATTTTCGAAAAGTGTCTTAAGTGGAAATTTTACCTTGAAAAGTAATAATAATTTTGAAAAATAAGTGCAAAAAATGCTAACTATTTTATCTTTTTTTTCCCTCCTAAATTTTGGATCAAAGGGAAATCCAAGAAAATTAAATTTAACTCGTCTTCTCAAATTATCACTCTTTATTCTGCCATCTTATCTGCCTTCATCATATCAGTTGGACCTAATTTCAATCAGACTATTTGAATAGACCCAGCTCATTGGAATCCATCAAAGGCATGTTTGATGCGCTATATAGCGCTGCATAGTATAACATTAAGAAATTATACTGCGTTTGATCAGATTTTGAGCGGGACTGTATAGTATAACGCTAGTACTATAGGGATACTGTTTGCATAAAAGTTAAACGTTTTTATACCAAGCCTACCCATGGGTAGGGGTGGCAATTTTTGATACGACACGCGAATACGACTTGACACGACACGAGTTTAGGCGGGTTTGGGTTTTGACATATTCGTGTTCGTGTCGTGTTCATGTCAAAGATGTCAACCCGTTTAATAATCGTGTCGTGTGTAGATTGAGAGTTTTCAACACGCGAACACGATTATGACACGACACGATTATGACACAAGTAACACGAATAACACGAATACATATTATACACCATTGATACGATAACACGATTAACACGAATATTAGCACGAACACGATTATGACACGAGTAACATAAATAACACGAATACATATTATACACGATTGACACAATAACACGATTAACACGAATATTGACACAATTACATATTAAATTTAAAAATACTAAGCATTTTAGACATTTTAGTCTCTACATGTATCCAAATTTTAAAATAAAAATAGAATTTTAAGAACCTAATAAATTTTAAAACTTAGGATATTTTTGTCATTTAACAAAAGTTGAAAACCTTAACGTGTCATAATCGTGTTAACGGGTCATAATCGTGTCAATCGGGTCGTGTCAATAATGTAAACGTGTCTTAATCGTGTTAGACGGATCGTGTTCATGTCTAACACGATTACGACTTGTTTATTATTCGTGTTAGCGTGTCGTGCCATGTTACCCATTTAATAATCGTGTCGTGTTCATGTCCATGTCGTGTCATAGTGACACGACTAATAAATGGGTCGTGTTCATGTTGGGTCAATCTTTATCTCAATTTTTACTAATAAATACCAAAAAATTATATAAATTAAATATTTATGTAATTATATAATTAATAAATTATTTATTGAATATTTAAATAAAAATTAATTATTTAAATAAATAAAAAATAATTATTTAAATAAAAAATTTAATAATTCAATTTTCATTTTAAAAATGATTTTAATTATTATTTTAATTTATTTTATATTTAAATTAAACTTTTCATATTATTATTATTTTTTTTTTACGTTTTATCTAATACAATACTCTAGTAAACATAGTATAGTATTATGTCTTATCTAATCTTATTCTATACTATTCAATCCAATCCAATCCAAATAAATTTATGTTATCCTATACATTGTTATACAGTGCATCAAACATGCCCCAAAATGTTATATTTGGCTCTTGAGAGGTATAACTATAGTTTTAATAGATTTGTGAAAATAATAAAGAGAAAAAAGAAAAAAAATTGATAAAAGAATTGTGCTACACGGAATGGTTAACAGTTCTACTGAAAATTATTTTTTTAATTCAACTATTTTGTAATTTACTTTCCAAAAGTGTAACAGTTGCAGTGCACATCTAGCTTAATTTGTAATAAAAAGAATTGAGTGAAACTTCTAAATCCATTAAACATGTTGCCGTTCTACAAAATGTTCAGATAAGAAAAACAAACAATAACAAGTATCATATGAATTATAATGACTATCTTACTAGTATGCCATAATATAAGTCCATTTACTTCATGTAATATTGAACACAATCATACCTGAATTGGATGTTTCTATTAGATTTAAGTTTGACAATGACAAGATAAAATGAATCACTCTATTCATAAGTGCAAAGAAAAGAAACAGGATTCATACCTTTCGAACTGAAGAGAAGGATTGTTGGGCAGAGATGTCAAGTTGGTCCTTTTGAAAGTCCTGAACTTCTGAGCCAAAAACCTTTACTTTTTCACAATCACTTATTTCCAAATTTTCTAAAATAGGCCACTCCGTCGTGTATACTCCAGGGCAAATTAAAGGTATTGAGTTATGGTAAGTCTTGGAGTACTAGATCAGTTTCTTTTCGGACGACAAACCTAACAACACTTGGTTCTCCTCCTCCTCCTCCCTTGGCAACAATCTCTTCCAGTATTCCACAACCATCTCAAGCTTTTTCAGTTGCAATGGACTCATGGCAATGAAGGCCGGAAAGATATTTTTCAAACTTTGACAGCTCTTAACAGATAAAGATTCTAACATGGTGAACCTCCCAAGAAAGTTAGTTCTTACTTTCTTACTTTCTTCTTCTACTAACTCTTTACACGCTATCTCTTTTAAAACTGGACATTCACATATCTCAAGTTGTTGGAGCTTCAAAAAGCTTCCAACTGTGGAAGATGAAAATAGAAACTTCAATTGACCACATCCCTGTAGAATTAAACGTGTTAAATACTGGAACCAAGAAAATAATGTTGACAATTGGTTTTGCCAGATCTTCTCACAATTACTTGTTAATACTTCCAAGGATTCCAACTTGGGCATCACAACCTGCAGAGAAACTCCTCGTTTCAATCCTCCATCATACATGTAAGAGAATTTATAATTTCTTATGATTGACTGATGACACATGACATAAAATTTTGAGAATCAGTCTCTCCTAGATACAATTAGACACATAACTTCATACACGAAGTATGGCCTATCGTACTTAAAAAATTGATTAAAATGTTTAAAATGAAAACAAGAGTTTATTTAAAATGCAGTTTTAAATATGACAATTAACAATGAGAAAATAAATCAATAAAAGATCAATTGCATACTAATCATATGCGCACACAAACACGTTCGTGCGGCTAACAATTTCAAATGAGAACCAATTGACTATTGATGCAGTAGCTTATACTTTATAAATAAAGTTTATGCAGTAGCTCTCTTTTATATACACGTTGACATCCTATTTTACCTTTTGTTGGGTTTTGTCTTTTGTCCAGCTGCTGAATTATAGTTGTTGTCGTTTGCTTCTTTGTGTAGTGTCGTTTTGCCTTGGGAGGTATTATTTGTAGTAAACTTTATTTGAGTAAAGAACAGAACCTTCCAGTATTAGTTCAGACCATATTCGTCTCTTTTCTATGAATTTCCAGATTTCACTCAGCTGGGAGATTGATTCTTCAACTCCCCTGAGCTCCATTCAATCCAACCTTACTTCCCTGCATCAAAGTGGTATCAGAGCTTGAAGTTCCCAGGCATGGCCAATCGAGATGCAGGAGGTAACCGCGCTGGCAACGCAGATTTCGACGCGCAAGCTCTCTGAGCTTCCATCTCTATGCTGGAGCAGAAGTTTGAAGCGCTATCTTTGGATGTGCAGAAGATTTTAGCTGCTGTAGGAGGTGAAAATATCACGATTCAACAGACCCAAAATTTGACTGGAGAAACCACTTCCATGATTAAACAGACCCAAGGGAAAGCTACCGCCAATGACGAGAGCGACTGTCGAATCCAACACCGAATGAATCGTGACATTATACATAGATCACCAGAGGGAGTTCATACTCATCGGAGAACCCAGAGGAATGAATGACCAATTTACCCGGATTATTCCACCTCAGATGTTGATGAAAAGCTTGATCGGCATCAATATCAAACTGAATCGGACACTGATAAAGATGTTGAGGCATGGGTCTTTGGTGAACCAAGGTATAGGTATAACCGACGTCAACCAACTCATTCCAAAAATAATGATTATAGATTAAAATTTGATATTCCCTGTTTTAATGGTCATATGCACATTGAGGAATTTCTGGATTGGCTCAAATCTGTGGAGACCTATTTTGAATGTATGGACATTCCAGAGGACAAACAAGTGAAATTAGTGGTGTACAAACTTAAAGGTGGGGCCTCTGCTTGGTGGGAGCAACTCCAAAATCATCGTCGACGGTTAGGCAAACAACCTATTCGTTCTTGGGCTCGGATGAGTCGAATGATGAAGGAGCGCTTTTTACCCACTGATTATGATCAGATTTTGTATGAGCAGTATCAACAGTGCCAACAGAGGGTGCGATCTGTTAGTGAGTACACAGAAGAATTTTATCGCCTTAATGCTCAAACTGATTTACAAGAATTTGAGAGGCAGCAAGCATCAAGGTATATTAGTGGGTTGAAGGATGTTATTCATGAGATATTTACTATGCAATCTATATGGAAACTTTCAGAGGCTGTAAACTTAGCTTTCAAGGCTGAAAGTAATTTATCTTGAAACTCTTCCCGAATTTGGCATAATCGTAGAAGTCAGTCTGACTCTACCATTGATAAATCACAATTTCCTCTTGTCAATAACAACAAATTGACTCCTGTCCAACAAGCAATAACCAGTTCATCTAATCCGGAATCAGCCCCCAATTTTCGAACCCTTGGAAAAGCAATGCCTCAACTTACAAAGCCTAATCCTTATAGCAAACCTGCTCCTATTCGCTGCTACAAGTATAATCAACCTGGACACAAATCTAATGAATGCCCTCAGAGGAAATTTGTGAATGTAATCGAAGAACTCCATGATGTAGAGACTGACTTTGTAAGTGGCAATCAAGAAGAAGTTTTTGGGGCTGAGCTAGTAAAAGGTGATGAGGGAGAACCGGTAATCTGTATTGTTGAACGTGCACTCCTGACAAAACAACAAGAAATCTCTCAACGCCATTCCATTTTTTGTACTTGGTGTACAATTAAACAAAGGGTCTGTGATGTTATCATTGATAGTGGGAGCTGTGAGAACATAGTTTCTAAAGCCCTGGTGACAGCTCTTCAGCTACCTACAGAAATTCATCCTCGCCCATACAAAATAGGATGGATTAGAAGGGGATCTGAAACACATGTGAATCGAACATGTAAAGTTTTGTTTTTCATTGGTAAATATTATCAAGATTAAATTCTTTGTGATGTGGTTGATATGGATGCGTGTCATTTGTTGCTCGGGTGACCTTGGCAATTTGATGTTAATGCTATACACAGAGGAAAAGAGAATAGCTATATGTTTCGGTGGCGGGATAAGAGAATTGTTTTGCTGCCCCTTGTTTCAAAGGTCCTTCCATCTTTCAAAACAACTTTACTTACTGTTCTAGGACCTGAATTTTTTGCTTTTGTGAAGGAAAGTGATATGTTACTATTCGTGGTAGCTAAACCACAACAGCCTATTTCTTCAGACACCATTCCTCTTGAGGCAGCAGCACTTTTAAAAGAATTCTCAGAGCTTACTCCTCCGGATTTGCCAGAAGAGTTACCTCCTATGCGCGATGTTCAACACCGAATTAATTTAATACCGGGTTCTAGCTTGCCTAATCTTCCCCACTATAGAATGAGCCCAAAAGAACATGAGATTTTACAAGGGATAGTCGATGATCTCTTAGCTAAGCAACTTATCCGTGTGAGCCTTAGCCCTTGTGCTGTTCCAGCTTTATTAGTGCCAAAGAAAGATGAAAGTTGGCGAATGTGTGTAGACAGCCGTGCAATTAATAAAATAACAGTGAAATATCATTTTCTTATTCCCCATTTAGAAGATATGCTGGACAAATTGGAGGGCTCTTGCATTTTTTCCAAGTTGGATTTGAAAAGTGGATATCATCAAATCCGAATTAGGCCAGGTGATGAGTGGAAAATAGCATTTAAAACGCAGGAAGGTCTCTACGAATGGCAAGTTATGCCATTTGGCTTGTGCAATGCTCCCAGCACCTTTATGAGACTTATGAACCAAGTTTTGAAGCCTTTTATTGGTCGCTTTGCAGCTGTATATTTTGATGATATTTTGGTCTTTAGTCCTAATCGTGAAGAACACTTAGGCCACCTGCGACAAATTCTAGAAGCACTAAGGAGCAACACATTATTTTTGAATTTGAAGAAATGTGAATTCTTTTCAGATCAGGTGCAATTTCTGGGTTTTCTTATAAGTGCTAATGGAATCCAGGTTGATGACAAGAAAGTGCAATGCATCAAAGAGTGGCCTACCCCAACAACTGTCCATGAGGTTCCTAGTTTTCATGGCTTGGCCGCTTTTTACCGTCGTTTTATTAAGAATTTTAGCACCATCACAGCACCTATTACAAACTGTCTTCGAAAAGGAAAATTTCATTGGGGAGAAGAACAAGAACTCAGTTTTACACTTCTCAAAGAGAGACTTAGTACAGCCCCTGTTTTGGCCCTTCCAAATTTTGACAAAGTATTTGAAGTAGAAACGGATGCATGTGCAACTGGCATAGGAGCAGTCTTATCACAGGAAGGTTGACCTATTGAGTTTTTTAGTGAAAAATTCAATGAGGCTCGTCAAAAATGGTCGACTTATGACTAAGAATTCTTTGCTATTGTTCATGCTCTTCATCATTGGGAACACTATCTGATCATGAATGAATTCATATTGCATAGTGATCATCAAGCCCTCAAATACATGAATTCACAAAAGAATCTAAGTCGCATGCATGCTCGATGGGCCTTGTTTCTTCAACGCTTCACGTTTGTTTTCAAACATAGGGCTGGACAACTAAATAAGGCTGCAGATGCTTTGAGTCGGCGAGCCAATCTTCTCATCACCTTGCAAGCCGAAATCACTGGTTTTGACTCCTTAAAAGATCAGTATGCAAGTGATGAGGATTTTGACAAAATCTGAGAGACTTGTACTCAGCGCACAACATCAGGGGATTTTCATATCCAGCATGGATTCCTATTTAAAGGGAATCAACTATGTATTCCTAAAACATCTTTGAGAGAGAAGATAATCCGAGACCTGCATGCTAGTGGACTTGCTGCTCATATGGGCAGAGATAAATCTATTCAAGCAGTGGAAGGTCGTTTTTATTGGCCCCATATGCGTCGTGATATTTCAAAGTTTGTTCAACGTTGTGGGGTTTGTCAAACAGCCAAGGGACATGCTCAAAACACTAGTTTGTACATGCCGTTACCCATTCCTGAAAATATATGGGAAGACCTCAGTATGGACTTTGTGCTTGGGTTGCCTTTAACTCAACGAAAGAAAGATTCTGTCTTTGTTGTTGTTGACAGGTTTTCAAAGATGGCCCATTTCATTCCTTGCCGAAAGACCATGGATGCTGTCAATGTTGCTCAACTGTTCTTTCAGGAAGTAGTCAGATTACATGGAGTTTCCAAAACAATCACTTCTGATCGTGATGTCAAATTCATGAGCCATTTCTGGAGAGTTTTATGGAAAAAATTTGACACTTCTTTGAATTTCAATAGTGCTTACCACCCCCAGACAGATGGACAGACAGAGGTAGTTAACTGAACTTTGGAGTCTTTGATTCGAAGCATTGTTGGAGATAGGCCTAAGTTATGGGACCTTGTTCTTGCCCAAGCAGAATTTGCTTTCAATAATTCTGTAAACCGCTCCACTGGTCGTCCTCCGTTTGCTATTGTCTATACTAAGGTACCTAATTCCACTATTGATTTGGTTACCTTACCTAACATCAAAAACAAAACAGCAGAACAATTTGCTGAGCAAGTCCAGCAAATGCATGAGGAAGTTAAACAAAAACTGGAAACAATTGCTGCTAAATATGTTGCTGATGCCAACAAGCACCGCCGAGAGAAGGTCTTCAAAGAGGGGGAGTTAGTTATGATCCATCTGAGCAAAGACCGTTTTCCTGCAGGAACTTATCACAAACTCTAACCCAAGAAGATTTGTCCATATCCTGTTAAGAAACAGCTTGGGAATAATGCTTATATTATTGATCTTCCACCTCATATGAAGATCTCCAGCACTTTCAATATCAAAGATATTTTTGAATTCTTTCCTCCAGATGATGCAGTTGTCATAGAGAGCAACTCGGGGTCGAGTTCTTTCGGGGACGGAGGAGATTGATGTAGCAGCTTATACTTTATAAATAAAGTTTATGCAGTAGCTCTCTTTTATATACACGTTGACATCCTATTTTACCTTTTGTTGGGTTTTGTCTTTTGTCCAGCTGCTGAATTATAGTTGTTGTCATTTGCTTCTTTGTGTAGTGTCGTTTTGCCTTGGGAGGTATTATTTGTAGTAAACTTTATTTGAGTAAAGAACAAAACCTTCTAGTATTAGTTCAGACCATATTCGTCTCTTTTCTGTGAATTTCCAAATTTCACTCAGCTGGGAGATTGATTCTTCAACTCCCCTGAGCTCCATTCAATCCAACCTTACTTCCCTACATCAACTATGCATGTCAGCACCAAGCCTAAGTGGAATATTAATGCCATCTTAATGTGTCTCTTAGATCTTATTTTCATATAATGCAATGACAGATAAAAAGACTACACTTGAACTACCATTTCGTTGACAGGTGCAGTGGGAGTAGCAGGCTGATCTTGCGAAATGACTTCATTATGCATTGGTATCTTCACTTTGGAGCAGAAACTCGCAAGGTGAGAAAGAGATTTGAGAGTCAAGAAGCGTAATTGACCAAGCTCAATATTACCATTGCCGTTTGACATCATCTTCTGTTCCAAGTGCAAAGATCTCTTCCATAGCCTTGCATCCACTCACTTCAATCATTTGAAGTTGTGGAAGTCCTTTTATAATGGAGAATGTGAAAATATTTTTCAATGTATCTCACCTATCAACTGGTATGTTTAATTTGCAAAAACACTATGCTCTAAGTTGACCACGATATATCTTCTCCAGGTTAATCAGATTCTCAAGCAGTAATGACTCCAGTTGAGGGAATGTCTCATGAGGTACCCGCTCCTTTGAGTCCACAAAGCATAAGAAGTGTGGATTGTTTAGAACACCACCAAGGTGCTTCAATTGTTGAAAACTGCTCTTATCTACTTCATAAAGAACGCTGTTGATTCCTTGCACTACATCTAAATATAAGATTTCAATTCCTTTCAATTGCATGATATTCTCCATAAAAATATTGTTATTGCACTTGAGGTTCAACGTTCTTGTAAACTCGTAACTTTCGCAGTAACGATAACATCCTATAAATATTTTGTACCTTTCAAGCTTTTTGGAGAACAAACCCTTCGGCAGGATCTTGACATCGTTGATTTGAATCCCTAAATTGGTTAGATGAGATAAATGCTCCAACTCATGAAGGCTAGCCTTCCTTCTTTTGATGTTGGATTCTTCATAATCCCACTGTATGAGGCTATTAACCATGTACAGTTCTTCCACTTGGGGTAGCCTAGAGATCAAATTAGGTGCAATAACGTCTAGTTCGAAGCAACCAATCTAACAACTTGACACAACCCAATTGACCTATTTATTTGGGCAACTCCTTGATATCAGAACTGCAAAAGCTAAGGATTTCTAGTGCTTTCAGTTCTCCAATAATGGCTATGTCTTCCATTTCACATTGATCCAGACACAATGTGCGCAGGTTAACTTGGAAGATGAATTGATGATGGTAGTAACAGTAACCGCAATCCAGTCAAAACTAAAGCATTTAGTTCAATCAACCCTGTGAAAACATTCTCAGGGATTTTGTATCTATCATTCCCTCACTAAATTATTTTATAGGTATTCTTACCTAATTGCTTTATGGGTATTATGATAATAAAAAAGTTAAAGAAAAAGTGGGTGTGATCTCATTTTAAAAATTCCCTTATTTATCTATAATAGCCCCATGAAATGGCTTTGTAACCCCCTTTCTTTTTGGAAAAATTAAAAAAATAGACACAATTAGGGGCCCTTAATAAAATTTGGATATATTCTGAAAAATTTTCATGTCATAGACACTTTCTTGACAAAAAGACTCAATTACCCTTACCCTTATTTATGTAATTGAATTTAGAAAAAAAGGAAGTAAACGAAACAAAGAAACTAGTCACTCCTTCATACACATCACTGTCTGAAACAATCTTCAACAACTGAAGCTGAGCAACAAGGTAAGGAAAACTTTCGTTGTTCTCTCTCTAAATGGCTTAAAAATTTCAGTAAGTTGTAATGTTTTGGTTATTTATTGCTTCGGTAACTATCAACCGCATGATGTAGCTTAAAATAGGGATATGTATGTGAATTAAGGTTAGAGATAGTGCCGTTTTTGTCAATATTTGCTGGAAATTGGAATTCGTTGTGAGAAAATCTGGTATCGCAGTCGACGGGGAAGAAGACGAGATTTGTCGAGCTACATCGAGTATCGAGCGGTTGTGTCGGATAGACACTCGACATGTCAGATGGTCGTGTCGAGTGTCTAGGGGTTGTGTCGAGTCTAGGATCGAGTGTTGTGTTAGTGCGTTGAGTTAAGTGCCGAACGTGATGAGTGTCGGATGCCAATTTCATCGAGTTCGTATGTCGAATATATGTGTCGAGGTATTCGAGCGTCGTGTGTCGAGATTATTGTCGAGTGTCGAGTGTCGAGTGTTTGTCGTCAAGTTTTGTCGAGCGTTTAGGCAGAAAGTCGTTTTTGTGCCTTTTGTAAGCAATTTTGTAATGATTTATTGTCCACGGACTTATATGATATGTCTCTATCATGTAGGCTATGAAAACTTTACGCATACTTATTCTATACAATGGTTCTTAGACTATGCAAGAGAATGGTGGTTATTTATACACAATCGTCAAACTTGCCGAAACCCAGTTCCACTTCATGATAGAGGATGATGTCTACCAAATGTAGGGAAGGAGTTATTTTGTCTATGTAATATTGTTTGTTTGATGTAAGCGCCGTAGTCTATTGATTTTATTCCAATTTGTGGCTTGTTCAAATTAATAACTTTCATAAATGTGATTTTGTCGTTGTATGAAACATTTATGTATGAAACATTCATTCATGTGCTTCGTCAATGTATGTAACATTAACGTATTAAACATGAATTTATGTGCTTTTTCATTAAACTAAATATTCGTGTATGAGATTCAGAGAACATGGAAAACATGTATGTACTACTACAACCGAAAAAATATGTATGTAAAAGTTTTCGTACCACTATACATGGAAAACATGGGCGACTATGCAAAAAAATGTCACTATACAATAATGTGTAAATATCCACAAAATATCAACCCAAAAAAAATATGTAACTAAACATAATATATACATGACATGAAATCATGGTGCAGTCGTGCTGGGCTGCTGCTCAAGCTCCGTCGAGTTTGTGATCACCGCATGGTAGTGCTCATCATATGGTGTCTTCGAGGTGAAGGACAGTCCAAATTCA
This sequence comes from Boswellia sacra, assembly GCA_013180625.2. NCBI lineage: Eukaryota > Viridiplantae > Streptophyta > Magnoliopsida > Sapindales > Burseraceae > Boswellia > Boswellia sacra. The sequence goes on along the minus strand of SNVD02013965.1, from coordinate 12,337 downwards.
CTTGCCATTTGCTTCAACCTACAAATACAAGGCCGTTATAGTTAAATATGATGCAAAAAGGTAGAAAAACAAAGCTAAAACAAGCTACCTGCCAAAATGTTCGACAAAACTCAACATGCTCGATAGAGCTCGACAACATAACCGACAAAACTCTTGTTGGATACCTCCAACCTACTATACGACTTTGTCGGATGTCGGATTATTCGAGTGTCGGATCCGACACTCGACACAAGCTTTCATCCGACATGTCGAGTGTCGGATACATGGTTCGAGACATCTATATGTCGGTTTCCATGAATCTGACACTCGACATGTCATATGAAAGCTAGTGACGAGTGTCAGATGCATCATCCCGACACTCGATGTCTTCGAAAATAGACTGATATCGAGTGTCGGTTGTGAATCCGACACGACTCGACATGTAAGTATGTCGAGTCGTGTCAGATTCACAATCGACACTCGCCATCGTCTACCTTGTGACGACACCCGTTGGTTTCCCCAGTTTTCATACACATCAAATCATAAAAATCACATAATAACAGTAGATTTATCCCTAGAAACACAGAATAAGTTCACAAATCTGACAAAAAATCAAATCCCTAATTAAGATTCCCTAAAAATAAAATCAAATCTAACGAAACAGAAAACAACCAAATAAATCAGTAAAACTACGAAAAAAAGTCAAATGAACGTACCTCAGTGTCGATGGGTGCTTCTCTCTGCGTCGTCTTGCTTCTATCCTCAGCTGATGCTCGTGCTGGTTTGAGTATCAAGAGTTGTCGAGGGGTTGCGGAAATAATTGTCTGTAGAGGGAAATAAGAGAGAAATAAGGTTTTGGAAAAAAAATTGAATACATAAGGATATTTTAGTCTTTTTGTCAAAAAAGTATCTATGGTATGAAAATTTTTCAGGATGTGTCCAAATTTCACTAAGGGCCCCTAATTATGTCCATTTTTTCAATTTTCCCTCCCTTTTTTTGTTATCTTCCAAAAATATCAATTTTCTCTTTAATGCTTTCTTACAATAAAGGGTAAAATCTAGTATCTCATTCTTGTTCAATTTTTTTTTTTCTCTGTTTAAAAGTAAGTGATCTAAGAAACTAAGATCTTATATTCTATGATCAATTAGATTTAAATCACTTCATAACAATTATTTGCAAATGTTTCGAACTTCTGCTTCAGATTCAATACTAATATACCTAGCTTATGACTTGATTTGGGCTGGAAGAATAATCCCAAGCAGCAATATTTTTAAAACAAGTTAGGGGATAAATTATTTCTGAAAAGAAGTTTAATGGGCTTCGAAAACAATACTCTGAATAAGGTATATTATTAAATTAAGTCCAAGACTCAAAAGGAAAAGAAGGCAATTAGAGATTAGCCCAAGATTAAGCCCTAATATCTTCAAAAAAACTATTTGAGGGGGTCATTGTTTCTTGTTTCTTCGCATGGCATGCGGCATGGCAATAAAATCATACTCGGCCTCGCTTTGTTCTCCCGATTTTTAATGTAGAGGTCCATAATCACCTTGCTGTTCTCTTCAGTGATAAATGTTCATTAGTATATAAACTAGAAAACATTTTAAAGTTTTTTTTTTGGTTAATTTTCTTTGTTAGTTTTATAAATGATCAGCTCGATTTGATTTTGAAAAGTATTATAAGTCCTTTTCTTCCGATTTCGTTCTTTAAAATAACATCTAACGGACCAATTTCCAATTAGTTTGACTATTTGAGTATCAAGTTGTGTCAATCTTCTGTGCAACGGATTCAGATCAAATCCAAAACTTGAAATATAATTTAATCATTTAAACAATATCTAATAAGAAAACTATTTCCATACACAGTTCAGATATTAACAAATTAAGTTATGATATCTTATAGCAATTATTTTGAAGACATTAAAGTCAATATATAATTCAAAGGTAAAATGATAGTTATAGTACATTAAGCCAGTATAGTTGTTTAAAGCTGCTGATTATTATGGAAGATCTGTTGGACCTTGGTAGCTAGTAGTAGCAGGAACGATGAAAGCTTTATACTAAATCGAAAGTTATTTAAGAGTCAAGCGGTGCACATGCTGTGTCTTGCAATCACAATTCTATGCATCTAAGCCTTCATCATATATATTAACCGAATATTAGTCTTTGTATTTGGATACTCGAAAAAATCTTAATTAGTCCATAATTCAGTCAGCCACAAGCAAGGGGCGCATTTGGAATTACTCCCTCAATATATCCAACAAAATCATCAATAATTGAAATACTTTGTACACAATTGTAACATAGTTACAATTAAATTTAGCGCCAGATTAGTCAATCAGTTCCACAAAACTTGCAATAATATCATTCATAGAATTCAGAATATAATACAAATCACAAAATACGCAATTGCAGAATACACACACCTTAAGATGAGAACAATACTTGGCTAGGATAGCACTTAAATTGTCGTTTGGACGCCTATAGATGCACCACACTTGAACGCCAAAAAATGAAGGACCTTTCAACTTCAACGTCAAATAATCAGATGAAGAAAAGATGAGCCCTGTTGATAAAGATCAGGAAAACAATAAAGACGGAAACAAGAGTGGTTGAATGTAGTCCTCCTTGTCTACTTGTTCTTACTATTTCTCCAATTTGGGTTTCACTGCCCGGGATACATGAACGTAGCTTGCTTTTTAATAACCAATACTATCTTCTCATTTCTAATTGATGTAGATGGAAAATATGATTTAACAACTAATCTCCAAACAGGAAGGACATAATTTCAACTCAGGAGAGGATACGAATGACTTAAGTTTGTAACACTTCTGTCTTCCCATGCCAAAGAAATTAATCAATAACTAGAATTCATACATTTATTTAGTTTCCTCTAATTAAAATCATGCAATCATGCGATATATTTCCGAAGTCGTTTGAATTCAAGGACCTAAACGATGATTTTTTGAAAATTTAGGGACGACATAAGAGCCAAATATCAAAATTCCCATCAGGGTGATATTATCGCAGAACCTAGGGGTTGCTAATGACATTAACCCAATAAAAGAATGGGTTAAAAGAAAACCCATGTAATGACACGATTTTAGAGTGTTGATAATTGAAAGAATGACATACATAAAAATCTTGCTAAACACATTTCCAATTAATGTACAATAAGAAAACATGAAAATTCAACCTTCAAAGGGGGCTTAACTTTGCTCCGCTTTGCCTTACTCTTTGTTCTTGCAATGTATTCTTCCATTCAATTGTACACTTGTTTCGTAAGTCCTTAGCTACTGTAGTAATATTAATAGGCAAACCTCCGCATTCCTTCGACATATCAATTGCTAAAGATTGCATCTCACAATCTTCAATACATCTTGACTTCCTGAATAAACTTCAATAAACTTCAAAAGTCATCTTACTTGAATCTTCAAGCTTCTTCTTCTTCATTTTTTTATGCTCACAATTCATCTTACTTGACAATACATCTTGACTTCCTGCTGTCAGCAACACTCTGCGACCCCCTTATGTTCATCTCAGAAAGGAATCCCAATACTCTCCAAATCAAGACCTGTCCAAAAGTCATATAAAATTATAAGGATCTTCTTCACCCTGCTTAATAAGTAACTTTCTTCCCCTTCCAGATTCAGTCTCCTCACAAAGTTCCAAACCCAGCTTACCAGCAATTTCTTGTTGAATTTTTTTTATGTCTGGAGTCTGGGATACATTTACAAAAATAACCTCATCGAAGAGCTTCTCATTCTCAGCTTGTTTCACAATTTCCTTCACTAGAGTTGTCTTACCAAATGCCTCCCATCCCATACACCCCAATCGTGTTGACATAGGGACCACTTAATGCGTTTTGTATATCCGTCAAAGTTCCAATTCTTGATTCAAAGGGCTCGTAGGCTTTGGTAGCTGGAAGCCTTATCTTCTGTGGAGTTGTCCTGTAGGAGACTGATCAAATTTCCTTTCTTCTTGGAGTCCAGTAATAGCCCTCATTTTCCTTACAGCATCTGTGCCAAGCTTGTAGCGAGTCTTCAGGTTCAGACACATGCCCTGGGAACTTGTTTCTTTGCTTTCTCTTCTTTCCACACTAGTCAGCCACATCTTAATTTTCTGTTCAATCTCGTACTCATTTCTTGTGGCTGCATCAACTCTATGTTGCTCACTCTCTCTTTCATCTGTCAGCTTCTTGACTTGTTGTTTGAAGGCGTCAATGTTGGCCTTTTAGTTGCGCAAATAACTGAATTGGCATCCTATTAGACCAACCAAGCACTTGGCAACTTCTATGCATACTTGAACAGTACCGATTACAAGATGCTTGCAACATTTTCAGCCCTTTTTACCTTTCTGCTAGCTTCCCCTCATTTTGTGGCTCTGAGAAACAGAGGAAAAGCAGAACAACTGAAAATCAAACAGATATGAAATCTGTACATCAATTTACAGAAAATTTCGACTAATTAAAAGATGAAAAGAATTATAAAATTAGACATTTTGTACTTTTACAAAATGCAAGGCATAGAAAGGTGTTGAATGTAGTCAATATTGCACAAGCCTATGCGCATTGCCTCCTCATATATATAATCTATTCTCACTCTTCAACATTAAATATATTGCATAATTTATGTACAGAAATAGCAGCTACTAAGAGCTTGTTAGGTGTTTTCATTTCTCACCATTTAAATTCAGCTGTTTGAACATGAACGACAGTTTCAACAGCAGATAGCATATAATAGTTAAGGTAAAAACAGCAGCTATAGAGAAACGATAACCATTTCATTTAAGTCCTAACCATCTGTTTTTATATTTTGTATTGTTTTATTAATTTATTTTTTATTTCTCTTCAGATTCTATTTAGGTAATTTCAGCCAAATGAAGAGTCAAGTATCCAACTGAATTGAAAATTCTCAAAAAACACCCTAAAAGCTAGTCTCTGTTAGTATTGACTAACTTTGATAAGATATCTATCTATTATACCCTTATATTTTAATTATAATAATTAATTTGTTGATTAGCCATTGGCTCCAATACAATGTTTAGATATTCTTTTTAGCTGGATTTTACAGGGATCACATACAATGAATAAGTTATAGTGTGTAAACAAATAAAGCAAAGTAACTCATCTTATTAGCTGGATTAAATGATAAAGAGCAGAGGAGTGTTTGGAGGAAGAAAGAGAAAGGTTGCATTGTTACTTGCATACAACTGGCCTTTCAATTTTGATTGAGAGAGCAAAACGAGCTTTTGGTGGCACGGTGTAATCCAGTCCTTCACAATCAGCCATCTGGATTAAATGTGTTACTCAGGGAAGAAAAAGTTGAAATAGGACGTAAGCCTTGGACGGCTGTTCAGCCTCAGCCCTATGCAATCCACCCTTGTCCAATTCCAGCAGTCTTAATCACAATTGTTAAAGTGCAAAGAGTTAATTAATGGCACAGTTTGCTAGCTGAGAACTATTATTTTGCTTCAAAACCTCAGCTTCAGCCCTCACCATGGGGTCATCCTTCATCTCCGAATCTTCATTTTTCCCTCCTATCATCTGTGCGATTTTATTGCTTTGCAGCTCCTCTGTATCCTGAATTGCACATGGTTCTCTGCCTGAATCCCCTGCATTTCCTCATGTTGTTGTCGCCTTTAAAACCCCCTGCATTTCGTCCTCTTGTTGTTGCCTTTAAAACCAAGTATCAGCATCCACCCAAACGAAAGGTTCCTGTTGGATTTCTCTTGTTTTGCTTACTATAACTCATCTGTCTATGAATAACAAAAGAAAGTGATTAAAAAAAAACTCCATTTCAGTTCTATTGCTCTCCTGAATTCATTACGCCTTCCCCTTGATCCAAAAAATTCATAAAAGCAAAACAAACTCACTAACACTACTTTAATTAAGTCCTGGACACAAATTTGCTCTATTCATTGTAGGGTCCTCTTGGAATCATAACTCGAGTCCAAAATGACGAGTAATACTTAAATGTTGAGAACCATCTAAAATACAACACTAAGGAATGAAGGCCTTCAACATCTGTGACAGAATTTAAAACCAAGTTTGCATGGAACTCAAGTTTGAACAAAGTCAAATTTAAAACCTCAACTCCAACACTACAGAAACCCAATGGCAGAAACAAAGCCTGAACTGAAATACAAAATAGCCAATGAAGAAACAACAATTAAAAATAAATAGCAAGGAAGGACTTACTGGGCTGGGCTGGCTCGACCTGCTCGCCACGGCCATGGCGTGAGCGCCATCCATGTTGTCCACAGCAGCCGATGCGTCTTCCTTCTCAAGAAAAGTTACAAAGCCGGAAGAATGATGATTATGTGGTGGCCTGAACTCATGGTATCACCCCCGTTTACTTAGCTAAATCCTCCTATGTAAAGTGTGTTCTTCTGCGCTTGAAGATAAAGCATTCAACAAACCTTCTCTACTCTTCCCCTTCTCCCAGGAATAGGTTTAGCAGTCTGCTGTGGTTCTAGAACACGTAGATTGGGTCAAACAACACATCACATAAAACAGATGGGACTAAAATGATAGTCCAGGAAACATAAAGGAACAAACATAATATGAAGTCAAAATGCCTTAATGATAACAGAGTCAAAATTCCTTGAAGTAACGACATGACTACAGTAAATAACACATTAGAGTATTCGCAGCTGATGCACTTGGGGTTAAGAATGGCATGATAATAATTAATTATAAATGATTCTTCGATTTTTTTTAAGGACTCGAATGAAAGAAATTAAAAGTGTAAAGCACTGAAAAACATTGTTTTACGGGTTCAGACCGTTATGAACTGATTCAACAGTAAAGTTTAAAAATTACTCAAATATTTCTAACCTACAAGTTCAAATCAGAAAGAAGGTTTCGAACCTCAAATTAAGGGGCTTACGAGGGGAAGAGCGCTTGTTCTCCGAAGAACAAATCGGACGGCGTGGAAACAGAGGCAGAAAAACACATTATCTGAGGGGAAGCTTTCTGAATAGAAGTTGTAGCCTCAGTCGCAGGCGGAAGGGGCGACAGAAGTGCCAGCGATGTATATCTCAGGTTTCCGGTGAGATCCTGACGTTGGTGATGGAGGGAGAGTGACGGAAAGCCTTATATGGCTTGCTTTATTTATATAGAAGTCCTTTGGAAGGACATAAATTAACAGTGAAAACAGATGAGCCTGAGAAGGCATTCAGAAAAAACCTAAATATAAATGAAATGACTGCAATAACCCATTAATTAACAAAGAAAGAAATAGAATTATAAACATCTATTGGCAATCTGTCCAGATCAATAATGAAAGAAGCATATCCTTAAGTTTTTTGAGTTACAAACGAAGAAGATACAAGTCAATAATGTCAAAATATGTCTACATATATTGGAAAGAAGGACCTTTCACCATTCAACCTCCAATGATCCGATGAAGGAAGATTAGTCCTGAAACAATTTCATGCCGGCAAAGTCACAATGAATGTCAATGGTAAAGCAGAACAATGAAAATGAAAACAGAAGGTCTTCTCACCATCTGACTTCAGCAGAGGAATATGAACTACAGCCTCCTGCAAACTTCATACAAACATGCCCTTAATTATTCCAACAAGAGCACAGAAGGCTGAACTGAATCTTCTTCAGAATTATGGACGTTCTGTAGCACAGGCACAACATGCATAATAAACGTAAAAACAAAAACTACAGAGAAATTCCACCTTTCATATTAGTTGATAAGACAAGCTATTTTTATATCTAGTATTATTTATTGATTTTTTAAATTTATCTTCAGTTTATTTTTAGTTAATTCCAATGCTTGGGATGTGATAAGCCATGACCTAGTCTCAAGAATTAATGCCAGTAAACTCTTATTTACTGTCTGCAATGCAACTGAACTGCTGAAGGTTTCTTTACAAGTGGATGTTTTGGGTGTAGTTTAGAACCCACAACACCTCAAATGGCGAGGAATATAAGCTGAGCATTGTAGTTTGAATTCTCTTTTCAGTACTTCAAAACGAAAAACAAAAAATAAAAATGAAAAGCTCAAGTAACGAGGTATGGAGGGTGATCTAGTATTGTTTATATTATATTTCTAAATGCAAAGGATAATGAAGAAAACTATAAAAAAGATAAAGTTGACATTTGAGTACATCATCACGTACCGTTTTGCTGTATAAATGTTGCACAGTTGCATTGAGTTCGCCCTCCCAGCATCCTCTATCAAGTCTCCAGTCTTCCTTGCTTTGATATACCATTTCTAACTTCGATGTGCTTAACGCTCCTCCACAAAAAATCTTCATTGCAGGACAGTTTCTCACTATCAATATCTCCAAAGAAGGGAATTTGAGTGCATGATTTGCTGAGCAGAAACTTGTGAGGCTTTTTAAATCAACAAGTAATAACTCATCCAATTTGTTGAAAACAATCTCATCTTCTGCTACATCACTCTCATCCACTACTATTTCTGTCATCCTTTCACATCCTTCTATACTCATTTCCCTGAGTTGCTCTAGAGTTTTGGCACTGGAGGATGTTAGCAAGTTTTTCATTCCTTTGCAGTAAGATACTTTCAAGATTGTTAGATTTTGGAAACATGCTGATGCTGACGCTAGATTAATCAAATTGTCACAACGTTCTACCTCTAGAGTTTCAAGATTTTGAAGATTTGAGTTCAGCTTGAAATCTTGTTTCCAAATGTGTTGTAGAACAGAAAGATTCTTTAGGCGTAATGTTTTTATCCGTGCCAAATTCCCAGCATGTTTTTCCATGTCTTCATATGAGAATAATTCTTTGTATGCACTACAGCCCAGTGTGAGGATTTTCAAATTGTAAAATCCATCAAGCAAACTCAGCCGAAAAACGGCTTCTTCATTTTCTCGAATAACAAGAATCTTAAGTTTTTCAAACTGGCCATGACACACCATCATGAAGTCCTTCATACTTAATTGCAAATTCTTCAATCTGGGAATGATCTGTGAACAATTCTTGCAAATTACAGAGTTAAATGATGTTCCTTCATTCATATTGACAGCATATATATGTATATATATGTGTGTGTGTGTGTGCGTGCAAGTGCGCGTGCGCGCACAGAGAGAGAGAGAGAGTAATAGCATAGATTTTGACAAAAGAAGGGGAATAAGCAAAATCAATAACCGTTTTCAGATTCAACTAACTTCAAAAAGTCTTTCCTTTGGATCCTGCTTGAATTGAAAAGAACTATTTTGCAAATTGCTCACTCTAAATTTTTGAGCAAATGCCCTGGATATCCTAGAAATTTATATATTTTCCATATCATCCACTTTTTCTCTCTTCTTACACAATAAAATTTCCATTTAATTTAATATTTCAGTAGGCTTGTGCAAAAACTTATATGAAATAGATTTTAGATTGGGATTGATAAAAATCCGTTGGTGTCATATATAAGCATATTTCTTGAACAAATCAATCCAACTGCCTGGGATAAGAGTACTGCACAGCAATTTAATTTATTATAGTACATTGGATTAAATCCTATTCCAATTATTTTAAAATTAAATTTGATAAAAATTTGAGTAATGCTTAGTAACACTTTGCTTAAGAGCCCCCCTTGTTACCTACATAAATCGTAGTCTCAAATTTTATTTTTTGTAAGTGAATCATAATATTCATACATAAAAAAGAAAAATGAGCCTCTTACCTTTTCAACTGAAAGTAATGGCAGTCGAGGTGGGATATCAAACTGTCCCTCCTCATTTGTCTTTTCAAAGCCAAGCGTTTCTGAAGCAAATGTCTTTACTTTTTCACAATCAGCCACTGTCAATGCTTTTAAGTTCGGCCATTCTGAAGTATGTACTCCAGGGTAGAAACTATTTAGATTTGGTAGGTATGCAAGTACTAGACAAGTTACATTTGGAAAGACAAACCTAACAGCACTTGTTTCTGCTCCTTGTTCCTGGGCAACAATCTCCGCCAGTACTCTACATCCTATTATATGAAGCTCTTCCAGTTTCAAAAGACTCTTTGCAGTGGAGGCATGAAAGATGTTTTTTAGACTAGCACAATTAGAAACACTCACTAGCTTTAACTTATTTGCTAGTATTGAATGTGCTGTGTCAAAATTTAATCTTTGAGGTCCAAATATCTCTTCAATTGAATGACATTTATCGATAATTAGAGACTCTAGCCTTGAGAACCTTCCAAGTACATCTGATGGATAAAGACTCAGCAACTTACTACATCCTTCAACTTTGATTAATTTAAGTTTGTCAAAGGAATGATAAGCAAGTTTGTCGCTCCATATCATCTTCAAGTTATCTAAATGAGAAATCAACATTTCCTCCAGTTCAGGGAATAAAACCTGCGATTTTCAATCAAGGGGCATCAAAAACTTTCTAACTGGAAATATAAGAAAACATATATTATTATTTTAAATTAAATTATTATAATAAATAATTCACATAGTACATTTGTATAGGAAAATAGTTAACAAGAAAAGTTCAATATGCAGTTGAGTCATCAATAACAACGATACATAATCATGTAATATAAGTTATTAAGATTATAAAAATTGAACCAATTAATAAACTTGAAGTTTTAGATTTCAATAAGGTTAATCTTCTCAAATGAAACCCCCAAATTAGATTCCCGAATGAAGAAAAGTTAATCAATAATTGTCAAGTGGACGGCGTGATGATATAATGAAATGCGTTAACTTTAAATAAATGTTGTATCTTTAGGGACATGTAGATTTACACTTAAAATATTTTTCTAATTAGTTATGATGCAAAAGGAAACAACATATCTTGGAAAGTAAACTCATGCTCTACAATATGGGTGCTGCATATCGTAAAGGAAAAAGTTCAAAAAATAATTAATATTAACATTAAATTTATGAACTTCTAATTAATCACATAACAAGTGTAAGAAAATAAATTTATTTTAAAAAATTATTAAAAATTTAAGTGGAAAGTCTTCATCTTTGTTTCAAATCATAAGGATAATGTATATTTCATCATAAGTGTAAGAACATAAATATATTTTAAAAAATTGTAAAAGATTTAAGTGGGAAAAGTCTTCCATCTTTCTTAAAATCATAACAATAAGGCGTTTCTTATCTTTTCGAACATTGAATTGAAAACTCACATATATCTATCCTAAACTTGGAGAGAGTAATTTTAATAAAAAGAGAGAGCACTGAAAATAAAAACTATTTTAGGTTTTTGTGAGTGGAACACTTAAATCAAAAGAGTGAAATAAATAGCAGATTTTAATATTTTTCATAATTTATATAGGAATTAGAGAAAATAAAGCAAAAGATGAATTATAAGTTAATAATTAGACATATGAATTTCAAATTATAATTTAATTAATCTTTCTGGGAAGTACTAAAAACAAAAAACGGAAAAAAAAAGAATTATGGAAAGTATAAACACATAGGTAACATGTCGAATAAATAAATTTGTCTTCTACCTTATCATCAAAGAAAGCCTGAATCTCCGCCGAGCTCATTTCTCCGACACGTTCATTAGTCATCATGTCTATGCTCATTTTTTTAAGGACAAACGCCTTAAACTCAGGACATGTCTTTATCTCCAATTTTTTCAATGCAGGAAACTCAACATAATTTTCTTTACAAAATGTTATCAAATTTTCAAGATCTTCAATTTTCAAGGAGTTTAATCGAGGGAATTGTACATCCTTCCATTCTTCTTCCATGGTCATTATCTCCTTTAAAATTGAGCACTTGCAAATCTCAAGATGTTGGAGTTGGAAAAAACTTTTGACTAGAAATGGTGAAAATAAATATTTGAGTTGACCACAGCCATGAACTATTAAGCATTTTAAATTTTGAAAATACGAAGACATTGTTAAATGTTGGATCTGCCAAATCTTTTCAAAATCAATTGCAGAGACCTCCAACGCTTCTGAGTTTTGAAACACAACCTGCAAACAAACTCCCTGATTAAATCCATTTCATAAATATTTAAGAAGTAATAATTTCCAATACTGGATATATGACGTGCTGTAAGTAACTGGAGATCTCTCCATAATACAAGTAAACATTCAACATCTCCATACAAAGTTTAGCTCACTATATTCATTTTTTAAACTATTTTCATACTGACAATTTGTAAAAAAACAGACTATGCATGACGATTGTGTAATGAAGTTCTTATTGATTTGATAAAACTAGTGCATAGCTAGGCATATTAATTTGCATTTCTAAACTTAGTGTAGCTTTAATTTAAGATGCCTTAAAGGGCTAGTTTAGCAGCCTGAGTTTTAGCTAACCACAATTTTGACAATTTAAAAAGAATCAAGAAAAATTATTAATAAACATACCAAATACATGCAACATACAATGACATGCATTTCCGTTGATGCAAAATATCCAGGTATTGACCTGTA